>JAHREE010000567.1:4113952-4204950 GCA_033628505.1 Tringa tobata
CCACTCACAACACTGGACCATTCCTAGTGATCAGCTATTTGTGTAGACAGACTCTGACAGTCTTTTTAGGAGAGGAGACAGATCATCCAGTCCTCCTCAGTTGCTTTCTAGGCTGGCCTGTGCAATGAACCAGGTACGCAGCAGCAGTGTTCTGCAGCTGCTGCATTAGTTCCACATCACTTTTCAAAGAAAGATTTTGAAATGAAAGAAATTAAATAGAAGATAAGTTGCTAAGTTGAAAGGAACAGTTCAGCTGGCTCACGTTCATGTACGCAGTTCTTCTGGGGATACAGGCTTACTGCTTGTGAATAAACAGTACCCCCTGCTTCAGCGAACTAGGTACTACTGGCTTTTGTACACTGGACCATGTAAAGATTTGTTTCTTTTTTTTTTTTAAATGAAAGCCTGAGAGCTTGAGGGATGGCAGTGTTCATCCTCTTATTTTTTAATAATTCCTTTCCATGCAGGGATATCAAACCTCTTGGTAGGGGCTTTGGGTATGGTAGCTTAACTCAGGGGAAAAAAATTTGGAAGGGAAAAGGCCTTTATCATCTAGGGCATTTTAACGTGGCCAGAATTGCACATGAGTCTTTGTGCTTGGTGTTTTCTCTTGGCTAGCTTCAGGCTTTCAGAAACATTTAGTGAAAAGGAAACACTAGGCTCAGGGGCTTAGATGGAATTTAGGACATCTGAATAGCTCTCAGAGTGTATAAAATAAGCTGGCTTTTATCTGGACTAAGGTTGTTGACTCTTTTGGGGCATGAGTGTTTAGGATTTAATTTACAGTTTTGGCTACATGGCACAGATTTCGTTTAACTTTCCCTTCAGGCACATATTGAAATTTGTTTATGACTGAGATTTTTCCAATCCAACTGTAGGTTTGTTACCAGGGCATCAGGAGTGAATGACACTTCCTGGCCTTCTACAGCTCTAAATTTAGAATTTTTTAATGATGACCTCCTGTTGTAGCTCCTTCCTCCAAGTTTCCTGTTATATTTTTTCCATGCACATGTTTTTTCAATTTGGAAGAAGTGTATACTTCAGATTAAGGAAAGGAGTAGAAAAAGAAAAAAGAGAAAGCATTTTTGAGACATTGCTCTCTCTTTTAACATCCACCTTAATCCATATGTGGTGGTTTTGGCCATACTGACTTGACATGTGAAGACAACACTTGATTTAAAAGTTGCTATGGTAAAAGAATGGAACTAAAATGTCACTACTCTATTTTAAATTTATAATTAATTTCCAAGATAGCAGCATAGATCATTAGAAACTTGTTTTTGGAGCACAGTGCCAGTTCTGCTCATAGACACTACTGATTTAATAGGCTTGAGTGGATGGAGAGTTTGGCTCACTTAGAAACTGGAGAGAACAGAATCATTATTATATTCTATTAAAAGAGTGAAACTTTTTCTAAAATGTTTGTCTAGATTATAAAATTGTTGGCATCTGAGAAATGTATATGTATAGAAACATGTACATTCCTGTAAGAACAGATAGATGTACTCTGTTTTTTCTGGGCCCTGGTCTGACACTTATTTTTAAGTATCTAAACAAATAATATTTTCAGGAGAGCAACCAACAGAGCCTAGAGAGCTCCTGTAAGCACAATGAGCTATATGTATGTCTTGTCCTGCAAAACAGCTTTTTGCAGCTCTGCTCTTTTTGTGTCTCATGGGGGAAAGGTAGGAAACACTGGCACATGAGTGCTGCAGAGAAGTGGCACGTGCCTATTCCTGTCCTTTGGGACAGGGGCAGAGGACATGATGTGTTTGTGGCTTGTGTACTTTTCAGCTGCACACAAATGTAGGATGTCCTGCTCATTTCAGCTGTGTTAAAATCCAAGGTGGAGAACGTGAAAGGCAGAAAGCAGCCCTGATGGGCAAACACCATACTGGATTTTCCTATGCACGTAACACATACTCTGTCCATGGCTCATGAGAATTGCAGAGGGACTTTTAGGTTGAATCATGGAAATCATATGACCTGATCAACTGAGGACAACTGTTCCTCAATTTCTAGTCGTTAAGGTTTAATCTACCCTTGGGGCAGGTGGTAGCCACATTTGAGACAGCTGTGGGATGTGCTAAAACCCTGCACTATAGCTAGCTTGCTTTTAAGGGCTTTTGTATGTATGTATGTGCTCTTTAAGGCTGTTTATTTTCAAAAATCAATATTTTGAAAGACAGAGGAAATCCTGTTAAATATTGACTTTCTCTTTAAATGCCAGATGTTGTGAACCTTCCATCTGCTGATCACTTTCTAGACAGATGCTTGAAACAAGATATTAGCCCTTCCTACCTCTAAAGTATTCCTGCTGCTTCTCTGCTCCTGCAGCCTTTCTTCCCACTCTTCACATCAATATCTGAATTTCTATTCTCCTACAGGCATACAGAAATACGTGCTCAATTTCTACTCTTTTACTAAAAATCTTGCATTTTATTTACCTTTTCCCAGGCTTCTCAGAGATAGAGCTGATATTTTTGGGACATCAACAGAGATTTAAACTTTTGCCCCCAAAGAACTAGTAAATAACTAACAGATACAGAAGAACCTATGAAACTGTGGATCAGGCACCCACTTGTTTGCTCTGATCTATTATTTTTAGTGGTTCTATTATGATCTCTGAACAGCAGGAGATAGGCTGCAAACTGAATGATTGCGCAGTACCGATGGCAACATTTCAGGAACCTAAACAACCTCAGAAGTGTAGTGGTATGGATATTCATCTCCCCATTCTGCTGCTCTTGGTGATGATCTATCTTAGGGAGTAAAGGCTGGGGGCTTTTTTCCCTTATATGGTCAGGAACGAGAAGGGAAACCCTGGGATCAGAACAGAGGACCGTGTTGTGATCTGCAAAGTCACATCAGGGCTGGCAGAGGGTGAGATGTTTTCAAACAAGTTTCAGTCTCAGCTTTGTCCATCTGGTGTATCGCCTACCCCTGCAATGGGAGGTAGAAGCACCCACGGGATGAAGTGAAGGAGTCTCAGTTTAGCCTGACCTGGGCAGAAGGCTGTAGTCTGTCTTAGGTAATTTTGTTCTACCTCCAGCAGACCTGGTTTGGAAGGCATTTAGACATATTAATAACACCTGAGCAGGGAAGTCACTGAGAGACACTCTACATAAAACCCACCCTTTTATGCAGAAGTGATTTGAGTACCCACCTGGGGGCGTGGGAGGAAGGTTTTGAGCTCCTACCTTGTCTGGAGCGGCTTGGTTATCAGGCCATTTGTGGCCACCAGCTTAGAGCTTGCTAAACTGCTCCTGGTGAAATCCTTGCTCTTTCACACAAATATTTTAATATTTGGTGGATTAAGGACAGGACATAGATCTAGTATTTACGATGCATCTGAAAGAGAAGAGTCATCTGAAGGGTCTGATCTTTCTACCAAGGTATGTGCTTTCTCTGCAGTACATAAAAAGATCTTTTGCACTTCAGAGCACTGAAGCGTAATTCATCCCTGTCCTCACCTTTTCTTTGTTTTTTTTTTTTTTTTTGGTATATTTCCATCCTAATTTCCCCAGTTTTGTTTAAATGGGTGTTTTCCAGCTCAGTGTGCTGGCGTCTCTGAAACACAATCCTAACTACAACTTCTTAGCACTACATGGATAATCAAAGTTGTAATGCTGGCTAGACAGCTGTATAGTTAGTTAAAATTAGGAACATGTTTAGCACATAATTCCAGATTGTAGAAGCTCTAGGGTGAGTACCAAGTTCACATTTTTATTGCCCAAAATGTTGCAGTGTGTTTAAGGGTTGCGTTGTGCTTTTGGCCCCTGTGAGACTGCTCAGCTTTCAGCAGGTCCTGCAGGGAATGTGCTGTGTCTGGGTCCAGAGATGAAAATCCTCTGTGCTTTTCAAACAAGCAAGCCACAGGGGTGGTTCCAACACAGCCCACGCTGACCCAGTTTGAACAGGGTTAGAGTTTGCTGGGTCAGGCCAGGCTGCAGAGAGTGGCCAGAGTTGTAGCTCAGTGGCTCTCTGGAGCCAGGTACTGTCAACACTAAACTTCGTATGAGGTCAGAAAACATCTGTGTTGTAACCTTGCCTGATGACTCCATTTTAGTTGTTGATGCCCCCAAAATCTGAGGAAAATCCATGTGTAATATGGAAAACAGTGGGGACGCTTGGACTCAAAGAAGTGGTGGGTGGAAAAGTATTATTCTATTCCACAGATGATAACATTAGATCTGATACAGCTCTGCTACAAAACAAAGACCCGGCCTTGAAAATTCACTGTGAAAGAATGTGGGTCTGCACACAGCAGCACACTGCCTGGCCAGTGGCCGGGGACGCCCTCCACGTTCTGACTCAGGTGCCAGACAGGGAGCTGCAGGGAATTTTGTCCCAATAAAACTTCATTGAAATCAGAAAAAAACCAAACAGTTAAACCTGCCAGAACACTGGTCAGGGATGTGAAATTTTTTTGTGACCACATGCTTTTGGAATTGTGGTGCATTTCAGCTGCAGATGTGCTCCTGGAATCGAGTATTAGCGTGTTGTGGTTTAATTCCAGTGATGATGGTAAGATATTTTTGAGTGAGTTGGCTTTGCATGCTCTCTGGCTTCAAATCATTATACCTTCTGCTGTTATTTTGCTCTCACCAAGCAAGTGACAGCCATTTGCAAAAAGGAATACATTTAGCTCAGCAAACACTGCTGCGAAGGAAAAAAAAAAAAACTTAGTTGATTATATTGAGCCTAGCTTTAAAAAAATGTATAAAAGCATTAAGTGCATGTGTCACTTATGTTCCTAGCAGCCCAAGTATATATGCACGTTATACATACAAAACCTACTCATGTATGAATGTAGTTCATATGTGCCAGAGCAACCAATGCTATCCCTAATGTTTATTTAAATGGCCATTAATTATGTTGTTTGATTTTTGTTTACTACTGTTTACGCCCTATAGTGCGCATAGTTTTGAAAGCTGTTCAGTGCTGTGCAACGTGCTGTGGAGATGCTGAAGGAAACCATAAGGAAGGGTGCACTCTCCATCCAGAATTCTGCAGGCGTGATCTTTTGCTGCTGGGACCGAGGGGAGGGTGAATTAGCCCGAGTCACAGTTTCACACCACCCAGGCTAGGTTTCTCCTAGTGCCCAGTAATCCTGACTGCCGCGAGGAAATACCCAGATCCGATCCCGGTGATCTGTCTGCTCCAAATGAACTTAACGACAAAGCTCTAGCGGCTTATATTCCGGGAAGCTTTAGCGTGGAAAAGACTTCTGAGGCAGGACTGAGCTGTATGACTTTTGGCTTCATTTTGACAGAATTAAGTAAGGGTGAAAGCAGGTCTAGCTGGTTTATCAAAAAAACCCACTCCCACAGGATCCTGCGTTGGTTGACATGAGGATGTGGATTATTTTTCTAAACATCTCCAGGACTAACACAGCCCGAGAGGTTAACCAGAAAGCTGTTGGTAGATGTAGAACAGAATCCAGGTTTCCTATCTGTCTTGTGTCTTAGCTCCAAAGTCATCCTTTTAAGGAGAATTCCAAGGACCAGTCATGTTTTTTCCATTTCTAAGCATTAAATTCACTGGTTATTTTAATTTTTAAAGTTTCATAAGGCTGAAGAACCTCTTTCTTAAGCTCTCCCAATGCTTAGAGGCAAATTTCCTTTCTTTCTTTTTTATTTCTAACTAAGCCTTCCTTTAACTGGGGGAAAAAAAATAAATCACAAGAGAGGCTTTATGCTACTTTCCTGTTTTCCAACATGACAGATGCATTAGAAAGTGTAATGCACTCTAACAAACAAGGAAACTTTGCATATTGAATATAGCACATGAAATAATAAAAGAAGAACAGCTGCTGAGAGACAGAAAGGAAAAAAGAGAGATAAAAGTTAACTTGAGTTGTGTTTTATATGAAGAGCTTTGAATTCAGTCAGATTTAAAATTCAATGCCAAGTACATTTACAGACATCTGGGAAATCAGGTCACATACTCTTTGTTAAATCTGCTACTTCTGGTATAAAACAGGACACACGGAAATGTAAGCCTGTCACAAGGGCACCCTTTTTCTTTCATAAAATGACAATTTAACAATTACATTCATACAGTGATTAATGTGACCAGTGATACTGGGAACAGGATAAAACGAGAAAGGGGTTATAATGGGATGCAAACTTTTCCAAAGTTAAAGGCTATCTGAACCTACAAGTTCACGGAGTAACATTTGTGCCAAATCTGTATTTGCTAAATGAATGCTAATGAAATCTTGTGTGTTGGGACATGAACTTATTGCTGAAGGTATTAAGAAAGCACATATATATCACTGCAGAATAAATAACTGTTAATAGTGAAACGATTTCGTGGGATACTGCTGTTCAATTTCCACTGATCTCAATTGCCAATCTGTAGCCAATACAGAGAATGTATATAGCAAGTTGCCTCAGATTCCCAGGTGTCTATTATATGTATTTTGTATGGAATGTTAGATTAGACTGACCTTGACCAGCCAAATATTTGTACTTTGCCCATCCCCAAAAGCTTTGGGGGTAAGTTCATAGTGGGTTTGATCTCTTACATGGGACATGAAGCTTGGAGAATAAAGCAGGCAGGGCTTAGGAAAAGTGAGTGAAGCTGCATGTGGTGACACTGATGCTGAATAAGCTTTAGTAGCATCTGCTTACAAGGAAATGTCTGTCACCAGTAGGTTAATGGATGGTGGTTTAATCAAAATGGTGTCTGCAGTGTCCTAAGCACAAATATACAGGGAATAGTCTTATGGTTATAGCAATAGTACTCACACTATCTTGACACATGAGAAATAGGAAGAAGTTAAAAATAGTACAGTATGCTTTATGCTTTTTCATTGCGTTTTAGCTTTCCATCAACCACTCCTGTAAATATCTTCCTAGTTATAAGTCCTCCCATGTGTTTTAAGTTCCAAAAGTGGACATAGGTCCCCCCATCCTTCCACAGAAGGTTGAGAGAGGTTGTTTTGGCTTTGATTTTAAATAACATTAAATTCAGCGCATATGATATTGCAAAGGAGTGTAAGATGAAACATATTCTGTCAAAAGCTACACTGAGTTTTCAGCAGTGTATATAGTCCTTAACAGGGGCATGCTCCTAAGTAATACTTTAAATGCAACTGAGAAATTAAGCATACATGCTGCATTGCCTTCTTTGCTTGAAGTACACAGTGAGCTTAATAAACCCCAAAGAAGTTATCTGTTAAAAACCTAACATTCCATGTAGGCTCTGGGTGCTCCTTGAATGCTAATAAGCAGTTCTTCCCCTACATATTCCATTAATCCTTTCAGGCCCTCAGTAACTCTGTGGAAGAGGCCCAGCAGGTCTGGCCCCTTGCCTTTTCGCTTTGGACCCAGTACTGCAAATATCAGAGTACAGATTGCACAAATTTCAGCATATGTGCCTGGAGCCTGACTACAGCAGTTGGACTGAGTCAACAGTGGGCTCTATGCATCATGCAGTGTTTTGTGATTTCTTCAGAAACTAAAATGTTTAGCCATATTAGCTCTGAGGAAAAGGAAAAATATGTGTATGTTGCCTGCCTGAGTCTCCATGCAGCCTGAAGCAGTAGTTCCAAGAAGACAAAAAGGCTGACTGGAGATGGAGGGACAGCAGAGGGATAATTACAATAACTTCTCTATTTTCTGTCTTGGATTGAGGGGGGAGTGTGAGCAAGTGGGACTTCTTCTGAGGGTGACTGCTTGGGCGTGCTTGTAGGACTTCTGTGTAAAGTTAATGTAAGCAGCCTTCATTGCCAGGTGACATGAGTAACTGCCATGTGCACTGATGTGGATAAGGAATGCAATGATATTTTCTCAACAGCTGTGGTATGAGACCAGTAGCCTGCTGTAGGGAGGTAGCACTAACCAACTGGGGGGCTGATATAGTGAGAAATTGTCCTACTTGTGTCACAAGGTAATGATGAAATCAAACTGTACTTTGGGGTCAGTATTGTATTATTGGATTTCCCCGATAGTTTTTTTTTTTTTTTTCTCTGGTAGGATTCTCATCATATTGATCTTTAATGGATTTACCTGTTGCTTGAGTTCTGGAAATTAGACCATTCCTGGTTCTAGCATTAGCCCTTTTAACGCAGAGGTTTGTGCTTTCCAGCTGCTCTGAGGAGCGAGGCAGAAGGGCCAGGAAGTGAGAAAATGCTCACCTGGCTGTGTAAATTCTCCTCTCGTTGCCTCTGCCTTCCTGAATTTTCATAAAGACGGTTGTACGGAAATGAGAATCTGCCTTTCCCTCTTTTCTGATCAAGGATGGCAGATCTCTCTCTGACAACTACTCAAAGCATTTAATGTGGTGATGATGGGAAGGCACACTCAATGCTATGGGAGAAATCTAGCTTGATACCATTCTAGCACTGACAGAGCCTGTGAAATCCTTTATTCATTTGTACCGTGTGGTGTTTCAATCTCCCTGCTTTTTTCTTCCTTTACTCATCTGTGCTAAGATTTTACATTCCCTCAAACAAAAGCTTAGGAGGTGTTATTTGGGTTTGGTCTCTAGGCTATACTAGATGCATGCCAGTTTGTACCACCTGATGAGACAGACCACAGTTTTAAATTAAACATCATATTTCTTTCGGGGTGGGGGAAGAAAAAAAGAAGAAAGAAACAGAAATCCCATATAAGTCTCCAGTATTTTAAGTGTTGAATTTCCCATCGCATTTTCTTGGTGAAGATGAAAAGCCTTAAAAGAAAATCAGACTTTGTAATCAGATGATGATGCATGAAAGGATGTGTCTGGATAATGTGACAGATGATCCTAACCTTCATTAATGTGCTTTAATTGGATTAAGCTCTATGAAAGGCCTTTTCTTCTTTTTCAACACCTTCAGGGCTCTTGGCTGCACAATGTGAATGTACAGAACATCCTGCAAAAGGGCACTCATCCAGCTTCACAGACATATGCTGTACATCCTGACACTAAGTTAACATAAACAGAGCTTATCTTCAATGACATGGCCCCTAGGGTGCCAGAGAGTGGTGGCCATCAAGTGATAATTGGGCAGTTACAAGATTTGTTGCAGCATTTGGAGCACTAAATCCCTTTACAACCGAATGGGTTGCTGCACCAGGGCTGGAAACTGTCAGCACACATATCAGCTCTTCAAACTATTTTTAATAAAAGCGCAGATTATAGATGATTGACAAAGGGACAGCCTTGCTGCTGCTGTTAATACTGAGAATGCTATTCCCTGCGTTGTCTCACAGTTTTCAATAGGACTACCTGGGGAGTAAGGTATTACTGAGCATAAGCCAAAGTGGCAGCCATGCTCGTGACGTGATGGACAGCAGCAGAAGGAACATATGTTTTGCCTTTCTGGATTGGGAACCTGTGTGCATCATTTTAGACTATTTCTGTGAATAGAGTTTACTCACACAACTATTTTTCTGACCCCTGGCTTCAGACTTACTCATTTTGACTGCTTTTAAAGATTCAACACTGGCAAATTCCTCACAAACAGTCACTGTAATGAATGCTGTATATGGGTGGTTTTAGGAGAGGGGAAGGATTAGAGAGAAATAACTGAAAACAGGCTTAAGTATAGGGGTGGGAAATACGAGTTGTGTGCTGAAGGAAAAAGGGAGGAGAGACGCTTTCTAAAACAAGAAATGCCTTTCATGTTCACATAAAATACAGCATCTCTTGCTAGCCCAGTTTGCTGGTCATGGAGTCTTTCTCCTAGATGGCACTGACCCCTGTAAAAGCACTAAATGACATAGTTAAGAGTAAGTCAATGTGTATGGTGCTGGTTGTGGCAGTTGTGCATTTAAGTTGGAGGTGCCATTGTATATGTGTATTTCTGAATGTCTGGTCTTTTAAACCTAAAAAAAGCAGGAGCAGCTGGTTTTGAGTGTTCTTACAGTATATTGTCTTTAGGCACTTAAAAGCTTTTTTTTTTAATTTGTTTAACATACTGTATTTACAGTCGTATTGGAACTACAAATTCATGGGAAGCTACCAACTGTATCACAGCTAGAATACTTTGTGCAAAGAATGTTCCCACAATATGTCTTTGGGGATGTGTCTGGGGGAAAGCCAACAATGCTAAGATATTTCATATTGATTCATGACTCTCCAAATGTTATTTTAGTCTTCTAGATCATAGAATATGGCACACTCAAGATTTATTTCTTTTCCATATTTTAACAGTTGTTTGTCAAAGGTCTTTGTCCTATTTTAAGATGACTTTTGCAGCTTCCCTTTTTGCCTTTTATTTATTCACATGATTCCAGAACACTTGATTTTTACTTTGGGAATATTTTGACTCTTGGTCTTTCCCTTAGTATTAACACATTTCTGTATCTTGAAAGGGATTGCAAATTTTGTGCTGCTTTTGAAATCCAGATTTGGGTATTCTTTGCTGCTTGAACTCATTAGTGTGGATGGCAGCAAAGCCAAGCTGGGAACAGGTTTGTTCCTCTCCCCTCGCATTCCTTGATGTGATTAAGTCTATCATGTTGTTCTCTGGTGTTTTTCAGCTCATACAAGTATGTCTTTTTACTGAAGGACAGAGAAATATTGGGTAAAAGTAACAATCTGTTGGGGCCTAAACAATTCCCATTTTGTCCCAACACAATACCCTACCTCTACCCTCCTGAATGTGATTCCACAGAGAAACCTTGATACCCATTTGGGAGAAAGTGCATAGAGTGAAATTACAGACACACAAATACAGCAAAGTTGAATATTTTACATTCGCTATCAAATCCCCTTCAAACAATCACGGCTGCTTTTTTTGTGAAAGGGCTGTGTTCTGTTGCCACAGATATTTTTAAGCTAGTATCTTTGTGTAACCTTGGTAATTCTGTGTAGTCTGCATGTTATTGCAGCTTTAGAACTGGAACTTCACACCTAGTTGTTAAAAAACAAAAAATAGCAAGCTGTCCACTCTGGGGTCTAGACACTTGTTAGACTAACTATATAAATTGCTTATAATTATTTAGGTGGGCATGTTTATGCCAAGAATGTTCTCTCCACCCACATCTTATACCTAAAGAAATGACATAGGAAAAACATCAAAAATAGAAAATAGCCTTTTACATAGTTCTTGTATGCCATAACAAAGCCATAAAGAACACAAATCCTTTGTTTTTCCTCTTCCTTTCTAGGTCACCTTTAGCTAACTTCATGCTGCTTTACTCGCTGACCTCCGAAATGGAGCAGTCATCCAATGACAGCCTGCTTCAGGCTAAAACTCTTTTCCTTTCTTTTCCTCTTCAAACTGCAATGTTTTCCGTTAATAAACTCTCTAAGGTCACACGTTAGTAACCAAAATATATGCATGTTTGTAGCAACCAGCAGCGCTGCAGAAGTGCTTCAGAAGAGCACATAACTATCAGCGCATTGGTGTGGTGGCAGCACTGGTACATGGAACTACAGCCTGCCAGAAACAGCAGGAGGTGATGATGTGTTTGTGAATATTGGCTTAGAATTAGCATTTCTGGTGTACATCTGCTTTAAGTGAGCACTGTTCTTGGGGAGCATGGCCTGACTTTGCTCTGAGCACCCGCATTCAGTGTGTCAGTGGATCAGTTGAGCGCACTGACGTTGTCCCAGGGCTGCCTACAAATCCCACCTGCTTTTGCAGCAGATGCTGGAAGGTCACAGGTGACCTGTAACTCCATTTTCTCTTTTCTTATCCTTCCTCAGTTCTTCTCTGCACGTGCAAAATTTTTTGCCTTGGCATTTAGGTCTATGTCCACCCAGCAGGGAAGACAAGGTCATGCGCAAACAGATGTAGGGACCAAAGAAAAATTCTTAACTAGCATTTGTTAGTAGTGGTTGATCAGATTGTCTGTACATTTATATAATTGATGGCTCTTGTGGCAGGAGCATAAAATTGGTAGCCAAGCAGGATCTTTAATTTGAGTAGCTTAAGGGTTTTGTTGGTGTTGTCTGTCTCCAATTGTCCCCCGACTGTCTCCAACACCCCAAATGGAAGGAGAGCGGAGGCAAGAAGACATCCCCCATTATCCCTGCTCAAGTCTGAAAGAGTGCAGGCGCTTAACCTCGTTCTGCATGCAGTTGCTTTGGTGCTTTCTGATCCTACTTGTTCTCCTACTGATCACTTTGTCACACTGTAGAGATTTGCTGGGTCTAAATTGGGTCAAGGATTTCTGGAGCGTACTCCATCACGTGCTGTTAAGTACACAGGTTGTATGCATACAGTTAAGAAGTGTCTTCCCTCTATTTTTCTTTAACTTGAGCAGGTTAAAAGTCTTCACCCGATTAAAACAAGCAGGAGCAAATTCAAAGAGGGGCAATGTATGTGAAGACACTGTAGAATAAAGGCCCTTTTAGAAACTCTCACGTTTGTTCACCAAAAACCTTTAAGAGCCTTTAAGAGGAAACTTCCTGTTGCCGGTCCTCTGGCATGCTGCTTTGGGAAGGAAAGGCAGGGAATGCAGGTGATGCTTGCAAGCTTCAAAGCTCCCCGTCTCCCCGGAGAGACGGATAACAAATCATCCGGATTCTCCGCGTCGTTCTGGCCTCTCTGCTCCCTAGTTTGGAGCCAAACATATGGTGACTGGCTGCGGGCAACATCCTTCAAGCTGGCAGGACGGGAATGCTGGCTGTCAGCTCATCTGCCCCTTTCTCTCTGCTGCTTCCAAGGAGCGCCTACGATATCGCTCTCGTACTGATATTTGAGTGGGCCCAGACTTTTTTTTTTTAATAGCTCCAACCAGGAAAGCCATCGGGCACTCCAAACAGCTATGAACCTGAGCCAAAGGCAGACAAATTAAGGAGTGAGAGCAGAAGAGTTACATCTGCCAGGTCAAGCTGGGTGCAAAATGGCTTTGGAGCTGCTGAAATGGAAGAGGAATTTCGCCATGCTGAACTTCTCATGAGAAAACAGCCCGCTCTTCCGCGTCCTCCTCCCGGGGCCCCTGTGAGTCAGCCCAAGTGGTATGCAGTTTACAGTACGGCTCTGGAGGAAAAAAAAAAAAAAAAACAACGGGCCTGAGAATCCCAAGGAGATAAAGATGCTTATTATAGAGCCCTTGTACTGCTAAGCTGTATTTTCTCCCAAGGGCAAAATGTTAACAAGCAGCAGCGGTCAGCGTGAATACCAATTTAAAAGCATTTTTCTCTTTTCTGGAGAAAGACTTTGAAAAACTGACTTCATCAAAAATCCATTTCCTTTCAAGTATTTTACTACTACATTATTGATACCAGTTCCTTTTTAGAGTATCATTTACACATAAATATAATCCTTCCCTTTCTTCTTAATTAGTCTGTGCCGGCTCAGGGTCTCTTCTGAATGCTGGATATGATGTGTGGAAAGAGCAGGGTATGGAGATTGTTTTTATTAATGGCAGAAATCAGGATGTGTACTTCAACTTGATGCATGTTTGTGTATGTATACAAGCACGGATGCATAGTGCATGTGTGTGTGTCCTTACAGGATTTAGTCTGCTCGCTTCCTTAGCATGTTACTGACTGAGCTTATTCTCTTATGTTGAAGTTATACTGATGCAGGCTCATTCTAATAGAGATACTGCTCTCAGGATGGTCAAGAGTGATCATTTGATAGTTACTGCTAAAGGAATACTCGCCAACCAGCCAAATGTTGTGCGCTGATTGTCAAGCCAGGGACAAGGTGCCAAGTAACCCGGTAACACTTCTATTAACCACTCAAACTGGGTAACATGGACTTAGCTGCACCTTTTCCCTGAGGGCTACTGTCCCTCCAGGCTGAGGAGAACTGAGAATCAGTGAATCAAAGCCATAAAATGAGATTGACTTTGTCTCCCCGTTTGTGTGACCTGTTTTGCTTCCCATGTGTTGTGCATTTCTGCTAACATAAAGCTGGAAGCCAGATGCGAAATGGGATGCTATTTTTGCGCTTCCCCTGGGACATTAATACTAGTTGTGTGGAGTAAATGGCAATGGTTTTTGCTCTTGCTGTTGTGGGAATAGGGGTGGACTGTGTCTTCCAATAGTGAGCATCTACATTCTTTTAGTTGGGAAGATCCATGCAGTATCTTCCGCAAACTGTTACTTTCTCAGCTCCTGAATGCTTTTGTTTCCCCTCTAATACCATGCCAGCTACTGGTAGGATTATATAAAGCACGTAGTGTTGTTAAAATCTTCTAAGAAATTTTCCAAAGCGAATCTCTGATTCCCTGCACAATGCCAGATAAGCAAAATGAAGCAACGTGATGGGCGTAAGGGCTGGTAGGGTCAGAATGCAAAGCCAATGTCGAGTTTGAATGTAGTGCTAGAGTTTCATGAGTCTCCATATATAAATGCTGAGGGCAGCAGCAGTCAAATGTTGTTTCTAAAAGATATAAAGGACCAGAATGTCAAAAGCCTCGTTGGAAGGTGCAGATAGAGATGCCTGCAGAGGTGCATAAGCGCAAATCTTTCTGGCAAAGAGGAAGAAAAAAATCCATTCCACGTGTTTCTTCTAAGCGCATGTAATGCAATACACATTCTTCTGGTCAAAACTATAACCTTTATGTAATTAATATAAGTACAGTCATATGAGGCTCTTTCTATGAAACAAAAAACCCTCAGTTAAAAGCATTCTTCTTCAGCATGCTATTTCTGGAGCTGACCATAGTTTTATGTGCAGGAGTTCGGAAGTTTATGCATGATAGAATCATGTAGTCAGGTTATGTGAAGTAGGATACAAGATGGCTGAAGGTACTTAGCTTCAGGCTTAACTGAATCTTTGATCCTTTCTCCAGAAACAGACATGTCTAGATTTTTTCTCTTGACAGAGATCATGTTTTTTTGCTGGAAATTACAATAATTCTGTTAGAAGATTTGAAACTTTCTTCCAAGCAACTGCTATCAAATCACTCTCAAAGCTATTTTATCTAAAGGTGTATAAATTACCATTTCATGGATTTAAGATTGCTTACTCCTTAGCAGGTTCCCCTTTCATTGTAACCTTAGAGGTCTGATCCAGCTTGAATTGCCCAGAATTTCTTTAGAAAAACGTTTCAGACTAGTCTGACTAGTCCAGCTGCCTTGGGTAGGAAATCTTCTGCAGATTGTTCTGATTTTTGTCCTAGGATGTACTGCAGCCTAAAAATTTTGAAGGCCAAATTACTTTCATTAGTACTGGTAGACCTGTGCAGCTACCCTCAGGCAGGTTCACTGTCTCCAGCAGAGTCTCTTTCAAGCCACAACAGCAGCCTAAAGATCATGGTAGTATAGGGATGGTTTTATTTGTGACTTGAGAGGGTGACATCAAAGGAGGTCAATGAAGCAAACATCCCTAAAGGTAGACATAAAGAAAAGTTTGGTTTTGCATGTATATTATTTAATAGGTGGAAGGATCCTTTAATAGCATGTATTGTGCAGTTGACTGTAAAACTTCTGCAGAGCTTCTATGTCAAGTCACTGTGGGCTATTTTAAGAACTGATCTTAGTCTGTGGACACTATATATGACCCAAGGAGTTAGGAACAGGTCGCAGTAGAGATACAGGCTGTATCCTGTTTCGCACTTTCTTCTCTACCAAGAACTGGATTTTGCCCTCAGTTGGCTGCATTGTCCTGCCTGATAGTCAGAGCTTGCCTACTTCTTTCTTTTAAGCACCATCACAAGGGAAAACTGACTCCTTTATGTTGTTATCTCCCCTTTTTGCCACAGCCTGCTGTAAGAACAAGGTAGGGATAGAAGAGGCAGTCTGAATTCATTTACTTACCTTTACTCAGTCACACCAGACAGCAGATGCAGTCTGTCTCCAAATTAGTATTTCTGCTGTGATACAGTGACTTGTGTAAGCAAAACTCTTTGTCAAGTTACTCTCGAGATGAGTTTTGAAGGGAAGAATGTGCAATACTAGGCAGTACTAGAAAGAAATGGTTTCCAGACAGGATTTTCCTCTGCAGACAATAAAGTCAAGTCTGTCTCTGCCCCTTATGTATGTAATTGATTCAAGGTGGCCTGTCTTGGGTAAACACTTGAAGGGGGGAGAGGAATTAAAAATGGTTGTCAGAGTGTGTGGAATTTACATAGTGAAAACAAAAATCTGAACATTAGCTTGAAAATGTGGCTTTCACAGACAAAATGAGAAACTTTTCGAAGAACAACACTGAAAATCATTGAAGCTTCAAGTACATGCTTCAGCATCTTCCTTGTGTTTGTCATCTTGCTGTGCTAGCTTTGTGCAATGTTACGTTCTTCCAGAAAAAGAAGAGCGTAACAGCTGGTCCCAATTATCTTAACTACAGTGTGACTACATACATAAATGTCCCACATTTCCATTTAGTTCCATTGCTTAATGAATGAGTTATTAAAAAAAAAAAAGGGGGGGGGGGGGAAGGAACTGTGGCATTTGTACTCTGCTCCACCATTTGTTTCTGTTTACTCACATCAGTGGAGCTCAGTTCACATGATCTCCACATTCAGAGGCCAGCATATTTGATCAGAGAAGAGAGCTGTGCAGAATTAAACAGGCACGGTAGGAAGGACTATGTTTGATACAGAATAACATAAAAGGTTCCTCCTGGAACTAAATGGCATTTTTTTAGTAATGCTACAAATGAGGACAACTGTACTAATAAGAATGCCTTTTTTTATTTCAGATAAGGGTAACTGAAAATCACCCAACATTTTGGACCCGAGTGACCTTTATCAAAGTCAAAGACTCCTGGCTACAGTGAGTTATTAAGGCAAAAACTGTATGCTCTGTACTGTCCTTGATAAAGGTCACGTGAGACTAAATGTCAGACCTTTTCCATCTCTTCACCTTAAGTAAAACCACTCTTTTATGTACTAAAGCTGTCTTGATTCATTTAGTGTTTTAAGGAATTATTTGGGTCCAGCGTGCCCAGAGGAGTTTTGTGTTAGTTTACAACAAATGAGATGCTGAGCTTGGAACAGGCAGCACCCTGGAGCGCCTGCTTTGTGCACTAGAGAGTAAAGTCAGGCTGTTTGCCTGCCCCTGTTTGGGACTCACCTTGCCCTTTTAGAAGTCAGGCGAGAACAAAGAAGAAAGCTTCAGGAGAAAGTCAGGCACTCATAAACTACAGGGAGTAGTATGTCATTAATATATAGCCAGTGCTTTTTCAGGCTGTCCTCTATAAATAGTTTTCACCAGAGGCCAGTTTCCTCTCACACGTGACGCTCGCAACAGCCCAGCTCAGGAGCCATTCCTCTCACCAGACATGGCCTCCTTGGCCCAGTTGCCCTCAATGTTTTCACATGAAATTAACTACAGGCTGCCTTGCAACTGAGCTGGAACAGACCATGCTCAGTTCTCTAGCCCACTGTTTGTCAATAGCTGGATTGGAGATTTCGGGGGAAAAAAGCATGCCTTGGAGTCAGTGAACACATTTCACATGGCCTCTTCTTTGAGCCAATGCATTATCAGTGGCTCTGGCCAGGACACCTCAGCCCATAAGACAATGAGGTCAATAGCCTCAGAAACTGCCAAAATCTGGGTGTTTTCTGTGGAGGACTGTGGAAATGGGACCTTGTCAGTGTGGGTATGGTAGCAGTCAAAGACTTGCAGCTTCAGAACTTGGAAAAGTCCAGTAAATGTTTTAGGGTAGCTCTCTGATGAATGGGTACTTGGATCATAGCAGGACCTTGAAGACCACACAAGGCTTTAGGAGGTAGCAGAAGTATTTGAGTAAAGCTGGCCACTCCCAGGGAAGTAGATGAGAGGCTATGGTTTCCTGCAACAATTAACACTTTCAGCTTCAGCCAAATGACAGGGCAGGAAAATTGCAAGTGTGGAAAGAGCAGGAAAGGGTACTTTGACTGCTCTTGCTTGACTACAAAGAGTACCATGACTGGTCCTAGGTCACAAACTTCCTGCAGCATTTTGCAGTCAGTATGGGGAAGGGAGAGAAGGCTTTGCTTTGCTCTGGCCAGGCAAGTTCCTGGTAACAGTTATATCCATGCCTAAGGAAGATTAATTTTTTATTTTTCCTGGCAGCCTCCCCAGTCAGCCCATCCTTTTCTCCCTTTCCTTCTTTTTCCACACTGATTTCCTGGCTGACTCTGTCCTCGGCAGAGATTCTGTTCAGCCTCAACTGGGGATATAAGGTTAATGTGGTAATTATTTTGACCAAACTAGCATACTTAATCTGAATTTGCAAGATGTCAGGGTGTCTGCCTTACGCACTTTATTTCATTCAAGCCTGAACTTGGGCTCATTTGCTACCTGACTTTAGGAATGTATCTGGCAGTTCTCTTATTCTGATGTGTAATTTGAGTTGTCTGTTAAAATCTATAACATAATTGTGAAACACCTATGAATAAAATCTCCAGGTGGGTGTAAATTGTTCCTGAAAGGAAAAGTGAAAGCTGCATTTGAAAATGCTATCCTGAAATAATGTTATATAGATTTATTATAGGGAATAAATAGAACTCTTGTTTGTTTCAAAAAAAAGAATGGGAGGATCACAGTGCAAGACATTCGCTCAGATCTGTCCCTTCTGTTGCTAAAAAGGCAGGTATTTAGAATAGGCTAATAGCACATTCGTGGTTTTACACTTTATTTGCATTGCCTGCCTTTGAAATAATTGCATATAGAATTGTTTAAAGTCACAATATCTGATAAATCTCATGGCAGTCCAATACAATGGGAGAAAAAAAGGTTACAAGAGCCTGTAATACCCATATTTATGTATTTTTGGACAAGACAACTGGATCTGCAAATAAAAGGACTGCTATTTAAACAACATTTGTGCTTTAAGAATATTCTCCTATTTCTTTTGGAGGAACTACTGACCTGTATAGGTCAAGTTTGGCTATATTAGCTAGAATAAGAGGTCTGGATACTTATGTACTATCTGAGCAGATTACACTTGCCAGATTACGGGAGGCTTTTTTGTTAGAAAAAAAACACCAAATGTACTACATAAGCTTCCTTTTCCTCTTGCAACAGGATGTGACCCCTCCTTTCACTCTCCATTTTAGACAGCCTGTCTGAGGAACGCAGTGAGCCCGGCGACCTGTCACTCACTGGGGTAGAAGTCTTATTTGGGAATTGGGCTAAGATCATCTAACCCTGAGGCAGAGGCTAGCTGAACCACCGTGAAAACACGTGTTAGGCTTTGTGACTATAAGAGGGGATTTTTGTTACATAAAACAGGTCTATGGCAGCATTTTGTGCAGTATCAAAGGAAGCTACTATATAACAAGTAACTTTCTCAAAAAAAGAAAAAAAAACCCACAACAAAAAAAGAAAGGTTATACAAAAGACTTTTGTGTATCTCCCAGGGCAGCTCTGCATCGGGATGCTCTGCTACAAAAAATTCTTCTGTGATAACACAAGAGAGTGAACATTGATTCTCCTTTAACTATGTGGTCACAAATGTTTTTAAGGCAATTAACAAACGCCCAACATTTTACCGTTTGCTTGCACTAGTACTGGCTGGCTGCCTAAAGTTCGCAGGAACGTCTCAAATACAAGTGTTTAATAATCTCCTGGGTTGTTTGTTCCATATTTCAAAACACTAGAGCAGCAACACTTCCAGAATTATAAATAACACAATCAGGTATCACCGTATGCTTCCTACTTTAGAAATAGATCACCAATGTAGAGAATATATTTTCAATTTACTGCTTTCAAGTCTGGTATCAAAGATAGCTTCTCACTATCATCAAGAAGTATATTTACAGAGAAGTTATATTTAATAATGATAAGAAAGATAATTTTTTGCCAGGCATACAGTCTGCATTTTAAGGCAAAGTAACAAACTTGATTGCACTTCTGGCTTAAAGATAGGTTTTTTTAGAAGATCTTACTGGTGACCAGCTTGATTTCTTCCAAAGAACAGTAAGTTTTTATTATTGATTTAAGTCTCTACAATCAAGTAATGCTGAGTGCTTTTGGAAATTCCAGAGCGTGACTTAAATTATATAACTATTTACTGTCTCCTACTTTCACTATGAACTAATTTAGTAACTGCTGTTTCACATCTGTGCAGTTTTGAGTACTTTTGTTTCTGTAAGTATTGGCAGTAGCTTTAAAACTTGGTCTCTTACTGTCTCTGTCCCATTCAAAAAATAAGACTTTTGCTCCTAATTCATTTGGGTATTTGATGAATCGCCATTTCCTACCCGTCACTCCTCCCTATCTCAAGAACGGGATCTAGTTGCTGAATCCATTTTGGAGCCAGCTATTCCCATGTTTCAGAAACATTTTCGTCTTGAACCTCAGTCCTTCAAATAAATAAAAATAACCTAAATAAACCTAAATGACAAAATACTTCAAACGCAGAATGAGACAAGCCATATCCTTACTGTCTTAAAGTAGGAAAGAGTGGTTCATTAGCATCTGAAAACTTCAGTCACAAACTCATTTCTGAAGGTAATGCCTTATTCAGCAAGCCTTTAAAATTATCTAACTGGTGCTTTTATGCTGTGATCCAAAGTGCACTCAGCTCCCTGGAGAGGCTCCTGTGTCCATCAGCGGGGTTTGGATGTGGACCAAAAAACAATGTGCGGTCAGGTAGGAGGCTCTGTCGGAGTGGAACAAGGCTATAGTCTCCAGAACAGGATGAATTGGCCAGTCGGGTCTATAAAGATTTCTTTAATAATATTTCTTTTGGCCGAGTCTCAGTCACCTCTTCTTTCTTCCTTTTTCATAATACTCATTTTGGCAGAGTTTAGAAAATTCTTGGCTCTCGCAAAGATTCTTGAAGTGTCACATTTAAAAAAGTTTTGAAACAATGAGCTGCCCCAGAAAGGATTAAGATCCTCCGTTTTTCTTCAGACATGTATTCAAACTCTGAAACAATTAAACAGGATGGAGGACAGAAACTAAATAGCAGTGGCAATAGCAGGGAAAAATATCTTCAGATAATAATGTGATCCTGTTCTAAAGAATGCTTTATATGATTTCTGCATTAAAGGGCATTTATTTCAGTGCAATTTAATTTGTTTCACTTCATCTGTTAAAAATATTTAGAAAGGTATATTGATTGAGAAGGTTAAACTGTCAGAGGTTTTTTAATGTCAAACAATGCATATGGGTGTAACAGCATATCAAAAAGAAGAAAAATGCTCTTTTAGATGCACTTTAATATATAGGGAAATGTGATAGGTTACAGCAAAGGAGATCAGTGTATGTATAGAACCTATTAGATTTTTACTGTTCTACAATGTTCTACTGTTCTACAACTTACAGTCATGTATTCCAGTGGAATATGGGAGATAAAGAAATTTGGACTTCTCAAAAAAAAATGGTGGATTTTTTGTTTTCTACTGAAAACATTGAAAAAAAATCTTCTTGAAATATTGATGGTATAATTTTTCAAAGCATTGGCACACGGACGGACTATGTATCTGGGCCATAATTCAGCGGGGTTTTTAAGCATGTGCTTAACTACATGCACATCGATAACTTCTGCTGGACTTATTAGTGCCACTTGCATAGTAATACTTAACAGTGAACTAAGTGCTTGACTATTGCAAGGTCAAAACATTAATCTACATTTAATGATTTTTCGGAAGTCTTTCTCCATTTTAAAACCTCACAGAATCTTTGGACTTGTTATGAGTCAGTTCTCATTAATGACTAATCAAATGCCTGTTTCTGAAAGTGTTATCTGCTGTTATTATTAGGCAAAGCAGTCATAGTGCTGTTGGTACTTTCAGCCAGTACTTGAGCTGGAGAAATATACTAAAAAAAAAATCTGACATTAGAAAAAGAAAGTTCATTATTAAATTCCTATTGTTAATATTGGGCTGTGGGACAGATATTGATTTTTATAAAAATGTACCTGTTATTTAAATGTATGGTCTGTGTATGACTAGACTTTCACATACTAATAAGCTTTTGAAATGTATTATTCTACCATACATTACAGACAGAGTGGCCAATTTTAGATAGTCCCTGTAGTGCCATTCATTTTAGCATGTGCAAGAAAGTAATTAAAAATGCAAGGTAATAGATGGCTCAGATTTAATGTGTTTGTATCGGATTTAAATTATCTAGAATGCCAAGAACCACAGAACTGTATCCTAGAAGTGTCAATGCAACTTACTAATTTTTCTGATCTTACAGATAGGTGGGAAAAAATATCTCTTAAGATTGCAGGCAGTGCAGAAAATTTTGTTTCATTTCTTAAAAACTCAGACTCTTAACACCCAGTGGAGAATTTTCATCCCTTTTTTATAACTTCACATCTCAAAATGCTTCTTTTGCCTTGTATAATACTCCTTGATTTTACAGTGCATCTTATGTTTGCATCATCTGGAAATTTATCAACGTACTTCTACTTTTTCTGTCAAGACTATTAATGAAAATAATGCATAAGGTTGTTCACACAGGTAATCCATGACAAACCATATAAGATTTAATATTTTCCAGAATTAGGTGTTCCCAGTTGAATATAGATTAATTTAAGAATAACAAGTAACTCATATGACATAGGTTAAAACACCTGCATAGTATTAAGTCAGTGGATCAAAGATACCTTGTTTCTCTGATGGCAATTTCTTTTCAACAATGAAAAGCTACTTTACACTGAGATCCTCAAATTGACCAGCCATTAGTCCAGAACATATATTTGTAAATAGCTTTCAGGCAGCAAAGTGCGTATTTCCAGTATACCTTCTACTGAATGAATGGGAATAGGTCACTTGTTTGGAAATTGCTTGGTCCTGCTTCCAATGACGAAGTAAGATTGGATTATATGGTATTTGTAGTAGTAAATTTCCTTATGGTTTTGAAATTTTCATCAGTCATAAAATCTAAACCTTCCTCTGTCATAAATGGAACTGTTACTTTTGCTAAGCCCAAACCAAAAAGAAAGCCTCCCATTTCTTGAAAAAATTCTTCCATTTTATGAGCTGGTCCTTCTGCTTCAAAATCTAGGCATCTTTTGTTAGTTTTGGTATTCTGTGGAGATGGGAAAGAAAGCTCCAAGAACAGTTAGTTACTACCTGCATGAAGACAGCAAAATCCAGGGTGCCCTTTCTCTCTCTGTTTCCCTTTCTTTCTGTGAAGTTATTGGAATGCAAGGAATTTGGCATTGTAGGAAGTCATACTGGAAGTTATCATCATATCCTTCAGGACAGCTGAAATCATTCCCTCTCTTCACATCTGGTCACTCTGGTCAACTAATGCTTCCTCAAAATCTATTTGTAAAACTGTATCTGATCTGAAAGTGTTCAGCTGGGGACTGAGAAAAACAATGAAGGGAAGGGGAAAAAGGGTTAAAATATGGGTTTTTTTAAAGATTGTTAAATTTTATTCTCAGAGTTGCATCATAAATAATAGCCTAAAATCAAGGCAGGTGTAGGTATTGTGAGATATTGTACGCATTTGATCTTTGCTCTTCAAGAAAGTGTCTGGAATCAGGAACTGAATGTACAAGAATCTTCAAGGATAATCATATACAGTGGTAATGAAAACTGTTGAGACACTACTGCATTGCTACATGTTACCCACTGTACATCTTTCTAAAGTAATTTGGTGGGAAAAAGATGACAGCCAGAGATGTTGTGGAATCTCTGTCTGAAGAGATATTCAAAACCTGGACACGGTCCTGGTGATCTGCTCTAGCTGACCTTGCTTGAGCACAGGCGTTGGACTGGAGGACCTCAGGACATCCTGTCCAACTTTAATGATTCTATGACACGTTATTGGTAATTGATTAATGTGTCCCTTTCTTGCAAGAAAATGAAGACTGGATTTAAAACAACTACAGAATGTGTATCTTTGCAACCTCTTTATCTGGCTAATATCCAAGCTTTCATACCCCAGTGCATGTCAGTTTCCAAAATTCGAACCTAAACCCAAGAGCAGTATTTTTGCCCGTCTCTGTTGAATTGTTGTTATTTTTAAAATGCTGTCATTTCTGGTGTTCTACAAGGTTATACAATATATAGTATTTAGTGAGCCACCAAGGTTGCTGTGGACTTGAAAAAGACCAAGTATTGATGTATGGGCTGGCAGATCCAAGTGATGTTCTCTACTCTCCAATGGTTAAGGATATGTTGTCATTAAATTGAGAGCCTTGGAAGGTCATTTCTGTCTCCTGAGAATGAAAAGTAGAAAAGAAGACGTGGTGATCTGAGGCCTACCTGAAGCTTCTGTCTAGTAAACAACAGCTTTTGGGGCTCTGGGAGATGGACCAGGGGATGGGAAAGAATTTGTTTGGTTTTCAGGGTTAGTGAGTGATGGATGAGAAAAAATGAGATGGCATCTAAAATTTGTCAATCATTTCTTAAAAAAAAACCCAAACAAAACTTTCTTGGCTTAGTTTTGTTTGTTGGGGTTTTTTTACTTTCATTTTTTTTTGTTTCAGTACTCTGCAGAGAGAGCTTTATTCAGAATCACACTATGACAACATACTTCAGCATTTCTTCTACTTAGCCCATATTTCCTTTTGCTCCAGCTACTTATTTTCTCCATCGTATTAGCTATTTTTTGGCATAGTCAAAAGAATGAATATTATCTGTCTCAACCTTACTCAGAAGGAGTGGAATTTTGATCTGAAGGGAGAAGGGTGTTTTGAAGCCAAGTCCTATGGAATCAATCTCATAAGAGATTTTGAATCCCAGCAAGTCTTTCTGAAATAAAACTTCCAGTGATTTCAATGATATTTTTCCTTGCATATCTGCTGAGAAATGCCTTATACAATTCAAATCTGGTAAATTAACTGCAACCATATGCTGTTATCTGACATTATAGGAGCGCTCAAATGTAGCATATTCTTTTATACAGGTTCATTGAATGCCTGATTTCATAAAGGAAGCAGAAACTGGACTTTTTAATATACAATTTAAGTTCTATTTTATATTTGTGACAGAGATTATTGTTGAAGGAAATAAATTCACAGCTTTTAGTAAAGGGTCAATGAGACTAACATGACTATGTGCAAATTAGCGCATATAAGGTGGCTTTCTTCCTGTTCAACAGTTAATTGTTTACCAGGGACTCTGCCAGTGCTGACATGAAGCTTTGTTACTGAACATGGTTTAAGAATTGTACATTTACAGCAGCGAAAACAGATGTTTTGAGGTGTTTTAATTTTCTGACGCCTTTTTTTAATTAAGGACATGAAATACATGAGAATGTGATGATCATATAGATTGCATGTTGAAAACTCAGCTATTTTTCCCTTAGCAGAACTGTAGCATAAATCTGTAAACAACCTCAGTGGAAACAAAAGTGGAAATCAGGGCACTTCTCAAATAATATGCCTCAGTTCAGCTTTTTCCCCCCTTCCCTTTGCCCAGCCTGTACTTTGACAGATAAATTACTTTGACGAGCACGCTCCTGTGGTGTGGAAGTACAGGTCTGAGATTTTGTGAAGGGTTATACTTCACCATCTAAGTGTTCAAGTCATTAAGGGAGGAAAAGTGACTTTCATTACCATTTCGGTTTTTCTTGCATTAATTCCTATGGGTTTGCACTAACACTGGCAATGCTTGCAACACGCTGTGCTGAGAACAGGCAGCCTCCACGAAACGGTCTCTCACCACCCACGTGCAGCTCAGGAACTGCTCAACACTTCCCAGTTCAAAGCGCCTTCAGACTTCATTTCCACACTTCTTTGAGTTTGGCTTGCTCTATGAGTGCCTAAGTGTGCTTTGACAGTAAGGCAGAATTTGCACTAATTGTCCTCTGGAGTGGTTCGAGGCTACGGTGTGAGAGGGTGAAGGCTGTAAGACAGACAGAAAACCTAGAAATAGCATTGGCTCTTGAGAAAATCAAAGAGTGAAAGAGCAAAGCCACGAGTAGGGACTCAAAATGCATAGCAAAGCCCTACTGTCTGTGTCTTTAAGTGAAATGGTGCAGAGTTTTACCTCAGCTTCCAGAAAAATATGTACATCTGACCATAAGATCCAAAGATTTACAGTGGGATGAGATTCTCAGCAAGTGAGGTCCAGAATTAGGGAGGAGAGTGAAATTATTTTACTGAGTTAATTAGCAAGCTAAGAAAAGCAAGTTTGTCGGCATGGTAAGATGTCTCTCTTGCTCCTTGCATTCTGGCTCCTGCTTTTCTGTCTTTGATGTGCATCTTGCTCCATAGGGTCCATTGAATCACCAATTAGTTATGTATAGGAAAGCTTTCCTTGTTGTGAAAGACTCATAGGGAAAAATATCTTTTTCTTTGTTCTATGGTCAATATATTTGCATAAGCAGGATTGGGCAGGCGTCTGGCATTCACCTAAGTGCTGTTGTTTGAAATTAGACCACTGTCATCTGAGAAACCTAAGTGTTAGGAGAGGTTGGTTTGATAGTAAATTCTCTGTTTAATTAATGACAAGAATAAATAACAGGACCTTCTTAGTTATTTGATAGACTTTACAGACCAGACCTGTCCTTATGGCTGGAGTAGAAATAATCTACTCCATTTGTAGTTCTTCTGAGACTTCTCCACAGGAAATTTTTACATCAGGTTTCTTTGTAGAAGCTTTGTTAATAGACCTAACCAAGAATGCATTTCCCTTTACAATGTTTCAAGTCTGTGAAAAGGCCTTTCAGACTCTCAAGAACTGTTTCTATTGTAAGTCTGTATATGCTTTCTTCAGTGAGTAATTCACATTTCAAACATATTTCTGAGAGGAGCTAGGGGCTGTCTTATCCCAAGAGGTCAGTAGACAGAAGTATCTATCTAGACCAAATTGCTTCTAAAGCTTACTTGATGACAGAAAAGGAATGCCTTACCATTGAAAGACTTTGAATGTCTTTACAACTGCCTCTTCAGTAACTAGTCAGAATTGATGACTCTTTCAGACATCTGACTTTCCGGGAAAATGTCAGTATCTGAAATAAAATTATGGTACTTAGCCCTCAGCCTTATTCTTTCAGAAGCAGAATGCTATATTTCCATTTCTTTAGCATGGAAGAATTTGACATTTGCTATATGGGTCTGATGACCCTTGATTACTTGTATATGAATGTCTAAGGAGTGCACAAACTCAAGAACAGCCCAACATAGAAAGGAATTAAGGACTGAAATTGTCAGGATAGATTTAGGTCTTCCTCAGTGCAATACTTCCCAGATATACTGTCTTATTTGCTGCTAATAAGGAAAAACAAGAAACAAAGAAAAGGAAAGTACCTTAAGAAAGGAATTGCTCTTATGAAGATAAGACTAATTGGTTTCATGAATTAGGTCTGTAAGCACAAACACTTCTGCATGGTTGGACACTTGATATAATGGAACTTTCCTGCTTACCTGTTTCTTGTTCCAAACATTTTTTCTTATTCATGTTTGGGGTGGAGAGGTTGGGTTTTGTAACTTTCTTGTTTTAGACTTTTATAAATTTCTTTTGTGCTCTCAGAGGCTTTGACTTTCGTAAAATTGAAAGACTTTCAATTTAATTTTACACTTTTTTTCTTATGCCGTATACCTTTCTACATTTTTCCCCCTTTCCTTTTCTTCTTGCCTTCAGCTGCTCTTCTGATTTCCTTCTGTCTTCTGCATTTCTACTCTTAATTGCTGCTTTTGGAAAGCTAAAGTGAAAAATGGGCTTAAGTGCTTCTTTCCACAATAATAACAGACATTAACTATTATATCTCTGAACACCTACTATGAGCTTGTGGAAAGAAGTCTTTCTTTTTTCTTTACTTTAAGCTGTGCTTTAAGCAGTCTGAGAGTGCATCATTGCGTTCTTAGGCAAAATGTCTTGATGTGAAGTCAGTTAGTGCTGTTACAAGGGCTCTGAAATGTGATAACAAAATACCAATTAGCAAATCTCAATTGATATAATTGGAAAAAATGCCAATTATATGATAATTATAGATTAATTTATAGAACTTCCATAATTATGAAGTGGTTTAGCTATATATCTTATACTTTTAAGTATTTAAAGTAATGTGGCAATACTAGCAGGGAGCTAAAAGCCTTCATTATTAATATATTAATTAAGGTTATCTTCATTTGGTTGACTCGGGTTTTTTTAGGAGTAGAAGATAGGTGAATTTACATTGGATCAGAGATATTAGAGTTACACTGATATGTGTATGATTAGTTCCTTCTGCGACCGAGTGCTCGGATTCCTGAGGCGAGAACTCATGGTCTTGCAGGAGTGACCACTAGATGCACATTTCCTTAGGTTAGCTCAGCTTATGCTGGGCTCTCATGATAAGTAACATGCTTAGCCTGAGGGCAAAGTAAGAGGAATGAGCTTGTTTGGATAAATTTTGCTATTTCACACCAACTTTACCCCTTTCATGCTCTCCCTCCTACTACTCCTTTGCATGCTGTCTGCACATATATTCGTACATTCAGGCTGGGAAAAAATATTCGTGCATGTTGGGAAGACCCTATATGTTCACATGCATACTTTCTGTCTTTTCCAGTGCACATTTTCTCTAGCTCATAATTGCATTTCATTTAAAGAGCAATGCAAAATTCCCAACATTCCCAACATTGGATGTAGCAAGTTTCATTAGAAACCTAGGGGAATGGTAAAATTCTCTGGGAGAATAATGAAAACCTTATAGAATGATAAAACCCCCACTCATCTATACCCTGACTACATAGCATTGTTATCCTTTCTATCCAGAAAGGATAAAAACAGCTATTCAGAGAGAAGGAAAAAAATAATGGAGCTGCACATTTTTACCCCAAAGCTTCATGTCATGATCTTGTCTCAGCAGTAAGTTGGGAATTCTAATAAGTTTTCAACAGGGACAGATTAAAACCTGAAAATACTAACAGATACTTCCATGTTAAAATCTCTCCCCTGTGTTTTAGTGAATGTGTGCATTCCTAACTACAAGAGAAGTACAAGACAGACATCATAGCTTTGAATGCATTGGGTATGGCATTTGTTGTAAAGACACAAAGCATAATGGGAATTAGTGGAGAGAAAATAGGATCTTTATCTGCTGATGAAATTTTAACCTCCAAATTAAGTACAAAGTAGGATGACTAAGCCATGCGTATTCACTGTGGAGTGTGGGACAATAGAATCAGGAAGCCTGTTAAAATTTTTTTCATGGAAATTTGGTCAGTGGCAGATGATCTGAGCTTCTAAAAATGGATTGATAGTTGAATATGAGTAGAGAGGAGCCTGGCATAGAGGAACGCAGAAGGACATCAGAAAGTTCAGACAAATTTGGATCATCTTTTAAAAAGCATCAGGATTTTGGAGCCTTATACAAATCAAACTGTTAGTTCATCTACCTTTACCCTCATTACTTTACCCCTTGACTTGGCAGTTGTCCCTACCTATAGCTTCTATGCTGGCATACATCAGTATTTAATTTTTTACTTCAAACAATGCAGGGATTATTTTACATCCTTTCCATGTGTTCCTTATTAGTATCTTGAAAGCAGAGGGAGCGACCTCCCAGCATTTCCTGCTCAGAAAGCCTTCAGTTCTAAATGTCTAGAGAATATCTGAAAATACTTGTTTATAAACACATTTTTAGAACTCGGCTGCATATTCAAAGCTGGGCTGGATGTGAAGGGCATTTACAGTTGTACATATAGCCAGATCTGGAATGTGAGTTGTTTATTACAGGAAGAAAGGTCTTGAAGAACCAAATAAAAAGAGAACTGTAAGTTTGATAAAGTTTTGTTTAGTCAGATATCTAAATAAATTCCTGAAGGTTTTCTCTTGCTCTCAGCTACTTGACGCCTTTTGATCATTTACAGATGGGACTGTTATGAGATCCGAGAGCAAACCTTCTGCAGACTTCCAAGCCACTTTACGCTAACGCCCAGTTATCCAAACAATAAGTAATAAATCAGATACTTCAAGGCATTCTGCTACCATTTTGCAGAATGTAACTCCACCCTTCAGGACTGATGTCTGAGTCTCAGCTGGGAATACAGAAATAGGTGCGATCCATGTGACGTCGTTGCTCTGAAGATTAATAACTTAAGAGTTTAGTTTGTTTGATACTTTGGCCTTATTTTGAACCACATAGCTGCTGTGCTCTAAAATCCTCTGTTTAACCCGAACTGTAAATCTCCACATAGTTTTCAATACAGACAAGACATAAAGAAAAGATAATGCCTTTTTATTTAAAGATATTTCAATTGAGACAGAAAAAAGACAGTTATAAAAAAAAATGATTGAAATTTTTAAATGGTGCATTAAATACAATTTGTCTGAATGTCAGTTATGGGATCCTGTATTTGGCATCTTGTAGCCATACACAAGGGGACTAAAAAGATATTTTTTTTTTTTATATTTTTTTTTAGATAACAGTCTTCAGAGCTTATGTCATTTCTCCATTATTATAAACGCAAAGTCACGTTTAGATGGGCTTGCTGGGAACCAGACTTGCTTTTTCAGAGAAGTAAAGATTTTTTTTTTCTCCTTCATGCAAAACACGTCAGTAGAGTTTTTTCCTCCATAAAGAAACATTTGAATCTGGTTAGAACAGAAAAAGAAATAGACTTTCAATTATTCTAATCTGCAAGATTTCTAATACTACATCATCATCATAATGACTACAAGAAAAACTTAGCTACATTATGAGGAAAGATGTCAGTATACGTTGATTTTGAATTCAAATATTAAAAGGATTATTCTGTGTCTTTTCCCAGGGAACTGCTCTTTCTCATTCAAGAAAACTTAATCTGGCCAATAAACATCTCCATACTTTTGTGAAGAAGTTCCTAGACTTAACATTTCCACTTTACTTTTTGATTATAAAATGCATTGCCACTTTTTAGCTCAGTTTTCTGCTATGTTTCAGTAATTGCATCCTAAGACTTTTTTCTTCCCATCTGTTTAAAGAACTGAGTGCTTTTTTGGTCAGATAAATTACAAAGCTGCACAATATTGAATTTTATATTTTTCTCATTTAGAAACTGTGATGATTTGAAATTTCTTCAGCTGTAGTTTTTTCCCTGTCTTATATGGACATCCCAATACGCAGCAGACAGTTGTTATCAGGGCTTCCAGCATAAGTTACTTCATCCAGCCTGGCAAAAACACAGCTGAATATCAAAGGGATATTAACATTTCAGTCTGCCAAGAGTGGCAGATCCGATACAAAGCTGGCCCAGAAGACTGCAAATAATGGCCTGTTAAAGAAAGGTGACAGACTATTTCATGCTGTGTTTCATGTGCAGTCTAAAAGCATGCTGTGAGACCTGGCTAAAGCTCTAAAGAGGAAAATACATCTTCTAGCAATATTCAGCTAACAAAAAGAGAGAGAGGCAGACACGTACAAATCTCAGTGCATTCCTTTAGTCCAAATCCATAGGCTGGGATAATAATTAGTAAGGATTTTCACCTCTCTTTTGGCTCACAAGTGGCTTGCAATCACATTGTAGGGCTGGGCAATGTCTTCTTTCACGCTTGCTGAGTAACTTCTGTGAATAATTTGCTTGTTCACAAGCATTTCACCAGTCACAAGTATTTGATACACAAACTGTTTCCTTTGGAAAGGTAGGTCACAGAATGTGTCTGATCCCTCACTGGATCAGAATGAAGGTTTGGATGCAAATTTTTCTGATGACAATTTTAATACTTTTCTTCCATTTGAAGACACTTGCATTTCCCAACAGAATATGGTTCCATCAATGTTTTTCTGATCAGTTCTGGTGCTGAAACTCTGAAAAAATAATTAGCTAAAGGAAAATGCAAACCATATGTCTGTACCTGTCTCTATTAAATGACATGCATATATAAACATCCAGGAAGTACTGTAGATCGTAGGGGCCCTATTTAGACTAAATTAAACATGTTTTGGATCTCACAGTTCTTGGAAGGCAGGGCACTGGTCTAATACACTAGTCCAGACTATTAATGGAAAATATTTTTTTCCAGTGTGCGTGCCAAAAACCACACTTAGTGGAGCTGTAGAGAGGAAACTCGAGAGTGGGTGATGCATGCTATTTCCTATCTTGAGTCTGCCTGTCTGCTCTTGCATCTCCAATAAATCTAAGCAGCAAAACTCTTTGTGCTGTAATAAACTCCTTACATCAGTTTTACAGGGGGATGGGGTGACTTGAGCAGGATCTTTGCACTTCAAAAAGAAGTAAATGCATCTTCTTGGGTAATGGGAATCAGATCCCTCGCTCCGAGTGGGAGGCACTCTTCCCTTCCTGTGACTGATGCAATTTCTAACCTCCCCTTTAAGCCCAGTGCCAACTTCTTGTCCCATTTTAGCTTTTCAAACTCAAAATGGGTGCATTCATTTGAGAAATGTGAACAGGGTTGTGCATCATTAGCCAGGGTTCAAGGTATCTTGGCTGCTATGGTTGATGTAATTTTCAGTGTCATTCAAGGCACATTCGCTGATGAGTGAATTTACATAATAATTTCTAGCGATTTGCTTTGATCAAACCCCATTAGCCTGTGAGCAAGGCACTGGAAGATGTGACTAGAGCAGATGAGATGCAGGTGAGAATGTGGCGGGTATTTACAGCCATATGTTGAAAAGGTGTTAGTTATGTGATCACTAGAAGGGAAAATCAGGGTCTCTGGAGAGGCAGATTGGCGCCGAGCAAGGGTGTTGCTAAACCTTCGTCATGCTTCCTCCTCACCACTTTTTCTGTTGCTGTTGATTGGCATTTCCAAGTGTGATTCTTGCAGGAAGCAATGTCCATGAGCAAGAGCTGGTCCCCGTGCAGGCTGCTCACCACGGTGGCCCCAGGCTACCGAGACAAGAAGTTACACCCTCTCTGTGGTACATTTGAGTTCCCGTCAGTCGTGCTGTGGTTACCATTGAGAGGCTTGCCCAAGGCATAAGTATCAGCCGAGATAACAGGTACTCTGTGTATCTCAACCCAGGAGAGAGAAGATGAAGGCAGCATGGTTCAGGGAACATAGCTGGCAGAGATCTCCTGGGTGCTGAACCGCAGCCACTGAAATGTTAAACTGTTAAGAAAGAACAAGTCAGATTTTCAAATATGCTTGTATTTAGCAAGGTGTGAAGGGACACATTTGTCATTTATTGAAATAGTAGTCCTCAGGCACTTTTTTTAAAAAAAGTAATTTTTTATTGAAGTGGTTATTGCAACAGCTAATCCTTTCAAAAGCATGTTTGTGAGCATTTTTTTAGGTTGCAGAATAGCCAATAATGAAAACATTTGAAAGGAAAAACACATTTTTCTTGCAGTGTTTCCCCATATTAAAGTTAGATCATTTTCAAATGACTATGAACAAAACAACAAACCGAAAAATGAAATAAACCATACAGCCAGCTTTGCTTGGGAAGAGGATCGACTCTTTACAGGGCAAGTAAGACCACAGGATGCAATAGTTTACCATGTTCATGAAAATCTAATCTGGGGAAAACTATTTAACTTTATTAATTTCTGAGAACTATTTTCATGATGTCTTTCTAAGCAGCGTGTTCCATATAAATTGAGGGATTTTTTACTAACTCAGCAATATCTGGGAATGAACTGATCAATACATTTTCACCTCTGCCTATGCTCATTGATGACAGTTTCCCAATGTCATAGACAAACGTCTTCTTGTATTGCTTTTTTTGATTTTGCTTTCTTGTTCCAAGCTTAAACTGAGTTCAAACAGCTACTGAAACATTTCCAGCTGGGAGAGAGGAAGCTGTAATAGCTAACCCTATGAAGGGCTGAATATACTATTCCCCTTTGTGTTGCAGAAAGAAGAGCCTATAATAATATTTGTTTCAGGTTATCACTATTAAAAGACAAGTTCTCAGGGAACTCTTCAGTGTGGGGAAGAGAATTCAGACAGGGGGCTGAGCGCACCAGCTTTATAGTTCATTGTATATATGAGGTCCCAAAGATAAACTTTGCAGTCAGTGGGTAAATGGATATTCCTTTCCTCCAGAGAGTAGTAATGATACTTGTGTCGTCACTTTGGAGGCATGTTTATAGTTTGGTAGGGGAATAGTTTCCTCCTTCTGTGACTGGCAAATAACATTTCCTATTTCTCCTTTGCAAGAGAGATTGGATTATTTTGTCAAGTTTTTTCCTCATTAATATAGGAATTGCTTAGGAGAACAGTCTTCACAAGCTCTTTTCCATGTATCCAAAATGATGAACAACGATGCTTTTCAGGAAAATAAATCCCTGAGATGTAGACAGGAGTTTTATCTTTTTCTATTTATGACATAGCACTTGGTGCAATGGCACAGGTTTAACAGAGAGGCAACATTTGGTTTTCAGAAATATTCAGGCTTATGCTTTACCATCTACCACCAAGAATTCAGCTTGCTACAGATCCCAGATGAGCTGCAGACATGGCAGCTGCAAGAAACATCTGCTAACTTACAAAAAGCCACTGCAGTTTGTTATGTTTGGACATTGGCCAGTTTGTGGGACCCTGAAGTACCTTACTTCTGCACAGGGGTTCACACCTAGCAAATACCCAAATATCTCAAGGGTGTAGATTGTTATGCTGTTAATCAATGTGGCAAGACAAGGCCATGGTGGTGCATTCTCTCCGCTTCCCTCCTCCAGTGCTCCTCATGTAACTGGTGAATGCAGCACGTGTATGATGTTTCTCTTCTCCCTGCTCCTTGCCCCAAGGTTGTGAAGCAGGAGGAAATGATTTTCAATGATACTGAGTAAAATAAGATGTGGGAGCCACTCAGTCCCCGATGTAAAGCAGCACAGTGCCATGCTTACCAGAGTTATTTCTTAGTCTGTAACCGCACTCAACCCAAGTGGTCTGAGTGTATGTGTCTGTGAGATTTGGACTTGCACAATAGGCCAGGTAATGAGCAGAATAAATTTTGCAGCGTAAACTGGTATGTATTTATGAGTCAAATTAAACATTATGGGAGTTAGGTGTGTGTTTCATTAGGGGGACAGAGCCCCAGTTCGCAGGAGTGGTATGCAGCTTGCCTGAAAAGTGAATGTGTTCTGTGTGCTGTTGTAAGAGGCTGCTGGGGAATGAGGGTTGCTATAGCAATACAGAAAAATTTTAAACAGCTAATACTTCCTACACAGCTGAATAGAGTGGGCTGAGTAGCAGAATCTGAAATCACCATCTCTAGTACAACTAAGTTCATTTTAAATGCATTTATTAAATGTTTTCTTATGTCACACTGGATACTTTACAGGACCTCAAAGTGCTGCACCAGTGTAATGTATAATCTGGAACAGCAGCACTCAAAGGCAGGCACATCTAAGTGGCGTGATGACAGCTGAGTACCACGACATAAGATGATTCAAGCCTTGGTGAAGGACCAAGTACGACAGTAAGACAACTGCCAAGTGATGTTGTGTCCATTTGGAAGAGATAAGGACTTTGATTTTGACAGTCCCTTCTGCAGTCAGGCTCTGCTGCAAACTGCATATTATAGAAGGTTGGGGAAAAAAAAATACAAGGAAACATCACTTTCTCTAAAGCACCCACTTTTTATTTTTTTCTTGATCCATCATGCACCAGTCTTTTTCCACTGACAACAGCCGGTATTAGATGCTTTCAGAAGCTACAGACAGAGCAGGGAGATGGTTCTCCCTTCTCTGGTACACCTGTCCAGGAGCTAACTTGTCAGGCAAGCTGCATAGTGGACATGTTTATGAGCTGTTTTGTGTTTTGGGGTGGATTTCTTGTCTGGTGGTTGTTTTTTTTTCTTTGGATTTTTAATTATCTTGCTACTTAAAACCATGAGACTCTTGTACAGCTCACTTTTAGATTGAATACCTTGAGTAGTTTTGTATTATCGACAAGCTTTGTGTTGCCATTGTAAATTGACTTTTTTGATAACGTAAGACTGTGTTGAACACTATGGGTCTCAAAACAGATCCTTGTAGGATCTGAGACAGAAAAATGTTTTGTCTGTTGTGAAAACTGAGTATTTAACCCATCTCCTATCTTTAAATAGTAAATAATTCACAAGCAGATGCTCTCATTTTTTCTTTCACATGGAGCAACATGAATGTGGGATCTTGTCTAAAGGGGTTTGAACTCAAAACTTTCAGTAATTCCCCTCGATACTAGATCCAACATCAATTTCTATGATTTCTCCAGGAAACGTGGAGATTTTCTATACCATTTTTTTTTCCAGCTTGGGGAAATAAAGTTGCTTAGTTGCTGAGGATAATATAGTTTCCCCCAGTGATTAAGAATTGTCACATATAGTCTATATCCAGATTTCTCCTATGAGCATGTCCAAAACACTCAGAATACTTAAATACAGCTTTTCTGAGCCTTTGGCTATGGTGTCCATGCTCAGCTGCAGACACATTATTCCAGGCACAGCAGAGTTAGTAGGCTTAAAAGTCTCACAGTACATTGTTCTGAACTAAGTTTGCTACGAAATCACATTGTCTTCAGTGCTGACAGAGGCTATTTCATTTTTGCTGAATACTGTGCAAAGTAATGAATCCAGCTATGGACTTGCAAAGTTACATTATACAGTCACCCAAGGGGGTTCTTCTTGTCCTTGCTGTGAATACAGAAATGTGCAGTCTAGCAAGTAACTTGTATGTGGCTGCATATTTTATTTTTCCTCTAAACACTGCGCTGTCAAAACGTATCTGTCCTGTCACGTGGAGGAACTGTATGTCGAATTATAACTAAATCTCTTTGAATAGGAATATGGTGCATTAATTGCATCCTTTTTTGAGTTTCCTTTTTTTTTCTTCTTTTTCTTTTTTCTTTTTTTTTTTTTTTTTTAATTATCTTGGTTCCTTTTAGTAGCACATGATGTCTTACAGGCTCTGCCCACAACTTTAAGCACAAACAGGCTCATGGCTAGCTGGATGCTTTCATAATCATCAGCAGCTGTGTTCATTTGTAAGCTGACATGATTGCATATCTGGGCCTGATGCTTGGTGACTTTCAACAGAAATCCAGTTGTTTTTGTAAACCACACATTTCTGCAGCATTGTCTGCAAGTTATGGTATGAGTTTCCTTGTCAATAATTGACCTTATTCTTTTGGGTGTCATTTCTGTTTAATATTATTGCCTTTAAAGCATTTCTAGTTTTTTAATTGTGGTCTGCCTTGGAGATAGTTTCATGACTGACACATTACAGAAGTTGCATTTGTACTTTATGAGCATCTTTGTCTTGATGATACCCCGAATAGTGATAACATGGACACAGAGAAGGAAATGAGCCGTCAGCAGATGTGAAGCTTTACAATGTGAGTAGATACACTTCCCTGTCCTCGTTTTATCTCTGGGATTGTCGGGAGTGAGATACTACAAAATTACTGCAATGTATGTAGGTGAAAAAGATGGGTAAGGAAGAAATGCACGTCTGTCCCCACTTCTGGTTTGAACCAAATACCCAGAGTCAATTAGATGCTCCTCATCTTCAGTATCCTGATGCCCTATCAGCTGTATTTTCTCAAATGAATAAATAGTGTTTCTACCCCCTCTAAATTTTAGAGAAATTTAGTGTAATTGCTGACATTTTCTCAGAGGATTAGGCAGCCAAAATGTTTTGACTTTCAATAAGATAGGAATCCTTAGGGATACGTATTCACTACAGATTAGCAGACTCCTCTTTTTTTGTCTTGCTTCCCACATTCCCACTCATACACCAAGGTACGTGTCAGCAACAAATAATAATATTGTCAGGTCTGACTGACTTGTCTTGATTCTGCTTCTATTTGTGCTTTCTCCCATTGTAGTACTGAGGCAGGTTGAAATAGCATGTGTTTATAATCCTCTAGTCACCTCCCTTCCCTGCCACATCCCCAGAAGGGTAGCTTGGGGACTAAGCAGAGAGCAGCTGAGCTTTACAATGTGCAGGAGATGTCCTCAGAAATTTAGGGACATACCCTCAGGAGTGTCACAGCAGAACAGAGAAGCAGGAGGATGGCTTTAGAAAGTGTTTGTGAACATCTGTTGCTAAGCTAACCCAGATGCTTGGGCCCCAGTGTCAATTATCCCAGTTTATGCTATAGTCCAGGCGTATCACTGATCCTTTTTGAAAAGGGGGCTTCAGTTCCGAAGTGATGTCAGAGTATTAATAACTTTATGATCTCAGCCTACTAGCTTTTGCCCAAATCCGGAAGAATTTGTGTAGATGGATGAATGATGAGACACTATTTTAGGCAGATAAAGGTAGAAAATCATTGTATTGCTTCTACTGCATAAGCTCTATTTTAAAATTGCTATAAAATGCGGAAGCTAGGAACACTGATTTCTTATGTAATATCTTATAAATTTCCTGGTTCTGAAAGGTTGTGTAGAAAACATTGTGTCTTGCAGGCGCATCCCATTAGAAAGTTTAACTGGAAATTACATGCGGCTTTATAAATCTCCGGTTGTTGTACCCCCCAGAATTGGGGCAGGTAATGGAATTTTTGCTTCTTATTTATGAATCTTCCTGTGAGAAATCAAATAGGAGAGGTCCCTTCTAATAACACATTTGGTACAGTTCTGAGGAAATGGATACCAGAGAAGCCTTTCTGAAAAATTAAAATAGCATTACCTCTCTCCCAAAGCCCTACCACTATGGACAAAAACAGAGAGAAAAGAGGGCAGAATGAAATAGATGTGAAATGTGTGAGGGTCCTTCAGAAGGCATTCTCAAGAAATAAAAGGACACATTTATATTTTATAACGTGGTTCCCCAATCACCACAGAAAAAGCATAAAATTAAGCAATTCCCTATAGACAGTCTGTATGATAGCACTGCTTTAATAATTCAAACAGAAGTCTTCTTTTAAAAGAACTCAATGTACAACTCCCTCCTTCCTTCCGAATGCATTACCCTGACTGACTGGGAGAACTCTGCATGAAGCAATTCGGTGGTATAGTAGTGGCTGTATTATTATTTTTAACTTCAGTTTCCTTCCTCTCCTCTTTCTCTTATCACCCTGGATTTCACAAGATGATCTGACTGACTGCCTTTGAAAGTCACAGTCACAGTAACATGGCATTTTCCAGAAGCGCACAGACAGGCAGAAGGGAAGCCAAGTGAAAGATCCCAGGATTTCTTTACACAACCGCTCTCTTTTTCATAGTTATGTTAGGTCATGTGGAAACCTGGGCACCTTAAGCATACAGTTTCTGCACAGGAGATTTTATGCATTCAGATCTGATTACAAATAATAGCAACTGTGCATCTGATATGCCGTTTTTAAAATGTGTGCTTTCTCCATGGGCCGGAGTCAGAGGGCCAGCAAAACATTCCAAAACTGCATCTTTGCCAGCAAAGGAAGGTGCTAGTATTTGCAGCCGTTGCAGTCATTTTGGGTTACAGTTTGGGGACTTTGGTAAATCAGAAAGTACATTTCTCAGAAGGCCTCTGAGAAAAACTGTCATTCTGAGCGTCAGAGAGGGTTTGGTTAAGGGTAGGAATTTGTTGCTGTTGTTGTCACTTAATCCAGTGAGCACTGATAGATAAATTTGGTGTTGAAAATATTTTCTGTGATTGCTTTATGAAACATCTTGGGTAACTGTTTGTTTTCCCTGCACAAACAGAAGAGCTGTATCCCGTTAAAGCTTCACAAAGTACAGGTTGGCAGGAATGCAAAAGAATATGAGTGGATAACTAGTGGGTTTTGATCATCTCTAATAAAGAAATTATGACTTCATCAAAAAACAATATTTACAAGAATGTGGCAAATGTTGTAATACATACAAAGGAACTAACTTTCTCAGTGAAAATAAACAAATCTTGTTAAGAATATAAACACCTTTTGGTCTTTGAACTCCCATGTTGTGAATGTTATTTCTTGGATGATATTTTAACACTATGGCTTTGCTGTAGAGCAAAACAGTAACTTTGGGATAGATCCTCCCTTTTGTTATTGTGTGGGTGGGAAAGTAAACTTCCTTAGTCTGAGGAGGTGAAGGAGTCACCTCCACAGCTCATTTTCTGTCTTAAAATACTGTCTCTGAGTAACTGGGAAGGCACCAGGTATCCTCGTATGTTTTCTGTTAGGCTTTCTAAGTTACTGAAGAAGGAGCCTTGGGAGCTGATGTGGAATGTGAAGTGCAGAAATTCATGCAGTTTCCCCTTTATTTATATAACAAAAAAGCCAGGATCACCAAAATAGACTAAATAGATTGCCATTCAGCTCACTTGCTAATAGATTGGCACTCAGCCCCCAGTGGAAAACTATGATGAAGAAAAGCAGAATCATGTCTCCTTTTCAATCCTACCTGGAAAAAGCAGATGTTGCCCATTTTCCCTTTTCTCTCTTTGTGTTGGTTCAATTTTCCAGCTAAAAAATATGATGATACATCTGAATTCCTTGTCATGCCCAGTTACAGTTCTTGGGATTTATTTTTCATGTATTGGAAAACCCATAACTGGCCATAGGTTTCCAAAATAGCCTTCTGCCTTCACACCTATATGCAAGTTATTATACTACCCCTTAGCATATTGGTAATGAATATATAGTGGGGATTTTTCTAAAGATTTTTTCCTATGTGACCTTTTCTTAAACAGTCTTGCTTGTTTTCATCCCTTCTGAAAATTAAACATGATGCAGTGAGAAAGAATTTGGTATGAAGTAATTTGATAACATTACCATCCAGGGTACTAGCTATTTTTAAGATCTATTATTTCATATTTCACTGCCTCTATCACTTTTCTCTGCCTTGAGCTCCACAAGTCCATCCTGGTTGTATCTGAAAATCACACACTGGAAATGCGATCCATCTAGTAAATGAACAAACAAGGGAAGGGGAAGCTGAAAGAAAGTTTGCAGAACAAATCCACTTTGCTGTGTTATCTATTAAGGTTTTTCTTGGGTCACACGGAAAACTAGGCACCTAAAGTCGTATTAGGAGTAATGGGATTTGAGTGTGAATCTTCAGTGTCCTCATACGAATATCCACAGCCCCTCTTGCCTCAAGAAAATGGGGTGCCTCATGGTACAGTTGGCCCCAGCCCTGCCTTGTGATCCCTACAACTTTCCAAGAGGGCTGGCAAGCCTCACAGCTCTGTCCTCATTGCCTCCCTTTTAAATAATATCCTTACTGTTCAGCAAAGATTCTCTTGCATGGGGATTTTTTAAAAAAGAAAAGAAAACAGCTGCCAAAGAGTTTGTATTTTGTACATAGTATTGATTATTTTGAATTTAGGACTATCAGCATTAATGCCATATGTGATAGAGTATTTCCCTTTGCTTATATGTTGATACAGTATGATTTTCTAGTTTGTTTTTCTTTTATTAAGAACCAGTGTTTTTCAGTACTTATTTTGAGTGTGTAGCTTTTTCTAAAAGATTCGAGACAGACAAGACGTCATCTGTGGAGCTCCCCATGCAACTTACATTGTAAGTCAATGCAGTACTTTTCAGGTTTTGTTTTTGCACATAAAATAGTCTCAGAGGGTTTAGGATTAGTAAGGAAAGTACTAAAGGGAGAATAACAGAAAACAAGGACGGCAACATGTTGTCTCTCTGGAGAATGTGTTAAGAGGCAAGCCAGTTATGCAGGTTTGGCATATTGAAGGTTTATATCATGGGACAGCAGCTCCCCTTTATAAATCACTGTGATGATAAGGAAAACACACATCCTGTTCCTGAATCCAAGGCATAAAAGCCTACATCTGTTTTTCTTCCCTAAGCATCTTTCCAGATACGTATTCTCTGGCTGCGTAGTAACTTGAAATGGACCTCAACCAATCTCCATTTTCAAACATTTAAAAGTCTCAGTATTTGAATTTAGAAAACAGTAACCAAAATATAAATAATTCTTATATAGAGGTTAAAAAGGGATGAAAATCAGAAGCCTCAGATATGAAATATGTTGAAATTCCCACATGCAGAAGCCAGAGTGGTCATTGTCCACCGCTGCTAAGGTGGGTGGTGCTTTCAGGACCAGACTCTTCAAGAACCACCTTTACAGAGACATTAGAAGAAGAGAGGAGGAAACGCTGTTCTGGAGGCTGATTATCACAAAGCAAGCCCAAATATGAAGCTAGTTTACTTCATTTCAACTATCCTGCTTCTATCAAGTCCATATATTTTAATGTGACTGTATTTTTAGAAAGGAGATTTAAAATTATGAGCTCACATACATAGAACATCAGAAAAACTCTGGAAGGCAACTAAGAGAAACAGTACCACATATTCAGCACTTTTTGAGGCTCCCCATAGTCCCCTTCTCTAAGATGCCTTTTTTTTTTTCCCTCTTGGGTATGACTTCTTCAGCTGTCTAAACTCCTTTAGCCCTGTGGTACAAAGCAAACCGCCAGGCTCATAGGTAATGCCTTTAAATCACAAACACTTTCACTTAGGATGCAGGAATCCAGCATAATCCTAAGGGGTTGATATGATACAGTCCTGCCAGGCTATACCACCTAGCTTCTGCTTCAGTTTTAGCTTCCCAAATCATCCTCAATATAGTGTTTTGTGATAATATAAGCCTGAGGCCACAAAGGCATGCTAAGGCCAGATTCTCCTCAGTGAGGAAAGTTCCCAAGTAATTTGACTTCTTCCATACCAAAGTGTCACTGAGGCGAATTGGGTTGCTGTTCTCTTGGATTTACAGAGGTATGACGAGTCTTTTTTTTTTCTTTTCTTTTTTAAGAGATCGGGCATTCAGAGGTAAATGCTCTCCTTCTGGTTCTGTGAAGAGCTTTTACATTTCAGTGGTCATACCATTGTAATGAGTGAAACCAGCAGACCATCTGGTCCTCTATTTGATCTCTGGTAATGGCCAGTACCAGATGCTTCAGAGGACAGAGGAGCAGAATCCACAGACAAATAGCCAGCCAATAAGAGAAGGGTTTTTTCAGCTCCTGTCAATTAGTAGCTCATTTATGCCTTATTAAGTGAGCATTTTTTATTTCTTGTACTTTTTATTATCCAATAATCCTAACCTTATAAATATTTAATACCATTTTGTCTTGATTCTGGAAATAACGATGGTGGAAATATATTCCTTATCCTTCACCACCTTTTTCAGGAGTTCATTTCATGTTTACAGTTGATAATAGAGATGATGACAGCATTTTACATTTTTAGGATGTAAAGGCAATATTCAAGACAGCCTAGCTATACCAGCTCAGTTAGTAGAAATTCAGTTAATTCATTATTTGTTCCAGTGGCCATCCTGTCCTTCAGACTTGTTTCACCCTAGTTCAGCTGGAATTTGTTTTTGTACTGATTAGAGTAGAACCTGAAAGAGATATTAATAAATACTACAGCTAGATGTACAAGAGGACCCTGGTTGAGTGGGCCTTGCTTTAATCCAAGCCAGACATAAAAATATTGAATCCTGATTTATAATTCAGGATTATTGAGTACCTCAGATCCCAAAAGCTTTGTTGATCTCATCTGTGTCTAACTCCATACTTCTACAGCCTTTATTACAACAAAGTGCTACCTTCATTAGTACCTCTTTGAGGTATTGCCACACAAAAAGTTTAATAATAGTTTCTAGTTTTTCATATTGATATATAACAAGCAGCACAAAGTGAATTTATTTCAGGCTGTTACTTACAAATAATGTGTTACTAAGCACTGTTGTTGGCCAGGCAGGGGGATGTTCTCAGTCAGTATGGTCTGTGTATTTTAACTTGCTATTTTTAGTTTTCAATCATGTCACATCCTTTATTTTCCCTTTCATGCCAGAATGCTGAACCGTTGTGTCTCATAAGATGAAATTTGATGCGACGTCTCAGACCTGAAAGATCCAGCTAGAACTTTAGACCAGAGTCTCTGTATGACATGTATGTGATGGAGAGTCAGGGCTGTGTGACTCTGTCTGTCTAGCCAGGCTGTACGTGAATGAGGTTCAACGGTCAGAAACAGAAACAATGGTGCCCTGGTTTTGCTGTGTGTTGAATTTGTGACCAAAACTGTTTTGATAACGTGCTGATGTTTTAGCTATTGCTGAGCAGTGCTTGCAGAGCATCAAGGTCTTTTCTGCTTCTCGCACTGCCCCACCAGCGAGTAGGCTGGGGGTGCACAAGAAGCTGAGAGGGGACACAGCCAGGACAGCTAACCCCAAGAGACCAAAGGGATATCCCAGAACATATCACATCAAGCTTGGCAATAAAAGCCGGGGGAGACAAGGAGGGAAAGGGAGGTGTTTGGAGTTATGGAGTCTGTCTTCCCAAGTAACCATTATGGTGATAAAAATGGCTAAACAACTGCCTGCCAATGGGAAGTAGTGAATGAATTCCTTATCTTGCTTTGCCTGCATGTGTAGCTTTTGCTTTACCTGTTGGACTGTCTTTATCTCAACCCATGAGTTTTTCCTCTTTTCTCCTTCCCATTCCCTCCTCTATCCCACCGCAGGGGAGTGAGCAAGCAGGTGTGTGGGGCTTATCTCCCTACTGGGGTTAACCCCCAACAAATGCCTAAAAAGTCAAGTATCCTTCCTAAACAGCTATTGACTTCCTTGGCTAGCTTTTTAAAAATGATTCAGACTCCCAACTTCCAGAAGTCTTTGAGAGTCTGCTAATTTCTCGGATGTTTTGATCTGTTTTTTTCCTACCTTTGCTGTGCTTTACAATTTTCTCTTCTCATTTTGCTATTCAAAAATAGATCTAACAGTGAAAAGGACAGTTTTGTTTTTTTTTTTAACAGAAGGTTATCTGAGAAAGAAAGGTTCACAAATCAGATATGCCATCTAGCCAGAAGAGGACTGCAAAGAATTAATTAATATGTAGAAGAAGCATGCAGCAGAACATGATTTCACTCAGAGTGCACAGAACCAGCACATTTATGACAGAATTGCTTTGCAGCTACCTCAGGGAACACAATATAAAAAATAATCTTATGCCCGGAACGAGAAATAGTGGAAAAGGGTGCACATTATTGAAAGTTAATTGCAAAGTGCTGAGGAGTAATTTTGTCGAGTGTGTAGGAAAGCTAATGAAGTCAAATAGCTGTGAAGTCTCACTTCTGCTTCATGGCAGGGACACCACTGATTTGGCTCCACATAAAACTGCATATGTCAATGGATCAAAAATTCATGTACACTCCAGAAAATCATCAGCCTTTTGGATAGGCTTAATTTGCAATATGCTATATTGGTGTGGATGCAAATTTAGCAGGCTTGAGAGGCTGTGGCATACAAGTGTAGATATAGATTGGTTCTTAGATAATTAAACATGTAAATGTTACCTCTGACAGCTGAATTATAAGGTAGTATCTAGGTACAGTTCTAGCAAACCCTGCATAACACGGACGTTTCAATGTATTTGTCATCTGGCAAAGCTATCCCAGAGTACACAGAAATGCTACAGGAATTAGTTACTTTCACCATTGCTAACAACAAAGTTATCCTTGTTTTCAGCTCAGTTTGGTGAAAATGTATCAACAGCTTTTACAAATCGCTGCAAGTAGTCAATGGGGGGAAAGAAATGAGTAAAAAATATTCTCTTTCCAGTGTGAATATTTACTGTGGCATGAAAAGACAATTGATTCTCACCATGATTAACTGCAAGAAATCCTAACACAGCAAAAAATCCAGTGATAAATTGGCACAGGGAAGGGAACTGAATGAAAGGAATAGGTTTTCAATATAAGCATAATCTAAAGCATGGCCTCAAGTCACCAGATGGCTCAAGGGATTAGCAATGCTATATAGTCTTTTCACCTTCCTCCTCTGTCCCCTCCCCTTCAAGCAACAGGTTCAAATGTTCAAGTAAGTAACATAAGCATCCAGACAGACACAGCTTAAATGGTCTTTATCTACAACAGGCAGCATGGTAAAAGCTGTCACTATCTAGTCGCATTATCTCTCTGAGAAGAATTATATGGTGAGGCTGTGGGAATATTTCTTTGTTGATGAAAAGAAAAACATTCATTTGGGTTAAATTGAAATCTTCTCTTTGAAAAGTTTCAGTTTGTCTTCAGGCCTTTTAAAAAGACATCATTATGTTTATGTTCATTCTGTAAATTTGGAAAAGAAACACCATTCTGAAATGAAAGCAGTATGGTTTAAAAACTGCTACAAATCTCACATTTTACTCCAATTAGGAGGAAAGGGTTAGATGTAAACCGTAAATCTGTGAACACGCAGAGGGGATGTGGTTCTTTATTTTCAGTACACAGGGTGTTCTGTCAGAGATGTTTTGCTCAACTTTGCTTCTGGTCATATGATTTTCTTAGGGGAACACATGCACATACCATAAAAATATGGTCATGACTGTTAGTAAGTGAAAATCCTTTAGGAAATATTAGTAGACTATATACTTCTTAACATTTTTAAGTCACTATGTGAGCAAATGTGGGATAAAAGCTGTTGAGGAGTTATCTTTTCCCCTATATTTGTAGTGTTTGCTTAGGAGACAAATAAAACACTTTAACCCTTTTTTTGAGAGATATATGCTGTTTCAACAGCATGAAAAACAATAATCAAACCATTGATCATACTCTAGATTTAAATTAACAATACTGATTTTAGTAAAAAAAATACTAAAAGGGGAAAAAAGGTAAGGCAAAAGGCCAGTGAAGCCTGTGTATAAGTGTAACTCATAATACTGTGCCACTTGCTCCTACGTGGCACTTCAACTCAAAAAATATATGTGTAGCTTGAGTTTTCAGCTGGTCACACTCTGCTAACTTTTAGCTATAGTCTTAAATTGCCCTCTCTCTCTTTCCTTTGATAGAACTAACATTTTAGCCTCTATGCAAGATAAATGCAGAAGAAGAAAAAAAGCTAGTTGAGTTTAATGACCTGATTTTATGCTACAGCTTTGATAAAACTCTACTTTTCTCCTTTTGCACAGTTACTCGCCTTCTGATGCCTATTTTTGCAGGCAGTTGCAGTACAGCGTGTGATTTAGCCTTCAGTTGCTAAAATATTTATTTTCTTATATGTTCAGGCAAGCTCTTAATGTTATATCAAAGTTTCTTTTGTAAATCTTGACCTTTCAAGTTAATATATTGGCCTCACTGATGTTACTGGTAAAGCTCGAGCAGAGAGAGGTTTCACTCAAGGATGTTACTGTGGTAAGGCTGTAATGGTCCTAGGGAGCTCCTATATTCAGATTATATTCATATTGCCTGTGATTTCACTCTGTATGGTTTTTTTATCTGACTTAGTACATCTGTTATTCTCCTGAATGATGTACCTCAGATAACAATATTTATTCTCCAGCTACGTATGTTGTGATGTCTGGGTGCAACAGTACATGTGAAGGACAAAGTTTGCAGTATACATCTATATTGACTGCATTAATTCATGAGCTAACAGGGTTCAGTTTATAGCTTGGTGCCATTCATTGCCCTGTTTCCTTACTTCTAATGAAGTAGGTGGTGTGGTTGCAGAATATGGAGCAGATGAATGTTAGTTTGAAATGGGCACAGTCTGGTGAATCTCTACAAGCCCAGGGCCCTTTGACAGTCCTTCCTTGCTTAACCACAGTGCGCATTTGCTAGATTCAAGGACCTTCTCTTTTCTTGTACTATATAGGAACATGAAGAACAAGAAAGGGGGATTTCTCTGTCCTTCTCTTGTTTATATTTAGGCCACACGATTTATATGTATATTAAACAAAAACAGAGAAGACAATGTTCAGTTGAAACAACAGTCCTTGGTTCTGCCAGGACCTTTCAATAAATTCTTGCTTTGTACATAAAGAAATCATTAGATTAAATATCTTCATGGAAGAGAAGTTCAAAACTGTGACAGCCATCACTCAGCAAATTCAATATCGAATAGGCAAATTTTTGCTCAGATCCTCTTATGTATAGGGTCTTAGAATAATCATGATAACTAATGAACCCAGAAGAATAACAACAGGAAAATAAGTAACATAGTGTTAGATAATCTTGAATACAGTATGGCATCTGGAAACAAGGAAGTACAGACTGAACTGCATGTTCAACAGCATCTGCACAGCAAATCACCAAGCACTACACACTTCACAGTGATTCACCTGAGAGTAAGAGTTCATATCTCAGTGATCTTCTCCCAAGTCTCCTTTTCAGGTTTTTCACGTTCTGTCTCTATCTCATTTTCTCTCATTTAATGCTCTGTAAGTAGTAGCCTATCATGTTTTTTCTTTAACAACTTCTCTTTGTAATCTCCCTTGGAACTTTCCAGACTTTTTCTGTATTATATGTACAAGGTATTTGTAATACCATCATGTGAGCTACCACATGAATTCCAGCACACTTACTTTACAGTACAATTACTGTGATGGCTTTGGCAGACATATGAACCTGCATTTCTTATTCAGGCAAAATTTTTATAAGTTCATTGAATGCAGTTAATCAAGGGAGACCAATCATGCTGACAACGAATTCACAAAATGTGCTTGATCTTTATATATTGCTACCTAAAACTGGATCATGCACTGGTATGCTGAGAGTTGTCAACTATAGGCTTTGGGGGCGTTTTGAGCATCTCCTGCTTTCCCTGGTTATCATGGGCTTCCTCTGACACTCTGAAGGACATGCACCATTTTACTATCAGTTGAAATTTCAAGTCAGATAAAAATGTGGGGTTGGTCTTCAGCCATTTTAAAATGCCTTAAATATTTTGGTTTCTGTGAAGTATCTGCTGTGCAAAGTGATGCTCAGTCTGAAAGTTGCAGAACTGGTATCTAAACAGAGTGGCATTTATTATAGCCACAGTATTTCTATATGAACTATTTAATCAAGTGCAGAGTGTAAAGCTATGGACTCTAAGCATGGTTGCATGGAAGGCAAAAATGCTTTTTGGTAAAATATACTTTCTAGTACTCCTCTGAGTGCTGCCAGCATTTTTTAAAAAATATTTGAGCCATAAGATTATTTTTACGGGGGAAACTCCTTAAAAACATATGTGACTGAAAGACTAAGTACAAAATTCAGGCCCACAAGTTCAGTGTCAATCTCCTATGTGCTAGACTTATTTTGAAACCGGGTAGTTTGGGACAATTTTACAGTTGTTCTCAGATTACAATAAAATCCAAACCAGACTATAGAAATGTGCAAACGTTATTGTTGGTCTGTCTTTCAGCTCCGATCTCATAAAATAAATTTGAAACTGCAGACTTCCAGCAGAAAAGCTTTCAGACGGCTCGCCTTTCAGGACCCTGCGCGATAGAATGGCGGTGGGAGGACCACCCTTTTCAGAGGTGGGTGCGGGCCATGTAAACAGATGTGGCTGGGCTGAATGGGGGGACCCTGAATGGCAGCATTGTTCCTCGCCTTCCCGGCCTCCCGCCCAGCAGGGACCCGGCACAAGTCGAGCTCAAGGATGAGAGCTTAAAGCCTGCCTGTTACAATTTAAGAAACCCCGGCCGCACCGAAGTTTTATTAAGTCTATCAAATATCACGAGCGCTAGTTTACCTCCCCAGAGCCATTCCAGAGGTATTCCTGAGCAGCCTTTGCAACAATTTTTCTTCCAACTTATGGCAAAATTCATTTTAAAAAGGATACCGCCAAAGTAATTTCCAGTAATTTCACATTTCTAAATTAATCGCTGTTTATTTTTGAAACGAACTTATCTTCAGTTGTCTGTGACTCAAGATGAACCTATAAATAGTAGCTTTAGTATATACATAATGCTGTTCTATAGCTTTACATTAAGCGCATTCCAGGAAGGAAGGTTGTGAGATACTATAAATGCATGTTATACAATTATATATGCCGTGCATTCAGTGAAATCCTCTAAACCAGTTGTAGAGACATGATTCGACAGCGTTGATACGATTTCATCTTGAAACTTCCACGCCGCTGCTGAGTTACTGCGCACATGTTCATGGATTTATTTCATAGGGGGGCTGTTATTGTTGAATACTTGTAAAGGTCGCATATACCAGCATTTGGAAGCTTGCCCAGGTTCCTTTAAATAACCCCAGGGACACGGAGTTTTGTGATTTCTGAGGCCTTTCTGGGGAAGAGACAGCAATAGCAATGCACTTCTAGTTTAACGGTTTAACTGGCGCTTAATTTTACAGAAATAAAGCAGCACCGCGTTGCTCCGTTAAGTTCAGTGACAAAGTTACGTGGAATTCGTGCTGTTGCATTCTGCTGCACGGGAGTGGGGTTTTTTCCTCTCCTCTAGAAGTGACAAAAGTTTGTGATAAATGTGTTTCAGATGTGTATACTCTATCATTTTGTTAACTTTGTGTATAAAGGTCGTGAATGCGTGTTGTAGACACATTTGTGGACTGAAGCCTGCCACACATGGCCAAGACAGAAAAAGAGGAAGCGAAACAGAAGGGAGAGGAGGGCGAAGGAATGCACACTTTGTAAGTGCCAGTTTGCATTTCTCTCTTATTCAAAATTAAATGTAGTTCTTCTGCGACATAGCTCAACATGCACACATGGTAGTGGGTCTAGTTAATTTTCCAACCTCAAAGTCCTTTTGTTTGTCTCAAGGGCAGCTTGAGAAAGTTGAGAAAGCAAAATAAGCCCAACAGGGTACTTTTAACAGTATTTCAGGGTCACCCTGCAAGCATTCAGTTTCTAGTTCTGCTCAAATCTACCACCATAGGCAATGTCCAGGAGTGTACACCATCCCCTTTTGGGGGGTAGGACTTGCTCATTTATTCTTAGGCACACTATTAAAGCCTGCTTTTTTTTTTTTTCTTTTTTTTCTTTTTGTAGTATGATTCTATCCCAAAAACAGTGATAGGGAGTAAATAAGGTGGCCCGATTTAATTTCTTGTTCTGCCACACACTCTGACTTTGTGTCTCACGTCATTAATAGATCTAATAGGATTTTGGCGTGAAACCAAAGAGGAGGAGGGAGAAGGGGATGAGCTGCAGAGAGAGCTGCTGCCTTTCTCAACTCGAAAGCGATGTCAGGCCTATCAGCCTTCTCTTTAGTCCTCCCTGACAGAGCTGGAGGCATTTCTCTATACATGAATGTGTCTCATGCATTCATGAGGCTTTTTGACACCGCAGCCTCTTTTGTTAGGAGCTGGATCGCGGCTCTGCCCTTCCCTCAGCTGCCATATGGTGCAGTGGAGGGAGGCTTTCAAAGAGAGAGCGGGACTGAGGGACCGAGACAGAAAGAAGAAAGAAATCGAACTGCGGCAGATGAAATTGATTTATTTTCAGAGCAAAAAGGGGCAAGTGACTACGACTGGTGGAGAGAGGAGGGGGGGAGCTGCCTTGGAATATAAAACCGTCTCCGGAGCAGGCGAGCAGGCTGTTGGGATGACAGCCGTGCTGTGCTTGTTCTCCAGGCACAGCGCTTGAAAATAAGCATACGCATTTTTGTTATCTTAGTAATGCTATCTGAGAAAGACTTATAGCCCCAGCGCCTCAGCACCGGACCTCAGCAGCTTCATTTTGGCTTGCCCTTTTACATTTTTTTGGAGAACAAAATCTCTCTGCCCTACCATGTGTGCATAATTGTCAAGTGTTAGTCTGACAATGTTAGAAGTTTCCAAAAAATATCTGTCTCCGTCATGATGTTTAGAGAAGGGCTGTTTAAAGGAAAACATCAGATGATAAATTCTTTTCTCTGTTCAATGAGTGCAAATCCACTAAAATCAATCGAGTTTGTTTAGACTTACAGGTCATCACCTTGTTTTGCCAAGGTGACCTACTGTAACAAAAAATAATATTAAAACTAAGTCAAATTTACTTCTTGTTTTTCATGTTTTATACTTAATTCAGCTTCAGAAGGAAGCCTGTTTCACATCTGCCTGCAATCACTCTGACTGCCAGATTTGGTGGTAAAATATTCCAACTTGAAAAAAAAAAAAGTAAAACTAATATATATGGGTCCTTATTAAGAGAGCTTCTTATAGACATTATTTAAATTTTGTGGCAAATTAAACTTTAATGTTGATGTCAATCTGGATCAGAAAAATATGTATAATGACAAATTTCTCAAAGCCATTTCAGAAAAATTTTGATCAAACTGATTGAAATTGCAGTTCTTATTCCCCAAAAAATTATTAAATATGTGTAACTATTTTCATACCTCTGTGGGTCTGAATTAAAGTATGGAGAATGCATAAGAAGGGAAACAACAATATTACTTAGAAATTTTGAAATGGTTTATATTCATTTGGTGCTGTTTTGCATCCCCCAAACTGGTTCAAGAGACTTATGGGATTTGTAGTTCAAGGGGCATGTGAGAGGACTGGGGTGATCAAAGGTATGGACCACTTCTACAGGAATAACCGATACATGGGCAGAAGAAGCAATATGGTACAAGTTTGAAAAATCGTGATTGGCATGGTAACTGGGGGGTCATTACTCACCGTTTCGCAGTGAAAGGACCAGAAGACACCCAGTGCCAATTTAAAACACAAGTTTTGAAATGAATCAAGGAAGTCTCTCTTTACTCCATTTATCCTGTCAGGTACCATTCATATATTTACTTCTGTAGTTCCCTTTGAGGTTTAACTGGAGGGAAGATACTGAAGCATGTAGGAGATATATCTCCAGATAAGGAAAGCTAGCTGGAAGGGGAATATTCCAGTCCGCTTCCTTTGAGACAGTATGGGAAGCTCAAGTGGCTACTGAAAGAAGTTGAACTGACTCAAAACAAAATACTGTTTTTTCTGAAAAATCAGGTGCTTGGCTTGGATTTGACCCAAGGTGATTTTGGTAGGTTGACCCAAAATTAGTTTTGAATGACAAAAATACAGTTTGTTTGGTTTGGGGGGTTGGTTGGTTGGTTGGTTGGTTTGTTTGGGTTTTTTTGTTGTTGTTTTTTTTTTTTTTTTTTAAATACAAAAAAAAACTCTTCTATAGAGATTGGATTTCCCAATTCTCAAAATTTGGTGATTAGGTTAGTTTATTGATCATTGCAAATGGCTTTCTCCAGGAGCACAAAACGGTAACCAGGGTTACTAATCATCTAAAGATGATTCTCACCCCTCACTTGTGAAGCAGCATTCCATATGTTTGGCTTGTTTCAACCTGGAGGTGGATCTTCCCTGTCAAGGTTTAGGACCATATGGTAGAACTGACAAAGGAGGAAAGCAGTCGAAGGAAGAATAGGAGGCAGAGCCCTTGGAAAACCCACAAGCAGCAGAGAGGACACTAGAGCAAAGCTGGATGGCTGTGAGGGATAGGGCTCTTGCTGTCAATCATCATTTGATAAAGAGCTGTTCTCCCCACAGATAAATTTCTGTGCTCTCAGCTAATTCTTTCACTCTGGGAGCTGATGTGACCACGTTGTGTTTTCCATTTCTTCCAGAAGAGAATCAAGTCCCTTTTACACATACACAGCAAATATTGTATATGGTCTAATTGCAATGTAGTTCCCTGTTTTTAGGGATAAGCAAAAAAAAAAGGGCTTGCTGAATTGTTGGTGGTAGGTGTTGGTAGGATCTTGCTATGATAGCAGTGCCTAGTGAAGGACAGCCTCAGCTGTCCACGCTCTCGTCCGTCCCTGCCTCTGTCTATGAGCATCCTCAGCCCTCAGCAGCACAGGAAAGGAAAATGCCTTTTAAAATATCCCACACTGCACAGCGGAGCTGTTGGGACAGATCACATAGATCCATTGAAACCCTGTAATGCTTGGTGTAGTGAAACAGGATTGTCCTTTCACCCTGTTCACTGATCAGAGGAGATGGAGAAATGCCAGTCTGAATTCCTTTGGCTTGGATTCAGCAATGCCTTTGAGTAAGAGTCAGCAAACCTTGTTTTAAGTTAATGATTGTGCTACATGCAGTCCTCATGGAGAACATGTGCAAGGGATCATGTTCCCCTTTTATGCGTATGTCAGCCCTTGAGAAAAGTAGAATGAGATGAATAAAACCACTTCATCAAGATTATTTCTGAGAATTTTCCACTGAGTCATCCAAGTTTTGTATCTTTTGGAATTTAAATGATCAGCCAGTCGTGTTTTGCCTTCTGCAAATAAATACATATGCAAATGAATGCAGAAAATGAAAATAATTTTTTTCTGAATTGGTGGTTGTCACAAAAGAACCATTGTATTACTTGTTTGTTGTTGCATTTTTTTCTCTTTATTTGTCCATGCTAGGAATAATTCATATTGTTAAGTGAAAAGATACTGCAATTATTAATTGCCTTAAAAAATGCTGCTGCTTTTTGGAAAGAGAAAAGTAGGATTTGGGCTAAATTGTGACCCTGCATTATAAATCAGTGTTAGTCACAGCCGTATTTATTCAGTATTCACTTCTCTAGCTATTTTAGTAGGAAGAGAAAGACAAGTTTACACAAAAGAACAGATAGGTAAGTGATATTTTTCTTTTTTTTTTTGCTTATCTTTTATTATTATTGTTGTTGTTGTTGTTATTATTCACACTTAAGAAAGGAAGAAATGCTCTGATGGGCCAGATCAGTGGCCTGTCTGTCTCAGGACTATTTCTTAGAATGACCATAGGGAAGGACACGTAAGCCTGGATACTTCCAGTGGTCCAATCCTTTCAGCTCCTTGACAACCAGAATTCTGGTTTTAGCTGCTGTAGGATTAGGCAGGAATGTACCCCCTTTTAGTCCATTTGATGACCTGTTGACTATGAGTTTGTCCAACCCTTAACCTGCTGATACCTCTAGAAAGGAAATTGGAAATATAAAAAAAGTAATGCGAAAGAGTTTATTCTTATGTTTAAATGAATGCTTTACAGTGTAAAGGAAATTATTTAGTAAAACACGTAATTTAAACAATTTTAAAATGTCTTACAGGATCACAGAATTTGACCAAATAGCTCTTGATTTACACATAAGACCTATACTGACTGTAGCACAATTTGTGATATTCAGGTAGGCAGGTTTACAATTTATTTTAAAATATAATAGCTATAGCTATGAATTTAAACTTCTTAAGAATGCTGAGTATGACTAAAAAATCTTAACACTAAGTGTTTGTAGGTTTAATCAAAGATACTCAAAGTACTTAACACCTTTTTGTATTCTAAGTAAACTGTTTATGCAATATCATATGGTTAACAACTTTGGCTCACAAGTGAAGTGAAATGTTTTTAACAAGGTCAAGCAAATCATTCAACAATCTGATTTTCATAAGGACTCAGCCTCAGTATACATCAGAAGCCTGAAAAAAAATTACAATTCCTTTCGACAGATGTCTTTGTTTCTGATAATTGCTCTCCCAATATTCTATTTGGGCTACCTGGTAAAACTTCCTTATTCTTAAAGGCAGAGAAGGAGCTAGATAATCAGTGCTTCAAAGGTAGGTAAAACATATTAACACAAAAAAAACCCAAAAACATTTAAGCAGCCCCCACAATATTTCCAGTATAACTTGCTTGTTATACTGGAACTTCCAGTATAACTTGTAGTATAACTACTACAAATCTGCAGTAATTGTATTGCATGTGGGTGGTTTTGCCCTGTTTTTCAAAAAGGGTGCTAAAGCATCGAAGATATCTTTCTTCGGGTGCTGCAGCTACAGAGAGTCCCTGAGGCCATGGGATCTGAACTAATGTTTATCACTGCATAAGGGTATAACATCCATCTTAATTTTCATTGAATATACTGTTTTGGAAAATAATTTGATGGGACATTAGACCAGAATTGCTCTACCCAAGCATCTCAGTTCATAATTCTGGATAGCACAGAAGTGCCAAAACACATTGGTTTTCAGTTGCTGTTATTCGTATATGTATTTGACAATGAAAGCATTATTATATCAGATTCATTCAAGTAGCATAATTAGGTGCCTCATCACTTTACAAAAATTATGTCTTATCAATAACTGTAATGACAGTAAGATTTCATATGGGATGCCTGTAGAAAGAGATGTGTCTTTGAGGTTTAAACATAATCTGATGTATTTACAGCCAGTGGTAATTATTGTTATGCTTTTTCTCAGGGGAAGTAACTGGCAGCGCTCGTTGTACCTTGACTGTTCTCACCCTTCAGGTAGGTCCTTGCTATAGTTTGGTAACAGGAACTGTTCTTGAGTCTGGCCTAGCATAAGGGGATTTTTGGAGGAAGGCATCTCACTGACAGTACTCACAGGAAGCTGCTACTCAAACTAGTAGTTGCCAAGTCCTTTTTATCAGGGAAAAATTTGAAAGCTATGACTAATGGTACCAAAAGCTTACACTGAAACTAATACATGAGAAAGTTGCAAGTTGTTTTTATATTGCTTGGAAGATTTTCTGGAGCACTTATTATAGCACCTATTACTACATGTTCTCCTCTTCATTTTAGCAGCATTAAATCAGCAAGACTGCAGCAAATAGCTCAGATACTGTCTAACTAAACTAATACAGTAAATTCCTGGAGAGCAATATGTCAGAACACTAGCTAATCATATGGTTTTCAGGGAAACATCCTTTTCATTTTGTACCCAAAATTTCCAATAGCAAGATTTAGCCAGCTACAGGTATAGGAAGAATTCTTGAACTAGCACTATTAAGAAATTATTGCTTGTAAAGGCTGAGTGGAGCTCTGCCTTCCAATTAAAACAAATTGTTTTCATTTAAAATATAATTAATCTGTGTTAGTAATGAAAATAGATCAACAGAATACAAGCTGAGTGCTTAAAAGAATCTTAGGGATTCTTTCTGTCCATGTGGGAAATAAAACACTCTTATGTAAAAGCTGTTATTCCTGAGTTAGAGAACTGCTAGAACTTGGTACTGAAGCAGAAGAAATCATGGTACTCAAAAATGGTTTAACATTTAGGGAGTAAGTAATTCTTAAAAATTATTTAATTTTTTTTTAAGACCCTATGTAGAACTGGCATTGAGGTGGGACAGCTCTAGACAATCACTTTATATCAAATATATTTCATACCATATGAAGAAAGCAGAATGATGTAGGTCGTGCATCTCTTCCGCACACAAATCAAAGCTTTGACCGATGCTTTTTGTGGAGATTACTCTTCAACAATCCAAGTAAGTTTAAAAACTGGATACCTCATTTGATACCCTTTTTCATTTTGTTTTTGTGTTTCTATGTTATCTCACATCTACCTGAAATTGCAAAGACTATTTTTTTCTATTACTATATTCTTCAGAGGTTTAAATTCTAGGAGCTAGAAATAGGAACATAAAAGAAGTGTATGGATACTAAGAATTTCTCTTTTCACTTGTATCATGAAAATTTTTTCAAGCAATTCAATAGTGGTGTACCCACAACATATGGATTATGAAATACATGTTGTATATATACGTTTATGTACATATACTATTTCTACAGTGGACAACTTTAGAAGGTATATGTGCTATCAATGTCTTAGAAGTTGTATCTGCCATTAAAATGGCAGATAAACCAAGAAAAACCAAGTCACAATGGTCAAGATTTTCCCAGACTCTTGCTAGGTTATCAAATCCTCATATGCAGGAAGTTAGTAAGCTCTGAAGACTTACTGATTTTTACTGATTTCAGTATGATACAAGCATTCTTAGATATTTACATTTCCAGAGAGAACAGCAGTCTGGGAAGAGCTGTGTACTTTGTACCCTGTAAAGGAAGGAAATTGGAAGCTGTGTTTCCCAAACAATTTCTTTCACTGGAAACTCCTGGGTTCTCAGCATCTTTTGCTGAAAAGCAATGTTTTACTTAACTTTACTCACTTAATTACAAAATTCTGTGATGTACAGACTTCCATAACCATTGTAGTGTTGCAGCTAATTAAAAAATAAATAAATAAATAGAGAGAGACAGAAGATACGTGTTCCTTACATCTGGAAGTGCCCAATGCTTTTGCCTAGAGAGTTCTTCAAGGAAGCTGGTACTGGTTTTGTCCACGGCATTGCACATGCTGAGATATATGGTATCCCAAACTGTGTGGGTTGGGAAGGATAAAAGAAGTCTGGGCTACTTTTCGTGCTTAATACCCAGTAAATGTTAATGTATAATTACTTTGTTTCCAGTTTCATCAGACATTCTGCTCTCTGCATCATATCATTGATTTCCCACAAGCAAGAAGTGTACTTTGCTCAGCAGCCAAAGTTTTGCTTCTAACGATTTTTAACTTTCTGCCAGATGGTTTCTGCTAAATTCTGAAAAGAAAACCCCAATCCTACATTCAGGTTTAACCTTAGTCATCTTATTTTATCCCCAAATTAAGTGCAGGTCAGTGGCATGCATTTCTGCAGTCTTGACAGATGGAGTAGGTGATTTCTTAAACAAACATAAACCTAAGTAGAGGCAATATTTGCACAGATAGCTATCAAGTCAAATAAAGTAAAGCCCCATTTCATTACTGAACGCAGTGCAATAAGGACATCCAGCCTCTGAACAGAAACACATTTCTTCTGGTATTTCAGCCCTAGAACACATTGAAGGATCCCCGTGGCCAAATAAAATAGCTTGAAAAACCGTGGGTAATGAGAAGCAGGATATTATCCTGTTCGTCACTTTTATGGGGTCACATGCCTTCTAATGTTAAAGCTGGATCATATAGCACTTTAGTCACACAATAAGTAAGTAAACACTGAATCGCCCCTCTTCCTGTCCCTGCTCCTTCCTCCCTGACCCTCAGAGGAACAGAGGACAGAGCAAAAGAAAGGGAGAAAAAAGATGACTTACATTTGCTAGGATTTAGCTTCTGGCAAGAGGCATTATAAGGAATTCACTTCCTGGCACATAATTTACATGTCCAGTCCTCCCTCCCACTCCTTTTTTTTTCTCCCACCCTTCCCCCCCATTTCCCCTCCAAGCTGTCTTCTCTCTCTGCAGCCTTCACCACAGCTTCCTGCCGTATGTTTGCTTTCTATTTTCATATCCATGGGAAAGGAATCTGCTCTAGCACAAGGCTGCTGTCCTGCCTGTGCCCGTGCCGGCTGCCGCTGCCACCTTTAGCTCAGGCCACAGGTATTTGGACTTCATTAAGTGATGGTGAAGCATTGAGCAAATGACAGTCATTAAATTTTAGCAGAGTCAGCTGGAGAAATCTCCTCTTCTCTTTGAGGTTTTTGCTTTCTGCTAGTGAGCTTCAGACAAAATAAAATAATTTTCAATTTTAAATATTTAATCTAAATCCTGTTTTAGGGTTTTATTTTGGGGAAAAGACAGTCATGTCCCTCTTGCTCATTAAAGGGCTCTCTGTTGTGTATCTTTGATGCTGCTTTGGGCAGCTCTGCTACTTTGATCCTCTTAGAAATAGGCTCATTACAACATCCACCTCGCAGAGTAACACTTCAAAGAGCTTTGCGAAGGACAAAGGGAGGAATTTAGAAACAGAGCCAAGTGGCTCTCAAGTATCTTGACTAAATTAACTTTGTATTAAGAGTTAGTGGCCCAGTTGCAATTTTGAGAGGAGGAAACAAAGAAGTAACTCTGCATGCTTCTCTCATGCATTTTATATCAAATTAATAAAGACACTTGAAATCTTCTAGCATTCTCTGCCATGACTTCTGTTAGACTAAGCAGACACCATAGTTGTCGTATCAAACTTAACAGTTTTCCTGGACTTGTTAAAAAGGCAGATTGACGTTACTACTTGATTTATGTTCTTCAGAATGATAGAGCCAACATTAATCAGCCAGTGAGATTAGCAGAGGAAACAGGCAGTTCTCAAAATCATTATCTCCAGAAATAGCAGTAAGCATGTACATTTTCAACACTCTGAAATCTATCACAGCTGTAACAATTAGTAGTATTGGTCATTCTCCAATCTAATTTCATTACTTCTGGTATGTTTGACTTAGGACTTCAGTTAGGAACTCATTACCATTACAATATATTATTTGTACTATGTGCTTTCAGCACAAACCACGGTGCTAGGTGCTGTACAAATACAAGCTACTTAAGCAGCCTTGTCCCAGAGAAACCACAATGCCAATTCCAGAGCTCAGCTGACACCCTGAGTGTCATAGTCGTGCTGCCTAACAGCAGAGTGGACAAAGCAGCCTCACCCGTAAGCATGACTATGAGTTTAGACCCTCAGCTCATATTGCCATAGTCCCTGCCATGAGAAGGTTGTTGTTGTTTTTTTTTCTTTTGAAATATCAGATGATGCTAGTTTAGGTAGTAATGATTCTTGACATAAACCCCATGCATGTGCTGTAAGTCAAATGCAGATGTCATTCCTTACTCTAAGCATGGGAAAAGCCTTTGAAAACATGTACATTTGTCTCTTCCAAAGACAGCCCAAGGACAAGATAAGTTCACTTGAAAGTTCTGATTTTATTATTTATTCTATTTATTCTGCCTTTTGAACACCTTCACCAGAAGGTTTTCTGACCAAATCAGAACATCACTTGTCTGAGGTCCAGTAACGTAATCTAATCTTGGCAATACTTAGGCTTGAGCCATTCTTAGTTTAGAAAATTCCCCTTTAACTAGCAGGTGTTTCACAGCACCCAGTATTACAATGCAAGTTGTGTCTTCTACTGTGAAAGTACAGTAAGCATGGAATAAACAAAGAAAAACCACCAGGAATTCTGCACCTTTCAGGAGCCAGGTTGGAGGGTGCAGATGGCTGCCATTTGTAAAGCCTAGACCACGTTCATTTTGTGATTTATTGCTCCACAAGAACTGCCTCTTGCCTACACGTATTTCTACTCTATCTTCCTAGCAATTCTTAAAATGTACTTACGTGAACCCTAATTTCCCCCTTGCAGAGAGTTGGCAGTGAATTTAACCAATGGGCTATGATCATACTGGGAAAATAAGATAGAGCTATACAAACTTTTGCTGATAAACAAAATTTCTTTCAAAAGAAAGATAATCAGAGTTTATATACATTTATTTACAAGTGTGAATTCAGTGCTAATATAATTTCAAATTCATCTTCATCTGGGTTCAACAGGACTCCCAAGATTTCCAGTCTGGTAAAAAAAAAAAAAAAAACAAAACACCTTGATTCATCTGGCTTTGAACATTGGTTACTGCCATGTTTGGAAGATAAGGCACCCATATAAGATTAATCTTCCTTCTTCAAACAGCAGAAATATCTACCATGTGCTGCACAGACTGTGGGGTTAAGTCTTCCCTTCAGGAGAATGCTCTTTAGGTAGAGTAGCAGTTTCCTTCCTTATGGTACTTGATGTCTGAAGGAATTTCTCAAAGCAAAGACCAGGCAATAATGCCATTTCCTGAAACTGTCCTACTTTTATTCTGTCACAGGCCAGAGAGATTATGGGCACTGAGAACAAGTCTCAACAGCCATATTTTCTCCACTGACAGAGCCAAACAGCCCAAGCAGTGACAAGCAGGGCCTTTTCATAAACTGCAGTTATTCCTCACTATTTCATTCACATTTCTATTGGAATGGGCATACTGTCAACACCGGGGTTTTGATATAGCAGGGTACTAACACAGTGGCTGTTGTGACCTTTTTTTTTTAATGTAGAAAGGTATTCCTTTCTCTGACTGCCTAAGCAAAGCTAGAAAGCTTGAGATATTCTTCTACTCTTGAACTGACCTTTGTCATTTCTGTCTCAGAATCTGTGGTGTGTCTTTTCACAAGAAACTCAGAAGTGTTTGATCAGAATACTTGCTGACAACTTGCCTTGAGGAAATACACTTTTGTAACTAAACTCCTGGAAAAAGCTCTTTTAGGGCAGTTCGAGGTTTACTGTTCTGATGGGCTGCATGCTGTCTTGAGGACGATGCCTTCAAAGTTAGCTCTTCCTCTAAATTTCTCACCATTTTCAGCACAGTTGATGTTTAGGCAATGAAATATTGGTTTCAATTCACATCTTAGCTCTTTCCAGTTCTTCCCCCAAAAGGAGACCCTTAATCTGTATTTCAGCTTCCTTTTTATATCTGTTACAGGCATAGCCTCATGGAGAAATAGATTGAATTTTACAAAGTTGCTAGCATACCCAAAGGAACATCCATGGCCAGTATATGAGGAAACCCAATTATTACTGATCTGCCATGTCCAAGCAAATAAGATTTTCCTTGGAAATATTAGGTCTCGTATTTCACCAACTATTCCATACTCCTCTATTTATTTCGCTGTCATCTGAAGACAATCCTGTTAGGACAAATCATACTGTGTTTTAAAATCTGCTTACTAGAAAGTTGAGTTTAGTGTTTGTACAATTTTATTCTACCCTATTTTGAGCAATGTAGCAGCCTCTGTAACAGATTCAAAAGCAGCCAGTAGTGGCTTATATTGTATTATTAAAAAATCCCTTGATTTGCTGGGAATCTTGATTACATATGAGTTCATGAAAAAGTATGCTATTTGTAGCTGCTGTCCTTTGGAAAACTTTTCTTCTTCAGTCCCTCTTGTAAAAAAGGGTAGATTCTTCAGATATAGCTGCATTAATTGTGAAGCACCCTTACCAGCACTATGAGCGCATCTAATTCATCATGCGGTGTCTTGGAATGTCATCCTTCTACAACATATATTTCTATTTTTAAGACAAGTTCCATATAAGGAGAAATCAAATCCTGTCACATTTCTCAAAATTGTGACATATCTTTGGGAGGCTATTGCCTAACTACCCTTTTCAGTTCATAGTAAGTTTCTCTCTCAAAATCTGAGGTTTATCGACTTCTGCAATTTTCAAAAGCACAAAGGAATTCGTAGCAATAGGAATATATTCATGAACTTGGACTGCTTTCTCATGGGAATGTAGTTTATCTATTTGTTTAGTTTCTGAGGAAAAAAGCCTCACTTGTTTTTATCAGGGAAGCTAAAAAATCTGAGGCAACTTTAAAAGACAAATAATGGAAAGGGCTGACAAAGTGGGACTGGAGAGAAAGGAATGTGCTAGACTTTTTTCTGTCTTTAGTAAGTTAGTCCTCATTTTACCCTAAAACTCCTTTTCATGGGGAGCTACATTCCCTTGTTCCTTTATGGCAGAAATAAAACCCAATGATTTGAGTTCTTTTCCAAGAAAAAGACTAAAAGGTACATTTTTATTTCTTTGACAAAATGTCATTCTAAAGGCCTCTAGATAAATAGATATTATAAGCAACCTAATATTTCTTGCATTTTGTGCAGGTTAGTTTCTAAAATATCTTGAGAGTTGATACCATACAACAGTATCTAGGTGCTTGTGTTTACTATAGACTTCTTTATTAGCAGATAGATTTGTCTCTGGTCCATACTTTTTATAGATTTCCATAGTAGAAAGACTTGTTTGCTTGTCTTAATTGCACACATTTAGTAGAAAAAGGCTGTGTCTTAAATACAACTTTTAGTTTTTGTAAAAACATATTTTGACGCTCATTAGTTTAAGAAGCATGTTGAAGTATTTCTTTTTACAAACAAGAAAGTCAGAATTAGTCCTGGATGATGGATAGCAGGATGATTTATTCCATTTGCAAATGTATTCTGAAACTTCTGTATAGATTTTTCAAAGGTGTTTACCAAAATTATCAGTTGAATTTCCTAATCTATGGGTTATTTGAACATCGAAGGCAAATGGACATAGACAGATTCAAAATTATATCAGCGTCATGGTCTCATCAGGATTATATATACAGAGTCAGCCTTGTGCTTAGCTGGCTGTTTTATCAGTACAAGAACAGAGAAGCATCTCATGGCTGATGTAAATCATGTGTATAAATACAGAATTCTCTAGTTATTAAAAATTAATTTTTGTCTAGGAATTCATGATTTTTTTCTTGTGTTCATGCAGCTCGGACAGGCAGCAAGTTGTTAACCTTCTAGGGTACATGAATTGGGGATCTCTTACATCATCTGGGGTTACTGTGCTATTTGCATGGTCATTAAAGAATGGATGAGATATTCAAGCTGGATGAGACAGTACCCTCTGTGGCTGGTCCTGCTGCCGCCTGTAAGACCTCTGGGTTCCTCTGACTACTATGGGGTCAACAGAGCAATCACTGTGCCAGGCATGAGACAAAAAGTCAGACAGCTTCTTTCTGCAAGAGGAAAAATGAGATGGCAGAGTTCAGTGATTAAGGCAGTGGTCAAAGAGATTAATGTGACCAAACTGAGACACTAAACTAACCAGACATAATTCACAAACTAGTATTACTCCAGATAACATGACGAAGTGCTCTGGCCCAGGGAGATCTATTTTTGATGCACTGGCATCTGAACAAGAAAACTGGAATTAATAGTCACATAATTTGTTTCCCACTCCCACCCCTCTTAAATTATTGGACAGGGCTCGTGGGAGAGCACAGAGTCTTAATGCCAAGGCTGATGAAAACTGACCCATTCCAGTTTGCATGTGACTGGCAAGATGAATTTCAGAGAAACTGTGGTAAAAGCCTCATGTTTCCACTGATGAATGCTCTACAATTGATCTCTTGAAGACAGCAGATGGGAAACAGAGCGAAGCTTTTATAGCACAGTGGAACAGAGAGGGACATTTCCAAACCAAATAAATAAAAAGATGAAAGCGCAGCAAAGAGCACCTTTATAAATGCGGGTAACAAAGGGCTATGAATTCAGCCATCAAAATGAAGCTTTCTTTTGCTATCTTTTTGAAATCACCAGCATTGTTACCAGCCATACAGCAAACGGCACCCCGCTAATTAGAAACCAAATTCACGCCTGATCTACGCATTGACTGCAAGTGCCTTGGTAGAAGGAGACATAAGATATTAAATTTTTTTTGTCAATTTAATGAAAGTGTGACGTAGATATCTCGCACTGGGTTTGAGGTATTGAGATATTACTTTTTCTAACCTTATGTGGAAACTAAATTGGTCTCATCCATGTTACAAGTGTGATTTAGGGTTATCTCTGAGCAGTGTGTACATAGCCGCCTTCTAGCAGCTTCAGTCTCGAAACTATATAACTATTGTTGTTGAAGGTGGGATACAAGCTAATATTCTCTGCCTCCACAATTTCTGGACTGAAGGTGTTGCTGAGGGAACAGGTATATCTTTTTCTATCTGCATAAATCTGATAAAAAGTAATTATATTGGGTTTTACATCAGCTTAGCTAAATTGGTTCATAATTTAAATCAATGCAAGGTGTTAGAAGTGGTCCTAGGTTTCAGAAACAAAGATTTCTTACAATACTTGCTCGTGACTCTGGACCATTCTGGATTAAACTCAGGTGAAAGCAACTCAAAAATGCTGTCCATAATCTGCTAAATCTCATCCGCACAAGAATGATGATAATCTCCTGACGTGGTACCATGTTACTACTACACTGTTTGTTGTCAGCCAACAAATTGTTTGTTGCCTTTTTTTTTTTTTTTCCTTTCCTTCTAAAAAGCAAGTTTTTAACAGCAGTTTCTGCCTGGAATTGCTTGTCCTTTAGTTAAAATGGTGTTGTCTTTCTCTCCTTAGGTACAGCGGCAAACACTGTTCACTAACTGAACTAAAATATTTTGCAGGCAAGATGACAGGTACGTAGACGGCAATTTGCATGCATTAGCTGGCAATACCTGAAGGGGTTCCTAAGAGTCAGTTGTGAAATAATTTGCAGGCAAGTGACTTCTCTGTGCGTATATATGTCTATATGACATTTGCTCTCTGGCAGAACTGTTGTTCTGCCCACCTTGTGTAGCTGCTTTTGCGAGATGCAATGTAATACTCCGGTTCTCACCAGTTTAAACGTGGGCTCAGCCCTGCCCTGACCATGGCCACGTAGCTGCCAGGCAGCTCACAGACAGACTGAACTCAGGCCTTTTTTTAAAGCCCAGTCAGACAGCCCTCACATGGGCCCGCAAAACTCTATATGGGGTTTAACCTTCATTATGTCAAAGGGGCCTTTGAATATTCATTTCTTTTCAGAAAAAAAATGGTTCTGAAAGTTCCCAGCATTGGCTATATGGTAACATTTTGCTCCCGCTAGTCTCACCTATAAGGATGAAGGTCAGGATTGAGTGGATGAGTTGATTGTAGCACAATATAATGTCTACTGGCCTATTTTTACCCTCAGAAGGAGCTAGAACCCTCTATTCACATTTTATATTCATTTATGCCTATTTGCTAAGTAATTCTTTTCTTCTTCATCTTTCTATACCCTGACACCTTAATCTTGCTGACATCTTACAATAGTTAATGAGAAACAGCTCCCTGTCTTTTCGTTGCTCGCTTTCCATCTCTTAACATTAAGGCATTGGAGATGATAGTTTACTTTGCAAGACTTGAAAATGTTGTGTTGTAGTTCTCTTTTGAAGAATACATATATATTAACAGGGCTCAAACCAAGACCAATAGTGACAGCCTTATAAACGTGATTACTAGCTGAGACACAAGTACAGACACTCTTGAATATATCACCCAGGTATTATTTTCAGCTCCAGACCTGGAAATAATTTCCATATTTTATAGACAAAAACATGACACCTAGCTCTAGGAGAAGCACAACCAATCTAATATCTTTGGAAATACAATACTACTTCTAAATAACACCGTCTCAGGGACATCTATAAGCTCTCCATCATGAGGGTATTTCACTAATTCCAGTTCCTTTAAAGTCCATCATCTACTTAAGACATGCAAATACTTTCAACAAGCAAGATCTCTGGCTCTCAAGAGACAAGGTGTTCTGAGAAAACAAACAATTAAACTCTGTTAAGCTAGTGCTCAAGACCTAATATAATTTACATTGAAAGAAAAATGCAAAACAAAAACAACAAAGGGTTGAATTTGTTCTTAATATATTTTCAAAAATCTAGATAAGGAAATCCAGGTGGCTGGACAAACCATAAACTACTGTTTATACTATTAATATATTAATGTATTAATGGATCTCATCCTCAGTTTCTCTCTCTGTGCTGAAATCATGACAGGAGTATTCGGAGAATTATTGAGCCAGTCACTGCTGAGATGAAAAGATAATACCTCTACACCTCTGTTTTCATGCCAGGTTAACTGCTCTAGGACTGAAATAAGGAAAGTTTTGTTAAAAGAAATCCTAACTCTACATGGGTCAAGGGAACTATTTCTTTTAAATGTGCAGGGAAGAATTTTGGCTTATGCTAGTGTGCCATATACAGGAAAGATCACCTGCTTCTTCCAGATAGGAATCATTCCCAAGGATATCTGTTCTTCCAGGGTAATGTCTAGGTTGTGAATTCAGCAGCATCTCCATGCGTGTGGCTTTTTGATTGTTGAAATTTTGATTACAGTGTGAAAAGTCCTGTTGAAACTTTGATTGCAGTGTGCCAAGTCTATGTAATACCAGTAGCTATGGTAAACAGTAAACCTGTCCAGGCTCAGTGTCTGCACCAGTGAGACACCTCTTTGGTCTCCTGCTGACCTCACAGCCTGCCAAAAGTAAGTCAGACCAGTCAAAATTGCTTTTGCTGGTTGCTTCTCAGGTTTTGATGGGAACTGTAATACTCTGGTTGTTTTTTGTTTTTTCAGAAATGGATGGGAAGGGCTTTCCTGCTGATGACTATTGTAGAAGCTTTTTCTGAATCTAATATATTTATTTCACTTTCTCTTCTCTCTTATTATTACAGTATAGACAAACTTTTCTTGGCAGCACTGTTCTCTCTTGTCCACAAGATGTTTGGAAATACACATATTTTGCCCTGTCATTTAAAGCTTTACCACTTAGAAAAATTAGTTTGTAGTTCCTTCTAAATTTAGCTAATCTAATAACTGCTTTGTGCACTGTTTAATTTATCTGGAAGTCAAGGAGGAGGGGTAGTGCTGGAGACGTGAACCTCCAGCATGTGTCTGGTAATATAGGTGTTAAGTGAGTTAAGATGGAAAGATACAACCTTTAGAAGAAGATACTAAATAGTAACAGGCATGAAACTTGTTCTGCTGTCTGGTGGTTTGAGCTGAGGCTTCTGCAATGATTTTCTGTTTACAACTGTCCTAGTTCAAAGCAATAATGTATTTTATGTACCTGTGTCTGTCTTACTCCCCATTGAATTTTTCTTGCTGTTATTGAGAAACCAAACAGTTGAAAAAGATCTTTGATAGTATGAACCTCTACCTCATTTGTTGTTCCAACCTGAGCTAACATACCTTCATTTCTCCCTCAGCAACAGTCCTTTTGAAGATAAAATATCCCTACTCTAATCCATTTTTTTGGCTTATAAGTAGTAAAGTGTCCTGAAACAACAGGAACTACCCAAGACATAGTAGAACCTCTGCTAGCCCACTGATGGCTAGTAGTTCCTCAAGCACTGCATTTCATTGCAGAAATTCAGATCTTACCTCAAAGCTGGACAGTGTATCACAGTGACTGTCATGAGTTGATGCAAAGCTCATCACTAATAAAACTCATCAACCTTTATGTTTGCTCGTAGAGATTCAGCTAACTTCCATGGCTCTGTAATATATGTAAAATAAAAGTCTTTGGTAAGGATGAAGAGCTGGTTGAATTGCTAGCATGCTAGTATGGTTGACTTTTAAACAAATTCCCACTGAATACTTCATTCATCTACCAAGAAATTATCCCAAACCTGGCCTAGAACACAATGATTTATGAGCTTGAAATTCAAGGAGAAGCCATACTGTAGATTAGGACTAATTCAAAGCCTCCTTAAAATTCTCTTTTGCCTTTACCCACAGGCTAATTCAATTCTTCTTCCCTCTGGCCAGAATCCATGCCAGTGAAGGAAAAATTTATTTCCTGAAACTATGCTGCCTTCAGCAATTTCAAATAGCTCTAAATTATGTGTAAGTATCTCATTTCTTATTGATATTTCTCCTTTAATGTTAGTGAGTGCATAGGTCTGTACTACTCATTTAGGATTTTTTTCGTAAATATCAGTTCTAAGTTACTAACCCTGTTTGGGCACTAATTCAGACTATCAAGGATTAAACAAGTATAAAAAAGTTCTTCTCTTCTTTTCTCCTCAATCCTCACTAGTCATTTACTTGCATTCGTAAAGCCTTGCAAACTTCAGATACTTTTGGTGGTCTCTCTGCTTTAGCGCTATCATAAAACCTTTTAACATTACATGTTTCCATTCTTCAGGATGTGACCTTTAGCTTTCTCTGGAAGTATTAAGACAATAATTAATTCTGCCTCTCCCAACAATATCAAATTTCTCTGTCACCAGCATCCTACTTTTGTTCCATAATGGTCCTATTAATGTCTTTCCTGACAGTTTGCCTATCTACACACAGAATTTCGGAGTGTAGATGAGAGAACCTGGGAACAACTCCATGTATACGTTCAGCTGTAACAGTATGAGCTACACGTGGTAACCCATGGCACATATGCAAACTTTTGCACACTTCTGCTATTCATATAAATGCAACATGCCTCTGTCGTGCAGTATACGTCATCATTTTGGTATTTATTACAGAGCACAAAAGTGATGCTGATCAGACTTTCCTGCAATGCGTCTTGACTAATGTCTTGAATTTCTTCATCTACATTATTCCCATTAGCTAAGGTCTTTCACCCTCAGATCTTCCTCTTTAACTGTAAGAAAAGAATAGTGCTGATATTGAACTAAATATGAACATAATTCAGTGTTTGAATCTCTTCCTTATTTCTTGCATTAAAGTTCATTGTGCCAGGATTTAGAGTTCAGTAACGTTTACAAGATAAATGTGGAGACATTATAGGTGTCCTCTTCAATGTAGCAGTTAATGAAAATGACTGTTGTTCTTCTAAAATTCACTTATTTATTACTAAATTAATCTTATTATTTCCTTTATAGATTATATCCTCATAAAAAAAGTTTTCTTCCTTCCTTATTCATTCTTTACATACCAATTTTCCAGAAAGAAAATAGCTGACCAGCTGACTATACAAATGAAAATGAAAAAATCCGAACTCCTATATAAAAGTACTGTTGAAGAAAGTTCCTCATAAATTCTCCTTATGCTGCTTATCCTTTTTTCCTGTTTCCAGAATCATCCTTTAATCCTACTTTTACATTTTCTTGAACTAAAAGCCTCAAAAGTTGCTGTAATACAGGAAAGTGTCAGCTCTAATAACATATCTGTTTGGGATACAGTAGTCTTTCTTTCTCTTCGGAGGAATATAATCTAGTCTTTTATTAATAATACAAGTTATCTTCAGAAAGAGATGCTAAGGAGAACTGAACTTTCTTCTCTCTTTTGAATTCACTTTGTTAAAAAAAAGGTAAATTCCAGGATTATGTCTGTCATCCAAATAATCTAGCTTTCTCTACTTCACTGGATTTGCCTCCTCCATCTTGTATAAATTTTATATTTCTTTCTCATGCATTATTCCTATGGCCTGGACTGATTCATATGTAGTTTTTTCTGTAATACTGTTTTCTTGCACCAATTCTTTAAGAATCTTAGGGTTTTCCAGTTACTCCTACTTGAGCCCATGCAGTTCTGAGTGTATCCTTTTTGGATGCAGTCATTTCTATTTTCCAGCTCCTCATTTGCATTAGCCATCCTGACTTTGTCCTTATATTTAAAGAATTGGCCCCCAAACAGCAGTCCACTGAGAGGCCTGCAGCTTTGTCTTAATAGACCAGAATAGACCAATAACATCTGCTTTCTGTTCTCCACTCATGAAATTATTCCGAAATTAATCTGTTTCTATTATAGTATGTAAACTTATCAAAAGCAAGTGCATGATTTAGGAATCTAAGTAGCGTTCTCATACCTGATGAAGCTATCAGGCCCAGATATTTTTTTAAAGATGTTACATGTCTAAATATTTATCTGGACTAGTATTTCAATTGTGTCTAGGTGCCTAACATTAATTTCAGTGTACTTTCAAAGTTGCCTGCAGCAATCATTCAGATTATTGGACATTTAAGCATCTTTCAAAAATCTTGCCTTTGAAAGCTGGAATTTCAGTGTTTGCTAAGGCATTTCTGAAATTTCTACCAATTCTCTTTGATTTAGGGAGTAGAGTAAAATTACTTTGTTTACCTCTGCCAAGGAACATAATTAACTCCCATTTCTTTTAAGAAACATTTAAAAAACAAATAGTTGTTGATTCTACACAATTTCATATCAGTTTTTGCCTAAAAAATTTCCTCTTAAATGCATCTACCTGTGATCCATGCCTCTGTTCTGGATAATGAGTACAGTATTTGAAGATTTTAAAAAAAGTTTAACAGACATATTGTTATGAAGATCATATCAAGAATACACTCTCTGACTGAATATTATCAGGACATCGAGTACCAAAGAAGTAAATCATAGTAGGCATAGCAGTGAAAATCTCAAAATAAAAGAAGAAAGTTATACGTGAAAAAATATCTGTGACAATCCCTATAAACCAAATGAAGGAGTAAGGGCCACAGTTTTGTTCTGGTTTCTGTCCCAGAAACGTTGTTTTCAGCTTTGGCAGAAAATGTACTACTAAATGTGAGTGCCTGTCTAGGGAAATGAGGTTAGTGATAGCCAAATGAATATTATGTACTGATAAATCAATATGAAAATGAATTACAGAAGCTCTTCCACAAGCGTAATCCATCTTCCTTTTAAAGTCTTCTTCAAGTATGTGCACTGCTGTTTATTAGGTCTTTCACCTGAAGAGAGGAGAGTGGCCATGTTTTCCCTGCTCCTTTCCATGACTCATTTACCCACATATTGACTGATGTCTACAGACTGCTGATTTATGCAGACGCTCCTTTCCTGGCATTGTGATGGAGAGAATAGATTAGAATAAAACAGGTTTATGAAAGTTAGTCTTTATGACCTGGGAACTAGAATTGTTTTGGTTTTTGTCACAAATCCCTATTTGTGAAACTTTTGGAGAATTGTGATTTACTTTCATTTGGTAAGCAAGTGAAATAAAAGCAGTATCTTTCAAATGTTTTGAGAAATGGGAAAGCACAGAAAGCGATATTCTTTCTGTGGCCAAAATTTACTGGACGACCTTGGTCTTCAGTCGAGTTTTCATTTAAAATTTTGTTGATAGAAACAGGTTGCAGTGAATGTCTTAATTTATGTGAAACAGCATATTTTGCCAAAACTATGATTAGTTGAAAACATTCTGGCCAGCTCTAGCAGGAACACAGAAATTACACCATGTTGCTAGGTTTGCAGTCTGCTGACTTCAGGATGCTTTTATGTTGTTTAAGCGTCTGCAGAAAAAGTGTGCTGCTACTTCGAGCTCAAATCATCAGGAAAGCAAAGGAAAAAGCTGCAGCTTCTCATCAGGTCCTTTCTTTCCCTGTCCTGCCAGGTGGCTGGCTTTGTTCTGCTGCTTCCAGGGATTTTTTCTCTTGCTTTCCTGTACTGCGGGCTGTTAATTAAGCCCCCCTGCAGCATCTTTCCCAGCTTCTGCTCTTCTCTGTTCACTGTTCTCAAACATTGTTCCTGGGACCCCTTTCTGCTGGTCACCTGAAGCATCCAGGCAACTACCATACAGACAGCACTGCATGCTTCTCCTCCTCCCCTCACCCAGGGACTGTTTTCTTCCACAATGCTCACTCTGGAGATGCCCCCCAGCTCAGTTAAGGCTTTCCTCTTTCCCATACCTTCTCTTGTTTTGAGCTCTGTCACTGCTTATCCCCAGGACTGCACCCACCATTTCTTTCCAGCTGGCAAGGAATTTCTTCCCCTCTTCATCTGTTCATATGCCGTTCCCAAAAGACACAGCTGGAGCTTGAAAGTGATAATTCCATCCACATGTCCAACAGAGGAAGGTAAACTAATAGCCAGAGCTCCTCAATACGTTTTTGAAAATCACAGCACTTAGGGCTTTGAGTACCCTGAATATAGCCATAGTGTATCCCAGAAGCTTGCAGAAATCTGCTGTTTGATGACCCAGCGGGACCCAGGTATCATTCTTTCCCAAAGCTGCAGAAAAAAAAAAATGTAGCACTTTCAACTGCAATGCCTAATTGTGAACATTCAAAGCATTAAATATTTTGACAGCTGGAGGAGAAAACATGTCCTGGAAATGTCCAGGATTGTTATTCGTAAAGTGATAGAATGAGTAGAAATTCAAGTTACTTTTATATATAAAAAAGTGAAACCTTGCATTTCCTGGCAGAATCTGAATAACATCTTCCCTTAGAAAGGAAAAAGGGCAAGCGAAAGAAATCCTTTCTAGATGGTTATTATGTAATGACAAACGCTCTGAGAGCCTCTCTGTTCGATCTGAATAACGCTCAGGCCTCCTCTGACTTGAAAGGTCTTTGGATGAGTCTCTTAACCATATAGAAATGAGAGCTTGAGATTTGCATGCAATAAATTACCCACTCTTGATTTTATGCTGTTTCAATCTTAACCAACTTCCCTTGTGCACGCACACACACGCTGTTGGCATTGGCTGCTAGCACAAAGAGGTTGGTCCATATAAGGTCCTTCTGCCTCCTCCCCATTCCAATGCAAAAAACCAAAGGAACAGGAGCACAGGCCAGTTTTTACCCAGAAATGATCATGAGAAAGAGGAGTTACATGTCTGAGATGCCTAGAAATATATTTACTACAGCCAGCTGTCTAAGGAGAGTAAGAATAACGCAGCCCCGCAAGAGAGAGGATGTTTAAACTTTGAGTATTGGATGCTATGCCTTTGACTTACTTAACTGTGCTGCTTTGCTGAGTGGAAAATCTAGTTACTTGAATGTATAAAGAAAATGAAGACTTACATTTCATGACAGAGTCTAAATAACATCTTATCTGTCCAAGTGAAAATCATGTCCATTACACTAGAATGGTTATGTACATCATACTTCTAGTTTACATTGTTAGAGTGCTTTTACATCAAAGATGTCATTTTATCTTCCATCAGACATCCACGGGCTTCTCGTGCAGCCTCTCTCTCTCCTCCCGCTCTGCCCTCATTGCTCATTGTTTTACTACCAGGTACTATGAAATTGTAGCTATATTTTCTGAGCTGGTTTTTGCAGGTCGGAGTAAAATATATTTATAACACAAGTAAATTCTTAATTTTAAAATATATAAAAGGTAATTCTTTGTTCAGAGAACTGTCCAAACTTAGGGCAGCAAGTGTATTATTAGAAGCAAGGTTTCACCATAAAGGCTTTAAATGGTATCTTAAAGCTTTTTAAATACAGCGTGTTGCCTTTGTGACTCTCTAAATCACCAGCCTGTCAGAGGTCAAAAGATTATCATTTAGAGAAAGGTTTCATGCTTTATGAAGGAAACCAGTAAACCAAAGTTATATAAATAAGCTGTCTGCCCTGAGACTTAGTCGTGTGGCAAAATACATCTTTGCTGTCAAATGCAGAGATGCTAATATGAAGACAGTATCTATTGTTTTCCTGTGGTGCTCATGATAGTAGCATTTTGTTTATTGTGACAAATTGAGGCTGGTGGATCATATATATTCTTAATACTACTAACTTTTTATCCAGAAAGATCAAGAATATACTGCAGACTACCTGCCGTGGTGAGGTATATGTAAGAAGGAAGCATTTCTTAGAGTCAATAAACACCCACTCTACTCATTCATAATTTCCTTTGTTTATATGTTTGACCCTGGGATCAGTACAGCTTTCCAATAATGTGTTTCAAGTATCTTTGTATTTCTTATTCATATTCTAAATTTCTATTTCATCATAACATAGTTTTATAGTAAAATTGCCAGCATACTTGCAGAAACGTTTATATATTTTTTTTTTTTTCAAATAACTTGGTTGTGAAATATGACTCTCAAGTGTAAGGTATATAGCGTTATCAATATGCTTTGGTGATAACCTCTAACAAAATCATAATAAATTAACCTCAAGGTTGGATCCTTGACTGTCCAACAGTTTCACCAGTCAACAACACTATAATTAGGATTTAAGTATATGGAAACGTAAGTGGCTGCAATTTGTAACGCAGACTTCCAGATGCTTTTAAAACTCCCTTTAAAACCCCAGAATTGGTATGAATGTACACACCTGCCTCCTATGAGCACATAGGCATGTGAGTAGAAGGAACCCTTTCCTAGGCAAAACATGCAAGCATTAATTTATATTTTTAGTCCTTATTTTCATACGCTGGCGGCTTAATGCTGAAAGAAAGTTTTCATTATCTGAGTTGATGGCTAACAGTCAAAGTTGTTCTCTTGTCTCTGTATCTTTCAGTGACTGGGAAACTGATTTATAACAATACATGGATGCACTGAATTAGAAAAGACAGTTTCAGAGCAGTGACATGTTTTGTTTTTTTTTTCCTACAGCGCACACTCCACCGAGATACGTCAAACAGGCTGCCGGAGAGCGGCATGCGCTTGGAAAGGTTCTCCTGCCCACTCTCTCTTCTTCTTGCTTCCCTTTTCTGCTTGTCCTTTTGACTCCTCCGATTGTGACCGGAGAAGCGTTCCGCCAGCCAGAGGGCCAAGGGGAGGGGGAGAAGGACTTATTCCCCAGTTAAAAAGGGCACAGTGACTGGTGAGCTGAAATCCCCGCTCCTGAACCGAACTGAGCCCGTCAGCTCAGTGGCACAAGCAGCTTTCACTGCTTTGCAGCTTGGAAATTCAAGATCTTAGCCAAATTTCCCCCTTCCCCCCTTCCCCAAAGCTGTGAAGGCTTTGAACTTAGACCCGAGCTTGCTTTTACTTCTGAAATTTTCCAGAAATATTGGATGATTTCTCAGTGATGCTTAAGTGTCCTAAGCTGCTGTTTCAAAGATTCTTTCCTTAACAAAATGTCCCCATGCATTTAAAAATCTAAGACCAGTTTTCCAGGCTGAAAAAATGTCATTTTGCAAACTAGGCTTTATCTGCCATTTTCATTATTTTATTTAATGAAATTTCAGAGGTGCTATTTAATTGCTCTAATCTGCGTATTCAATTTGATTTGCAAATTTAGGACCATTTCCTACCTAGTCGTACCTATATAGAATAAGCACATCCTCTGTGAGTTTGGATACTAAACATGTTCCTACCACTGAAACATTTTTCCCAGCTCTTCCACTGTGTCCAGAATGCAAAAGGAAATTCCTTTCCTGCTTTTATAAACTCTCAAATCCCATGAGTGACGTATACCTTTGTAGCCCAAATTTCTTTTACTTTTGTGAAACAGAGAAGAAATAAGAAGGAAAAAAAATTCTGTATGGGTCACAATATGCATCTCTCTGTAACAAGGTGAATCTAAACTGGGTATAAAATGATTGGTCCCTCTAGAAGGCCCTTATGGAATACAGCTCAGCGTGCAAAAAGCACATTTGCAATGGTATACATACGTATATATACACCTATATGCCACATGCAGAAGTTTCTGACATAGACAAAATTGTTACATTCAGGATAGATTGTGTCGCAAATGTCCACCTGACTGGATGAAGGCACTTAGCCTTGCAACATACAAATATAGGTGCTATAATGTCTAAGAAAATAGTCCTTGGATCTGATCTGCTATCGAGGTCACATCCCTTCATAACTGTTTGGAAACTATATGCTGTTGCTGGGGACTGCTAGAAGAAAGTGGTAAATGCAAAATTTGGGCATAAACATTTGAAAAGAAAGATGACAACTTGTTCTGTTTGCCAATGACAAAACTGGAGTTTCATAAAAAAATAATGAAAAATAGCTTACAAAACAAATGTAACTTCACTGGCTTCAGTGTAATTTACAAATGTAATTTTTTTTATTAATTTAAATATATTGCTGATTATATGTGCATGTGTATTCATGTATTAGTATATAAATATCTGCAGAAAGGGTAATCCTAATGGATTATCTTTTTCTTAAGCAAATTTGTTTAAATTGCAGAACAAGAAAATAAGTGTTATCTAGGTGAGGAAGAGTATGCAATGTTCAGAAATAACATTTATGTTCAGTCAAGCAACTCTGTCAGCAGTTTTCATGTGTAAATTAAAAATTGTCATGTCAGTCAATATAATGTTTTTATATAATGAAAAAACTGAAAAATGTATTATTACTTATTATTTTTATTATTAACTGAAATTTGTTTTGTCTTTCCTCAATAATGAGAATAATTCCCCATGAAGTTTCGCTGAGAAGCTCTTTTATAACACAACACAAAGGGTTAAGATCATACATTCTGATTTATTGGAGAAGCTCCAACTTAATGTAACAACTTCAAATGCAATCAATTCCAGCAATGTATTTCAAGTTCCACTTGTTGTTCACATCTATTATATTTTTTATTTTCTCATAAATTCTCTCTCTTTTCTTTCTTTTTTTCTAGGAAGTAAAATAAAGGTCTTCAAATCCAGAAGTTGTTCTCCACTCACCGTGTGTTTTTCTCTGAGGAAATTATTGCCTTTTAATCTGCCATTCATCTCACCCACATAGGAACAAAGTGGATTTTCAGGTCAGATACCTCTCTTACAAATCAATAAGATGCTGTTGAAAAGTTGAGTTTGAAAAGTATAGTAAAAAATATATGTATGTGACTTTTGTGTGAATGAGGTACTTACCTGTGTACAATATTGAGAGATGTCTGAATCCCTCATCACCACCAGAACCCAAGTGGGTTCTTGGCTGGGCTGTACAGGTGGTGGAGATGAAGTCTTCCTGAGTTCACATTTTTGTCGAGGAAGTGTGCAGGATATTTTTCTTTCAGGCAACTTATTCTTTGAGGTAAAATACATCCGTGTACATAGAGAAATTGGGTCACACTCTATTAGGTTTTACGAAAATATAACTGGCAAAAAAGTAGACTTTCTAAAAGGCTCTAAGAGTGCTGCTGTGAGTACCTGGGCAGCATGAGGAATAATTGTGTTGTGGGAATTAGTGTTGAATCATGATAATGAATTTTTTTTTCTAGAATTGTTCTGGAGTATAAATAATTGATTTTTCAAAAGTAAAGCTTTTATAAATGAAAGAAAAAAAAAAAATCTCCTGTTTTAATTTTAAAAGGAATCAATTATTATAATTGAGCTACGAAGACTGAACGGGTATTTAGGTAATGGGAGTTTTCAGAAGCAGATCACTCCAAAGACAAACATCAGGCTGGCCAAGAAGGCATCGGGCCACTTTCAGGATTTTTTTTCCCTGTGTAGTATAAGCTTTATAAAACAACTATCCATTGCCAGGTTTAATCATTATGTAGACTAAAGCGATGGGAACTGGCTGATGCCACTGAAGCATTAAATGTCCTTTATTTCTCCTGATCATTTGTACTTGTTTGGCTGCAGCCAGCTTGTCAGGCCTTTTTTTGGCATTGGGGCTATTTCCACACCTTGGCGTTTGTTTCCGTTTGGATCTAAACTTGCTCTAATTAAAGCTTGTTCCCTGGTTTTCTGCTGCTCATAAATGCAGTGATTCAGGAGTAATTTAATGATATATATTTTTAAAAATCGCTGACCTACCATTTTTATGCCAGTGTTGCTTCTGACGACATTTTCTGATTAAAACTATACTCCATACTGAAACATTTAACCAGCTGTATTTCTACGAATGTCCTAACTTCATGACTTTACTCATTCTTCTGGAGATGAGGACATGAAATGTGTCTCCCACTTGAAAGATTTACCTTGCTTTCCCTTTCCCTTTGCCTTCCCATTCCTTTCCTTGCAATACTGAGTGACAAAACAAATAGCTTTCGAACAAAGTATTTTCTTGATTTATGGACTCTTCCCAAACATTTCACTGCTCAAATCTTGTTCATTCCTGCTTCAAGCTTTTGTAACTTCGATGAGAGTTAATGAGCCTCACATGTCCTGGCTCCCAGCATCTGGTCATCTGGGCAGGGTCAGGAAAAATGACATCCTTTCTCACTACCTTTGTCAAGTCTTTTTTTGTTGTTTTTTTTTTGTTTGTTTGTTTATACTTTGAGGAGTATATTTGCCTGTCAAGTGGCCCTGAAAAAGGTACACTGAATTCAGAACACAGCAAATTCCCAGTGTGGCCATAAAGACAGTAGGCAAAATAGCACTGCAGTGCTCCCTTCTCTCTTCACTTCCCACGAAATATCATCACAAGATCAAAGTTTTAGACTTGATAAAGCCCTCCACAGAAATTACCCATTTTACCAAAGAATCTGCTCCCCTTTCCACTAACAAAATTACAAGGAAGAAAGCCCCAAGTGTGGCACCCATTTTGAATGGAAGGGCTTCTCTGGAACGATCAATAATCTATTTCATTTTAGAAAGGTATATGTGTATAATGTACGCGTATGTCTGTATACGTATGTATACATGTATATAAGCTATTTTTAAGCTGTCTCAGAAAACAAATCACAATGAGCAGCAGAGAAGCAGCAAAAGCAACTCATCTGATAAAGCAAGAAAAAAGCATACGGCATCTAGATCAAATACAGTGATAATCATGAGAAAAAGAAAAAAAACTATTCCTCAAATCTCAAAGACAAGACTGATATATATATTTTTCATATGTATTTTCCATATCAAGGTAGATGTCCGTATCTAACTATGTAGTTATTCTCTGTTGCTGCCATAGTAATTGTCTGTAACATTTGTGTGCCATAACAACTCTATAAGCCACATAACAGGCTGTGATTCACTAAAGTAATTTAGCAGAAGAGCCTGGCTAAGAGAATGGTCAGTGGCTTTAATTACTAATTTTTAAAACTTAAAAGTATATAGGGAAATTCAAGTGGAAATGCAAGAAAAGTCTAATTATTTGGGAAAGAAATATTCCTTCTTAAGGACTGTTTAACCATCACAAACCGTAAGCCAAACAAATGTATTTCTTTCCCAGTTTTATTAGTTGTGGAAACAGATATCTTAAGGGTAATTTTATTTTATTTTTTATGATAACTGAGTATATCAGATACATCAATATTAATTTGATAAAGCAGAAAGAACTGCTGAAAGAACAGAGTCAACCATCAATTTCAGGAGCTACCTCAGATCATATTGGCTGCAAAATCTGTGCATTAAGCTTGCCTGATGTAGCATTCAGAACCAAGGAAAACACTTAGGACTGAGAGATAATTTTAAGGCTGTGTGTTTGTGGGGTTGGATTTGTCTGTCAGTTCCTTACCACTATAGTATGTGGTCAAAATACTGTGAGAGCAATGTTGCATAATAACACAGAGTCAGCCTTAGAAATGGTATATACCGTGTGGTAAGGTAGACATACCTACTGGGAGCCTGAGAACTGAAAACTGCTACAAAGCAGTACTTTTTCCAGTTTTCAACGAAAATTGAATTATTGGGAGAATTTGTGTTAGGAAGGATGGGACAAAGGTAACATAATAGCACTTGTCTGTTAGCAAAGTCAGGCTGACTTTATAGGATTCATATGCAAAACAATATAGGTCTTTAGTGCAAGGCTGACTTTTTTTTTTTTTTCCCTCTTGAGGCAGTTACGATGCTTACTTTAAAGGCACAGTGCATGCATTTTATTTAAAATACACTAGGCTTTCATATTTTTACAAAGTTAGGAAGAAAGCACACATAATAAAATCCATAAATGATAAAATTATTGTGTTTTGCAAATAGATTTTACAGTAGGCTGGATGCCCTATAAAAGACTAATGATGAGATGTCAGGGAAGTGCGCTTTTTCCCTCTTTTCTCTATTTGGCTATACATACAATGACAAACCTGATAATCTCCATTTCACTGTTGTGATTTTGGGGTATCATAAATTAAACCTAGTAACAGATATCAAGACTAGTAATTTTCGAAGGGAAATATCTCTGAACTGTCCTTCTGATTCCATAAACGTGTGAATCATAAGACTATGGACATACTTCAGTCGAGAACAGAGGTCAATCATTTTGTTCTTATTTCCACATGGATTGGGCTTATATAGGTTCAGGGTTTTTTTTCCTTTCCTATTATGTAAAAATACATATTGTTTCAGGTGTGTTACTGCTGTTACAGTCCAAACACCTCTTTTGTGTTTCATAGAAAAAAATGAATTTATAAAACATGGAGTTCCCTTCAGCTACACTTGATTATGGCAAATGAGACGTGAATGTGGCCCACGGCAGGAGTCATTCAGTGAAAAAGAGTTTATTTCCTTCTTTTAATCCTGTTAAAAGGAGGGACTTGTACTGCCCAGGCACTCACTAGCGGCAGCAGAATTTGGCTCGATTGCAGGTATTTCAGGAGATGGCCTTTCAGAGGCAATCAGGTCGGTTAATACATACAATCCAGGTAAACCAGAAACACAGAACTTCCTTCTGCAGCCTCCAGGTTTTTAGCCTTATTCCAGTGAACTGAAAGGTAAGAAAGAGATGACTCTTTACATCCATCAAAGCCAGAGAGGGCCAAGTGAGCAGAGACAAATCAAACTACCCCAGGCCGTCAGACACTAATGAACTAAAATGAAGCTTAAGGAATAGTTACAAGAATAATGTCTGCTTGAAGTACTACCTATGGATTGCAATGGATCTTGAATTACCAATGGATCAACTGCTTTTTGTGGTTGAATGGTGTTAGACCCAGGTGGATATCAGAAAAAGAATATGATCAGAACTGAGTTAAGAGGATATAGAAACTCTAACTCTGAAAACTAAACTCCTAAAATATTATTGGCTACAGATACGAGACAAACATATAATCTGGGCATTTCCTTTAAACTTGATCTGGATTCAGTGATATGCATTTTGGATGAAATTAAACCATTAACTCATCTGCACACGTAGATGCCTGAGTCAACGGATTTTGTCCTTCTCATGCTCAGCTCACCAAAGAGATTGGTGTTTATCTTCATTAGCTATAAGCAAAAGCTGGTATTAAAGTCAGTTTAGGAAGAGGTTCTTTGACATCCCTAAATAAGCTGATGTGATCCCTAATGGAAATAGTAATTACTTAAGAAAAAAGTTTCCACAGTTGCAAAAGAAAGCACCCTGGCTTAATTTCAAACCACTGCAGACCTGAGGAAACACATGCTGTTAGCTTTCATAGCACATATGACAGAGTACATACTACTTAACTGTTTTAAAACTGGTGCAGGTGTTTTGTCTAAAGTGAACATAAAGCAAAGCTAACAACAAAAAACATCAAGCTTGTCAAAACACTGAGGTTTTCTTAATGTGTTCTTTGTACGTTTATCACTTGCTTTTATAGCTTTTAGAATCCAAGTGACAAATTGCGAGGGATTTTTATTGTTAACTGCTCAACCATTTTTTTACCAAGGTGCTCAAAAAAAAAGTATTTGAACTATGTTATAGAAGCTATTAAAAATCAGTGTTTAAACAATACAGGATGGCTAGGAGAACAGTTGCTAGCAATAATACTAAACATTGCCATAGAGCTTAACTCGTGTAACGCTTAATCCCGACAGCAATATACCAAATCCACTTAGACTCTGCCATTTATTTTTATCAAGTTCTCCTTTTATCTATATATTGAACTTCTTTAATGGAAATTATCCATATGTCATACTGTGTGCGCTTGATTTATTCTGCATTTGCTTAATGGCTTTGTTTTGTGATAGAAGCCTGTGGAAGGACAAAATATCTTAATAGCAGGGATGCTTTAAGAAAAAGTACCCATGAACAACAATTATAAATACTTGAAAAATGCAAAAGAAGCTTAAGATTCACTATGAAGTTCTTTTTACTCAACTTCTTATTTCTATAAAAATGTTATATATATATAAATACATTCAAATACATTTATGTTTGTGTATATATATAAACCCTACAAATTATTTCCATGAAAAGACTACACAACTATATTTGGAAAGTAAGCATGTCAGTTAATGCTTTAAATTCCAGTCACCATAATATTACTATTTACTGTTTTAGTGAATTTATGAAAAAGAAAGGCCAGCTGCTTCATTACATCATATTGAAGTGTTCCAGGATCTGACATAGATGTTTTGGACTACAAAATTAGGGGGGGAAAAAAAGGGTGTACCCATATTTATGTAGCCTGGTGAGAGAATGCATTCCAGTAAGTTAAGGTTATTTTGGAATAGTCTTGCATATTTTTTTTATTTGATGTCTGGTTAAAACAAAAATCTTTCTGACGGATGAAAACTTTACTCAAATGGCTCCAGAAAAACAGCGCACATGTTTTTGCTATGTTTCAAATACTCTTTATGTTTTTTTCCTAGTCATAAAAATGTTAAATTTTATAGTAAGGAAGAACTATGTATACAGAAGTCTTTCATTTGAACTAATGGGTTTCTAATGAGTTTTATGAATGCTAATATGTCCACAATACATTTCATAGAGTTAAGACATAATGCACTACTTCTAAAATGGGTCTGTGTAAATTAACTTTGAAGGGTGTCTGTGTTAGTCTTTCACCCATTAATTGCACGATGTGAACCCCCAGAGCAGCTGATTTAAGAGTTCACCCTGGCTGGTTCTTGCTGGTGGAAATTTGCCAAAATGATTACATCAACGTCCAACAAACCACATGTGCATGACAACAGTCAGCAAACAATTACTTAAAACCCTATAATACAATTTGTAATTTGACATAATAGACTCTTCTTTCAGGGTTCGCATTTCCATGACAAAGCCAGGGGAATTGGGGCAGTTCTGCAAACAAGCTGGGCTCTGGACCCCAGCGCGGGAGATGGCCCTTGTCCCTCCTCTCCTCTGGGCTCCGGGCTTGTACAACGTGCTGCCTGGAACCTGAGATTAAATCTGGGACAGTCATCATTTTGGAAGCTCACTAAAATGCCATCATTTCTTTCTTTTTAGCCCTGAGCGATGACAATGCCCAGCTTATGTTTTGTCTAACAAGACAGGGAGGGGGTTGAGGAAAATAAACTTATAGTAATGATTTATGGAAACAATAACACTTCCTTGAGTTTTAAAAACATATGAAAGCAAATGTCATGCCCTTGCCTCGTCCCCAGCTCAATGTGATATTTTCCATCCTCCTGGGTTACAAAGACCTAGTAAAGGCTGAGTCTCAGGAAAGGCATGTTGTGGTAAATATATTTCTGGCTTAATCTAATGTTCTCCAGTAAGGTCACAAATCTCTATCTATGCAACATTCAAAAACTGCAAGATTATTGCAGATTCAGGCCTTGAAGCCCTTCTGTTTTCTTTGTTCAAAGACAGAGATCTTTGACGTGTATTCAGGAGACAGATCGGTTTAAATTCTCTCCTGCTTTCTCCTTCCCCTCCTCTCTGCTTTTAGCCGGGTGATTTATTTGAAAAATGTGTGACTTCTCTAATTTTCCATTTATGGGCTAAGGTTTTTTTGTAGTAATAAAAGGACGTAAGGCCAGCAAGGAGGAATTATGCAGCATCTATTGTAAGGAAATGTAAAATGCAGTTTTATGTGGGGTGAGGACACTTAGAGGAATGTGAAGTCTTTATCTGCAGATACGTGTTAGTATTTTGTTTAGGCTGTGGCTGCCAGAGGAAGATGTCAATAAACTCCTACTTTCTGTGATACTGTATGGAGCAAAAAATCTCACTTTTTCGTCTGGTTTCCAAATTCACTCAAAGGCAGAAAATTGACTGTTCCTCCAGATAGTAGCAAAAAAAAGTTTGTCAGAACTTTGCAAGTAGTTGGCGGTATGGAAGGACAACAGTAATGCTGTGTAGTATCACCTGAATCATGGAAAAAGGTTATAAGCTACTTACAGAAAGCATACGATAGCACAAAGCCATAGAATGTGTTTTTTAGGAATAAAGTGACTTACACAGAAGGGCAAAGAGCCCTTACTATGCATACCGAAAGTTTGTCGGTGGTGCTGTATTGCAAGGCAGTTGATTTTAGGCTGTTAGTGGCTATTATGTCAATTTGCTCTTCCTTCCCCGAGTGTTTCTCAGTGTGATCTGTTTTCACAGCCCCTTGGCCCAGACTCGGCGGCAGAGGAACCCGTGCTCTCAGATGAATGGTAATGAGCATTGTCAGAGAGGCAAGAAAATTGAGTCCCCACTCTGGCTGCCGGGCCGAGAGCTGCAGGAGCTAATTGTGTCAATGGTAATGAGCCTAAGCAGGCAGCAGATGCTCACGTGCCTTTACAATCCAAATCCCACCAACAAATTCCTCCCACAGAAACTTTGAGGGACGTCTTGGCACCCTGGAGATGATGATAGACCCAGTCTCAGCCACATGCCACCTGCTAGAGCCATTGTTTAAAAAAGGAGGAGGGAAAAAAAAAGCCCATTATGATAACAAAGTTGTTTGCTGTCTCTTGCAATGACTTTATGGCACCAGTTTTACCATACTGCAGCTATTGAAAAAAAAAAAAAAAAAAAAGGAACATCTGATTCTTTAACAAGAAACATTTGTATTGAGCACTGTTAACAACTTACTTGGGAAGCCGGATGTTCAGTATATGTTACATATTCTGCTGATAAACCATGCCTGCCTTTTTCCCATTACAGCTCCCACTGTGCCTGCTTCCTACAGCAGGTTTACATTTCCACATGTTTTCCCATGACATTGAAGCAGGGAGCGTTTTATTTTCTTTTTTTCCCAGAAAAAAAAAATCAAGAATAAAAAAAATGCAGATACCCATGAGAAGTGCTGTATAAATATTTACTGTAAAATAAAATAAACATCGTATTTGGTCCTTATTCACAAAGCAGGCTGGGTGGTGAATTGTGCCTGAGGTTTTGAAGGGAGGAAGGCCATTAAGTGTCTCTTAATGTGACAGTCCTTTGTAACACAAGCTTGCTAAATGCTGCACAGAAGAGGGAGGTTCAAATCCTTTCAGAAACCATTTTCCCAAGAACATCTTTTTCTGGAGAAATCCGATCAAATGTCCTCTCTTGCCGCAAGACTTTGTGTCCAGCTTTGCAGTCTTTTGAGCCTCATGCTCTTTAAGACAATTTAAACTCCCCCTGAAGCTGTTCAAAATCTTTCCGTGGATTGGGTTGGTTCCCATCAGCCCCAGGGTCAGAAGGAGACAGAAGTGTCTTAAAATCTCTGGAGCTGCCTCTGGCTCCACTGTGGCTGCACACAGCCGAGCTCTGGCTCTGCTGGAGATGATGGACCCTTTCCTTTCCATCTTTCCCTTCCTGTCTGCTGTCCTAAGAGCATGTTGGTTGCAAACAGCTGCTGGCAGTAGGTACAGATGAGTGGATCTGGATCATTTGGCTTAGGCTGTCAGCAGAAGATTGAATACATGCTTTGTCTGGTCCGAAGACACTTGAAACAGCAATTATGCTCCTTTTTTAAACTCCCAGGGGCAATGGAGAAAGTTATAGTTCCATGAAAAGCTTGGGTTGAGCTGGTAGTTTGATAAAGCATGTATTGCAGCCCTGACTGAATTCACATCTACACCAAACTTTCAACCCTTTCCTTTACAGAAACTCGACTCCTGTGAAGAAAAGAAGTATCACAGATGCAGCTGCTCCTTCTACGCTGTATAAAGTAAGAGTGGCCTTGAAAATATCATCACACGCTCGTTAGTGTGTTGCAGGGTACAAGAGCAAGGTGTTTGTCAAAGCAGAGTATCAGCAGTGTAAGACACAGAAAGCCTTTCAACTTCATTCACGTAATGTGTTCCAAATTCCAGTGCATGCCGTATATTAATATCTTAACATCTGGAATAAAACCAGATGTGGGAAATCCAGAGCGCGGAGGTTGCTAGAGGCTTTTCTATGGGGAAAAAGTGGTCTGGGGTGTCTGACAGCACTGGTGACCACTGCAGCCCCACAGAGCCTGCATCATTAAGGGGACAGGAGGTGACAGAGCATCTCTGTTCCTTGAGTTCCCCTTTGTGTGAACTGAAGGCTGGAGCCACCATCCTCTGAAGCATCTGGCTCTCCGTATTATTTGTATTTGCAGTGATAGAGATGGACAGAAGAGAAAATGATGCATTAGGAAATGGGCAGCTACATCTGCCGTACACAACAGGACCCACTGTTGGTTTTAGGTGGCTTTGTGAGAACGTGGAAAAGGGCCACATAGTGTGACCCTTGTTGGCTTAGGTGTGGTGGGAAAGAAGCGTGCCACCGTTTTGTCAGGTGCCTTTCATGCCAAGCATACATAATACTCAAAACTTCATTTTGCTGAAGTGGATATATTGTTCTTAAAGGCAATTTTGTGTAAACAGCCATCTAATAGAGATATTCTACTTCATGCTTTACATGGAAATAACTAAACAAAATGACAAATGCAGCAGAGTGATCAAACAATGGAATTTCCGTTGTATACTCTGCCATATTAACTAAGCCTCAAAATAATTCAAAAGCATCCAGTAATATATTACAGGTGTTTGCTTTTAACAGAGATTTAGTAAACCGTAAGTCTTAAGCATTTTTCTCTTTTGCACTTGGTAAAACTTTGAGAGATAAATGTTTTATTGCTTTGGAAAGAGAGCGAATATCTAGGTACTTACCACGCTTGGAACATGTACAGGTTTAACTCGCTATTTATATACACAATGCTGCATTGCAAAACTGCCATGGAAATTTACTCATGTAGCAGAAAATCTGATCCCCTGCCCTTTGCCACGATGATTGATGATAATGTAAAATCTAATTTTGAACTCACTTATCAAAAAAAAATTCTCACCCATCAGCAGGTGTATAGACTTCTGGAGTTTGATGTATTTTAATGAATGATCAGGTGTTTTTTTTTTCTAAGCAAGCTGAAAAAAAATGAAAATTATAGATCAGGGCTCTGAACTAAATTTCTCTGTTTATTCCTATTTCTAGGTACCTGGCCTTGCATTCCAGGGCTTCGACTGGCCGTTTGTTGGGGCAGGAAGATACTTTTTCCTGGAACAGCTACTACCTTTAGCGAATGTTTCCCGGTGTTCTCTGAGGTGACAGAGCGTGGCCTTTGAGGCTGTTCCTGCCGGACACCGCACAGAAGGGGCAGCACTCTGACTGGGAACAGAAACTCTTAGGCAGCCTATCTTCAGCAGGATTGCCCTAAGGTATCGGTATGTGTGCATATAGTTAAGGTATAGGTTTTGTGGAGGTGAGGATTGATAGTATCAAGTGGATTCTTTGCTTTTCTGATTTGCCTGCCAGGGTCCTCTGGCCCCGTTTTAGAGCATCAATTCCCTGCCTTTTCAGGTGAAACAGGTAACTGATGCCTGACTGGGGTTTAGTATTCCACAGATTAAAATATACTCCCTACCTAATGTATTTGGGCTGGTTTAAGAAGACTGTGAGGCAGAGATTATATTGATGATCCAATGGCCCATTCTGGCTTTAATATCTGTTAAGGTAATCCAGCCTCTGATGCACCTCAGTTCTGAAAAAGGTATTGGGTATAAGCATGACTAATGAGATAGTAGATTGGACAAATAGAGCATTAATTTGTGTTGAGTTCTCTAATACCAGTGTGTGCTCAAAAAACCAGATTGAAATGTCACCTTCCGTTCACCCATTCCACTGAACAGCCTCATATTGACCTTCCATCAGTTTATTTGTGGGTCCAAGAGTGAGTATAAAATGGTGAGACTTGTTTGCCAACAAGGATTCTCTTCACTCGCCTTGCACTCGTGCTGCAACAGATGGAAATGCAAAGCACAAAGACCAGGGAGAGCTCTGTCATTAGTTTTGCTTTGGGAAAGAAGCTTGTTGAAGAGGGATGGATGGAGGGAGAGGGCGAGACAGAGAAAGAGGGAGGAAAAAAGAGAAGGGGAGGAAGAAAGAGAACAGGAGGGAGAAAGAGAAGAGGGAGCCCCCCAATTTTGTCATTCATTGTGATGGAAATATTCTTTTAAAATACACTTCTGACTTTGGAAGACTTGTCTTTCACATTCATTACGCAGGTGTCAAATCAAATTTTATCTTGCTATGTCTTGTGCACTGGAGCATAGTGCGTATGACATTTTGTAACATGATGCAACATAAGGCAATAAATCATACTGAGAGTGAATAAAACCTCATTTTTGTGTGTGTGCGGGGAGGGGAATGAACCAAATGGCACTGTGCTAATTTCACTGTGCTTCTATCATTGTTAAGAAAATTATTTTCTTTCTCCCCTGTCCCTGCTGAGGGACTATTTCTCAAAATAGTTCATCAAAGTAAAATTCTCTGTCACCTAAGTTTTGCATATATACTGTGCATCTAGGGGATCAGTAACTTTTAGAAGAAAATATATGCTTGAGAGCTCAATAAAACTCCTCAGAGAAACAAGACAGACTTTAAAGTATATCGACCACAGAAATAAACCTACTTTCAGCTAAGTGAAAAATTAATTAATCTGCTGTGCAGCCGTGGTTTCTGAAGTAGTACTGTAGGCAAATGGAAGTGCTATTTGGAGTCAGTTTGTTTTCCTTCCTCGGGTATATCACTGGAGAATGTCAACACCACTTTTGAGGAGAACCTTGCGGCGAATAGATCCCTGTTAGGTGGGAATAACCGAGGTTACTCTCCAGGAAGCCAAGCAGCACTCCGCTCACGTGCCTAACAGCATTCACAACACCAGGCTCCCTAAGAAGTGTCTGCTGGCTGCACGTGGGACTCTCCCTTTCCTTTGTGAGGGAAGTCTGCCATGTCAAAGGTGGGCCGGAGTTTAAGAGACTTTCAGACAAAACTCTTTCAACTGGGTATGGGAGGAATCAGCCTTGGGATTGCTGCGATTGCTCGTGAGCACCCTGCAGAAGCAGCACTGCATCTAAACAAACTACCCCAAGATGTGCTCCTTCTCACTTGTAGGTTCAAATGAATGTCAGATGAGGGAAAAAAAAAATATATATATTATATTAGTTCAGAATTCAGATAAGGACTTTGTGCCAATGGCATTTCATCATCATTATACATGTAAATGCTTAGTTGCAAGACAGTGTGGATTTAAGTGATGATACTACATATAGCCTGACTGGTGAAGATGCGAAATTAAAAATAAATTTAAACAGGGAAAAATAGAGAAGAGGTGCTGTAATTCCTATCTGTAGGTACCCTCCTATCTATTAATATACAGAGTATGTCTCTCAGAAAGACGGATGTGAGGAAGTGGAATTACTATTTGGAAAGTGATAAAAATTGCATAAATCAAATTCTGCATATCTAAATGTACTAAAGAGTTGCTTGGAAGAATGTGTTATCATTTTAGAGGAATATAAGATATTTTAGGTTTTAAGCAGTGAAATTATTTTTACTATGAATTATTCATCTCCTGTACTCATCATGTAAAGGGGCAGTGACTTCTTTTATCAACAAAATACTTTTTATTGACACTAAGAACAGCATTTAATTGAACCTCTTTCCCCAATTATCGTCAGAAAAGAGTTTACACTGGTGTTTTGGAAAAATGTTTTAGGAAGATTTATCAGAGCTGCAAAAAAAGCTGTCCATGAACTAATGGAATTAGATTATCTTTGAATTCTCTCCACCAGAACTTAGAATGGCCACTAATTCCTTTCTTTGCTCTTTTGGTGTTTGCAAAGGGGTTCACTAAAGCCTGAATTGATATAATTATTGGCTTGGATTGTTAGAGATTTAGGCCAGATGGCTATGGGTTTCTAAAGTCCCAGTTGCTTGTGTTAGCTTTTCTAGTTTGCCTATAGGGTTTGGAGATCAGCAATTTGAAAGGGCTGCAAACTTGTAAAACAGTATTATTCATGGGGGCAGAATGTTCATCAGCGTGACCCAGTACTAAATACATTCATTATGGGCATTTCTATTCTGCACAATTTGCCACACGGCGCTGGTTTGTGAAAAAAAAAGAGACAATGGCTTATAAAATGCTTTTGAATGCTTAAAAAGAAGGAGAGTTCACGCTGAGCCTCCTCTGCTTTCTTTTTCAGCAAAAACCTTCTAAGTGACTTTGCCCGAGTTCTGCTGAGAGTAAGTAAATTGGGAAAAGCAGAGATTTACTTTTTACATTTTTGGACACGGAGGGGAATATGAGAGAGAGAAAGGAGCAATAAAAGAGAGTGATGGTATGATCATGGGCAACACCAATAAACAAACGGACAAAGTTAGCAGAAAAACAATGAAAAGCACGGCGAGACCGTGGCTAAAATGATAAACTTAAAAAGCAAATGCAGAGAGGAGGAAATAGAAATCACATCATAAATAGATACATTTGAAATGAGAAGAACACCTCAGCCCCTGTGACCTGGGTGCAGCCTGAAGCTGGCGTAATGATGTATAGCATTTCTAGCGTAGACAAAATTCATCGTTGACTCAGCCATAAGATGATTTGTGTGTGTGTGTGCAAATGTGTTTCAGTGTAAACGTGAAAACAGTTTTCAGCAATAGCAGAGAGGCAAGGAGATTGCCACCGTCCAAACACCTCATCTGTCTTGTGGCTTCTTTAAAACGCTCGGCATGTAGAAGGTGTACTTAGCACAAATTGTCATGGTGAAGCATGAAGTGCTTTTTCAACTGGGATGAAAAAGATCTTCTGGAGAACCACTGGAACAGCAAATGAAAAAAAAAAAAAAAAAAAAGCAGAGAAACACAGGCAGAGAGAGACAATTGCACACATGCACACGCAGAAGAGCCAAGTTCAGGCAAATGCAGCTGCGCTGAGGACAGAAACGCTGCAAGAGGGAGCCAGGGGAAAGCCAGGAGTGTGCAAAACGTTACTGACTTGGGAAGAAGGAGAGAGGGATTTTTAAGGAATGAGGGAGATCTGTGTGTGCTCCAGGCAGGAGCACAGATGTTGAGGCAAAGCAGGGACTGGGTAAATAAGCAGCAAGAAGACGCTCTTGAGCCCACGGTTGGAGAGACATCACCCCCAGCCCCTTTACTAAGCAAACCCGCTAAAAAGATCCCAGTTAGTTAAACAAGGCAACCTAAAAGTATGTAAATGAGGCGGTTTTCCCGGCGGGAAGGGGAGGAATGAAAATCACAAAAAAAAAAAAAACCCAACCGCTTGAAAGTGCCCTGAAAATGCGACTGGGGGGAGGGAGAAGTTGATTTAAAGTTGCCCTTTAGCGATTTGTGTGCTTCCCCCCGTCTCTCTCCCCCCTATTTCCCCCCCAATACTTTCTTTCTCTCCCC
>JAHREE010000567.1:4234911-4278374 GCA_033628505.1 Tringa tobata
GCCTAGCCTGTATTGGTGCCTGATATTCTTCTTCCCCAGGTGCAGGACCCTACACTTTTCCCTGTTGAACCTCATGAGGTTCTTTCTTGCCCAGCTCTCCAGCATGTCCAGGTCTCATTGGATGGCAGCACAGCCCTCCAGGGTGTCAGCCACCCCTCCCAGTTTGGTATCATCAAAACATTATCTCCCTAACTGCAAGAACAGATATTTCTTAAACCTGCTGGAAGGTTCAACTGGGTGTGCTTTTCAAAAGTTAAAAAAAAAAAAATTATTTAGTGGCTTGTAGGTGCCTGGAGACAGTGACCAAGTTTGGGGGTTTTTATTTTCATAGAATCATAGAATCATCTAGGTTGGAAGAGACCCTTGGGATCATCGAGTCCAACCATCTACCCTAATCTACAAAGTCCTCCCCTACACCATATCCCTCAGCACCACATCTAATCGTCTCTTAAACACATCCAGGGATGGTGACTCAACCACCTCCCTGGGCAGCCTATTCCACTGCCCGACCACCCTTTCCGTAAAGAACTCCTTCCTATTTTGGTCTTTTTTTTTTTTTTTCAAAGCCCAGCTTGTACCCTTCATATATATATTCCCCCACTCCTTCCCCAAAAACAGCCTTTGAGATATTGTGACAAAATTGCCCTGTGAGAATATTTGACTTATGCACTGTCATTGATCCGTTAAACCACTAAGCTATTATAGAACCAGAGCGTGGTATAAAAGGAGGCTGAACAAACCATTCCCTGTGGATCAATGCTCAAAAATTTCCCAAAGTGAGATTTTATTTTATTTTTTAATGGGAAAGCACCTTTTCATTGAAACTAAAACATTCTGAGGAAGGAATATCTGTGTACTGTTAGTTATAAATAAAACAGGAGCAAACAGGATGATTACATTCAAAGTCTTTGTTCTGAAACAATACTTGTTTTTGAAATGTTGATTAGGTTAACACATAATTTCACATAGTAAAAACGTAATGTGCTGGTTTATTTTGCTAAAAACAATGTTTCATTTGACCAGGTGCAACATTAAAAAAAAATATCAGGAGAGATTGAAAGTCATTTGAAATTACGCATAGTCCGTAATAGCAGTTTCCTATTAAGGAAAAAAAGCCATTTCTTTATTGAAGAAATAAGTGGCTGCATTATTGGTAACTGGAGCATTAATTTAAAACTAGCTTTACTATACATTCTTTAAATAGCAGAAACAAGCTGTATGTAAAATTTCCATTTGCAGTTGAGCAAATGTAAATGACTTAGCTTGGCTTTAAGTCTACAGTGCAGATGGTTCTTCCTTACTGTTCAGAACATAAGGTAGCAACATAGATAAAACTCTGGTGTGAACTTCAGCAGGTATAAAAGGTGGCACCACCAAGGCTATGGTGAAGTTACAGAAATTGGGAGCACCTGGCTGATTCCTGACCTCGTGTTCAGGTGTGAAGTAGGCAAGAGCTTGTCCTTGTGTGGATGATTTGCTTTCATAAGAAGAACACATGTACCCAACCAGCCTCAGCTGGATGTTGGTAGCACATGTGCTAAGAAGGCCTTAGCTTGCCTATTTAATCCTTAAAATCTGGTTTGTGACCTTTAGGTGTCTGAAAGTATGATTTAATCAACCTCAATGCATAAAAATTGAGAGCATTCTTTGCAAAAACAAAGACACATCCTAGGTTTGCAATAACCTGTTGGGTTATAATACAAAACCATCCGAGAACAAAGCAGGCAGCAGTTATTAGTGTCAAAGAAATTTCGTCTGGTGAGTAGTGGGAAGGTAAGGTACTAAAAAATCTGCTTATTCCTCATCCATCATTGCCTTTCTCAGTCTTCACCTGACTTTCCCTGTCCTATTTCCCTGTTTAGACTGCCCTGTGGCTTATAACCCTCTGTGTAATAAACATGATCTTTGAGATTTAAGGCAGGCAAATCTCTTAAAGCTGATATACTTTTAAATAAAGCAAAACTTCTTTAAGAAAATCTGAAAAAATGCAGGACAAAAAAAAAATTCCTGAAGATTTGTGTTGACATAAACACTGCTTTTTGTTGAAAAAGACAAAGGTCAGAAATACAGACAGCCAAACTTCTTGTTTTGTTTTTGCAAAGGAGGAGACATTTTGCATAAAAATTTTCAGTCCTGATTTTTGCCTGGTGGATATGGATTATTAGTCTTGATATTAGTTTTAGTTGCTGCTGGAGGGAAAACTTTTAGTCAGCTATGACTAGCTAATGCAGATTTAAACAAATGACTCGCATATTACAAAATGCCACTTTTCCATTTATACAGAGCATATAAGAATTTTTTCATGTCTCAATCATCATGTGCCTGTCCCACAGAACCTTTCTCATTGCTAATTCTTTGCTTATATTCCCTTCAAGGCATATTTTTCTTCACCCTCCATGAAATTGTAAAAGAATTCAGTGGCCTCTCCCCCTTAAACTTCCAATTTCCCCTACCTTCTCTTTATGTATAGAATGTATAAGCACTATATATATACACCATAATATACGTACAGAGTACATGTGCATACATGTACATTTATATTGTATAGCAGTTATGAATAGAAACCTTGAATATATATCTTCCAAAGACTGTAAAAGTCTAAGTCATTTAGGTTTGAGTCACTCTTAAGCAGTTCAGAGATGTTTAAAGTGTCGCAAAAACAAACCTGTGAGAATGTCAGCTCCTCTTTTTTTCCTCATATATATCAAATTCAGTGTGGCACCATAGAAAATCACATTGAATCTTGTTGAAGTGGTCCTAATGGGAATAAAGATTCCAATAAAGGTACATCCACCAGCCCTGCCTTGCTCTGCACTAGTATTGAGAAATAATGGCATGTCCTGATGGAAACTTGAGGAAAGAGGGAGATGTGGAGCATTAGATGATGTAGAGAGGGAAACAGAGTGGAAAAGGCCTCAGGGAGGAGTTCTCACTCCAAAGTCTCAGTTAAAAACAGTATTTAGATGTTTTAAGATTACTGTATTTAGATCCTAAATTAGCTCCCTTTGTTGAACTTTTGGCATTGGAGGTAAAACAGCTGAACAGCTTCTGAAGAGAAGGGGCATGAATTGGCGTGTTACTCTCCTCTATCTGTTTTTGTTGGCACACTCCTCCTCTTGCTGGGCAAAACCTACTGATAACCCAAAACAACTTCAAAAATATCAGCATTGGATTTAGATTCATCTTTTTGCTTGGTCCTAATTACCATTTCCCAAAGAGTCCAGCCTCATCATAATCCTTATCTTTCTATCCAGTTTCTCCAGCGAGGGTTTGAACATCGCTCCCTGCTTTACCTGAAAGTTAGAAGGAAACAATCAGCATCTGGCTGTAGTATAACTGTACAACAGTCTAAACACTGTGTAATGTAACAGGTTCTGTGACTCAACTGCCTTGTAAGAGACATTTGAAAATTATGAAAAATACTCATTCGACTTTCAGTGTGTCAGGTCGAAAGAAATACTGTGGATGATATATAGGTACAGGACCAATGGTTGTGTATTCCTCCTTGTCCTGCTTTATCAAGACTTTATTCAGAGTGCCTCAAAGGATGTATTCCTTACTCATGCATTATACCTTGCAGGCTCCTACAATGGTGCTCTTTGTGAAGAGATATTAATGATTGTTGCTAGCTATGTAGCAAAAAAAAAAGAATAATATAAAAATAATAGGTCTTAGCAAACCCCTTAAAACAAAATGAAGGCAGACTGTCAGAGGTAAATCTCCTGGTAAAGACTTGGCAACCCCAAAACAGTTTTGCAGCCCAATTTCTTTAGCTTGAGGTAAGCACAGAAGAAGGCTCTCAGTGTAATTCTGGCAAATATCCACAGCCTAACTATGATTGAAAAAAAAAAATACAAAAGAAAATAGAGGAGAACCCCTTACCTGTTATTACAGACAATATATCAGGTTTAAGGTATTTTTCTGACAAAACGCTTAGTTTTACTTTTTACAGTAAGTTTCTCTGTATAAAGCAAAATTGCTTTCTTATACAAACCAGAGAAGCTTTATGAATTTTAAATCACCCATAGCACATATAACAAACTTTGAATGTTAGACACAACTGGTTTGAATAAAATATTTACTTCTCTTTTTGGTCTTTAAAAAGTTACTTAGTCTAAAAGATATTTTAATAAATGCATAAAACATGTTCATCAAAATGCAAAATTAATAGAGTGCATATTTCTTTCCAGATACTTTTGTAATTGATTTTGCCAAGGGTAGTTTAGTTCAGATGCAATCTCTGTTTGTTCACCAAGTGCCTCTTCATTATATTTTATTCAATTTCACTGTATTTTATATATCATGTATTTTTCATACTGTAAAACTTTAATTTTAGCCTTATTACAGAATGGTTCTATTTACTAATATATGCAATATAGACTCATATGAAAAAAGACGTGAACAACTTGCTGCAATGAAAGAAATGAACTTGACCTTACAGAGATGTAACATTTTCCAGCTGTTAGAGCTAGACCAGAGGAAAGAGCTAGACCGTGCTAAAGAACCTTACACACAAATCTCATTTTTCTCGTAAACTTTCAAACCCAAACCCTGGATACCACCCTGTAGTTTTGCTGTTGACTTCAGCAGTACAAGGCTTTTCCTCTCTCTTGATGTCTACATACTTATATGATACATAAAACTCCTACTCTGCAATGGGATCTAACAGAGTCATGACTACAGTGGGACTTCTCGTAGCACACTCCTGAAGGACAATCTCTCCAGGGGGTAGAATTAAAAAAAAAAAAAAAAAGGAAAAAAGAAAAAAAGCTAAATATAAGTGTTTAGGACGCTGTACCTGTTTGGAAAGCCAGCCCTGGGAAAGACAGCAAACCCAGAGAAACTGAGTTTATCAAACACGCAGTGGTCTAGAAACAGGAAAAAAAAGAAAGAAACCAGTAACATACAGTACCTAGTGGTGTATCTCTTCATCTAAAACAAAAATTATTTTAATTAAGTAAGAAATATCTAAAATAGCTAGAGGGTTACTTTACAAACATAAGCAGAAAATTTAAAAGCCTGGCAAGCCTATTTTTTTCTTTTCTTATTTGAAATGCTTTCCTATTTAACAATTGCGCTGCATAATCTGTGGAACAATAACCAAGAGATCTGTTATAAAAAGGTTCATATATGTGGTTAGAGTAGGCTACTCTCTTCTGGGGGTTTCAAATAGACACAAGTTAAAGTTACCTTGGGCAATGCCTGACTGAGCTTAGTAAGTCCTCTCTTGACAAGATCTTTCCCAGGACACACATCACCAGAGAGAAATACTTAAACTGTGCATATGGAAGCCACTCTTTACTGACAAGTGGGCAGATGTGTTAAAATCCATATATACTTTCTAGGATCGAAAAGACACTGCAGTTGCCAGCATAGGAACCAGGGAAAATTAGACTAACCATGGCAAAGCTTGACTTGATAAGGGTTTGCTGTTTAGCTTTGTTGTGTTCAAAATGTTTTCCCTGCATGTATACAAGGAGATTTGCCTTTAATATTTTTGCTTTTAGCATGTTGAGTTGAATTTACTGCTGAAAAGGTTGCAGTCAAAAGGAGAAAAAGAACATTAGAAAAGGATTCAGAGTAACATGCCCTTTTGTCATGCCATGATTTGAGTCTACATGACTCTGGCTTTAAAGCTTGAAGAGAGCAAAAGCACATGTTCAATAATTCATGCTCTCTAATTAAACACTGATGACTGTGCCTAGATGAATTTTATATTAAACAGAAGGGTGTCCTTAATGTTTTCTGTAACAACAAATTGTCAGAAAAGAAATTGTTTTTTTTTCCCACTTAGTTCAGAATATGGCAGTACAGGTTTCATCAATTGCTTTGATGATTTTGTTCATGGTCTTGGGAGACTTGCCACCAAAATCTGACTTTGGATGCATATATCCTCAGTAAGCTGCACGTATCAAGGAAACTGATACTCTGTGTTCTGACTGCCTACAGATATCTGATGTTTCTCTGCCTAGGATAGAAATGTAGTTTGAGTTAATTTCTGTGATTCAAAAGGTGTTTGAAAGCACACTGCAAAGAAGACAGCACTTTAGGTTAGCTAAACTTACATTTTGACATTTTATCTGCCTTATTACATACATCAGTTTTTAATATCCAGCTGTGATATACATAAGCCACCTATTAATACTTCCAGATAGTGCATCTATCCCATTTCATCTCATTGTCTGCAGTAAGTTTACCTTTTGCTAAAGACCAGTCCAGACTCATAAGCACCATCAGGCTTGTTCATCTTTCAGATGGAGGATGCCAGATTAGATAGGAGTGAATTGTCTGCCTCTTATGAAGATTGAATTAAAGGGGAAGTTAAAGACCTAATCTCTCCCAAAATACAAAGTAAAATACAGGTTTAGGGGGTGTGCTGTAATGAAAGCTGATCTTATGCAAAAATATGACAGCTGTATGTAGTGTTTAATGGACTGTTGATCTGCTTTTACAATCAAAATTGTGTGCACTCTTTGCCTGTTGTAGCTGCATTTGCATATTGAATGTCCTTCTGTTCCCTTCAAAGATCATCACCCATGATTAGTCTGATAGCACCCCAGTATTAAGAAAGGGAGACCTGCTATAGGAATACTTAGGCGTATATTACAGATCTCTGGAAGAGCCACAGGTTAGTTTGGTACTTTTTTTACACGCAATAAGCTTGTGGTCACACTGGAGGTAGTTGTGATCAGAGTGATCAGAGACCATATAAACATTATAATACTACAGTAGCAGAATGGAAGCTTTGGTATAACAGCAAAAGATTGGAATACCAATTAGCTTCTTTGCACATGTTCAAAAGTAATTTTGTCAAAAAATAGAATAGCTTGTCTGGTGGAGCAATAGAAAAAGGTGCAAGATTAATTAGTTGCTATCACTGAAGGCAAAGGACAGGATGACATCTATTACTGAATGTAGCTCAAAGCCGTTTTCTGCTCTTTCATGCTCAGAATGGTGAGCCTAATATAGGTAATGCTACCTCTGAGTACACAATACTTTTTTTTTTATTATTTTCCTGCCCGTTAGAATTCTTTCTTTCATATTGCTCTATATTTGCAAAGTACCTCACATTTAAAATAGACCTTTGAAGACAATGGAAAGTGATAACCTATCTCAGGGGATTACCTACCCAAGGTAGAACTTGTTTAAGGGTATTGTACTGAACATATCAAAGAACATGAAGAACTATTTGGGACATTTTCCCCTATTCTTTGAAGACAATTAGAGTAAACCAGAAAAAGAAAAACAACCAACCAACCAAAAAAAAAAAAAACAACTGCAAAAGAAAACATTTCTTACAACAAATATTTAGTTAGAAATGTACAACTCTGGAAAGATGAATCTTTTTCTCAGATGCTCTGCTTAATATTATCAAGTCAAACTCAAGCAATTGTTCACTAGTTGTACTTAACTTGGAATAACCCAATGTCTATTTCCTAACTGAAAAAAAGCTTGAGAGTCTTTCTTTTCTTTAAAGTTTGTTAGTTGGCCAAATAAGAGAGATTATCTACTGCATAATACTAAAATTGCCAGCAAGAAATAGAGTCTTCCTGTTGTAATAATTTCTCATGACAATATTTATTGCAACTTACATCTAAATTCCTAAGCACTAACATTACATTTCTTTTTGTACTTGTCTGTGTCTTGCAATAGTTAATATATTCATCATAGCACAATGAAATCATTGAATGCCAAGGCACAGAGTTCATTGGCACAAGTTCTTGCATGTCAGAACATTTTGATGAGCACCTCATGAGAGACAGTCTACAGTTTGCCTACAATATGAAATATGTGATATGAAATTGGCAGGGCTCTGAGTTATCCTGTGCAAATTTTTTGAATCTTCTTGTGATACTATGCAAAATGTACTGAAAATACTAGTTTTCTAATCACAAGGCACAAATTTGGCACTTGGTTCAAGGAACAGGGATACCAGGGTGTGTGTGTATCTTTGTGTCAATATTATTAGGATCGTAAAATACTTCTGAAAATAAAACTATTCATCTTTTAAAAATAAATTTTTAAAAAAGAGCAGGTATTTTCATTTTGAGATTGTGAGCTTCTGTCTCTACAGTGACATGGGGATATGTCAGCCCAGAGGATAGTTTTCCAGTAACACAGTGTTCTGAATAAGTTATTCATGAACACATGAGCAATGAGCAAGTTCCGTTAACTTTCCTTTTGATTGAGAAAACAACTGCAACAACTTATGTTCTTCTTTAACTTCCTATTCCAAACACTGTCAGACTAACCACAGATTTGAATGAACTTTCTGTCCGTGGTAAATCCCAAGCCAAATCTGACATGGTTTAAACATTTTTAGTTAACAAACTCTGTTATTGAGGAAATGAAAAAAAAGAGTAAAAGAGACCATGCTGCATTTTTTGCAAAAAAAAAAGGTCCTGATGCATAGGGACATCTTTATAGTTTTTTAGGTTTTGTTTGCTGTTTTTTTTTCCAGTAGGGTTGGCATCTGCTGATTTGCTTAAAAAATGCATTTCAAAGGACGAAGAAAGTTAGTAGGTGACTAGAAGGTGGCAAAACCAGAAGGATAGTAGAAAACTGATTTAGAGTCACCATCTTTTCAAAAGTTCCAAAAGATGGGAACTCATACTCAGCAAACTCTTTTTGTTTCCACCCTCAGGGGCTGCTGTAAGGATGAAATAATGAAATAACAATCTGTTTTCTAACTTAATGCTCCAGTGTAAGCTTTCATAGCCAGCAGGCGAGGAAGATCCTTTGAGAAACATTTCTGGTCTTTTTCCTATCCACCAGTGGCAGAAAATAAATTTCAGGCGTGGAAGGTCTTATATTTTATTTCAGGAAGGAGGATTCTGTTCCTTGCCACAATTAAGTCTACAGATCACACTGCAGAACAAAAATATGTTTATTTTAGTTTTTTTTTTCTTTCTGGATTCATTATTTTAAACAGAATGAGCCTTGAGTCTAATAGGACTAAATGGAATAAAACTTCCACTTTCAAAACTATTTGTTTTCCCCATCTCTTCCCCTGCACAGGAAACTCTTATTATGTGGCTTAATTAGAAACATATCTCTGGAATGGGAATGTGCAAGTCATAATGTTAGCCAGCTGAGGAACAGAGACAGACCTCTTTGGAAATCTACTATCTGATGAAACAACAAAGGTTTGGGAATGAATTATTCAAGACCATACTTGAACTATTCAGGAACCCTGATATGGCGCTTTAAAAAAAACAAGCCTGGAATCTGTTCAGTGAATGTCTCCAACTTGGGTCTCCTGAGGTTTGAGAAGCTCCCTACATGAGAGTAAGAGAGAAACACATTTTTATGATCTTGAGAATAGGAGGAGAGGGGATATTTTCATTAATGATGTGCCAGCATTTCCACCACTAATTCATATCTACGAGGAAGGCTGTATTACAGTTACATTGATTCTGAATGGATGCATCTACCATGAAAACTAAATTTGATTTATACACTATGTATACTTTGAGCAACCATATAAGAGAGTAACTGTGCCTGGACGTTCTTTGTGACAAGAAAAATACTCTTGTGTAGATGGATGTGTGTACGTGTGTATGTATCTGATATTTCAATGACAAATTCCAAGTTTCTAGGAAAAGCAAACATTTTCCGTGAAAAACATTTTGTCAAAAATCTTCTTTTTTTTGGCAAAAAAAAAAAAAAAAGAGGAAAACTCTAGATATAAAAGCTATACTACTAGATTCATAAATGATCCATATAACCAAGCTATTCAGAATTCTGGTATGAGCAGCTGAACTATTTCCATCCAGACATTCATGAAAGCAGACCTTTACAAGGTCTGGGGCATAATGAACATTTGCCACTCAGCTGTGGCCCATGGACAAAATAAATACCTCTGAAGTATTCATTTATCCATAATTTGTATTGGTATGTATTAGTAATTGCTTACAGTAGATCTTGTTCTTTTTCAATTTCTCCAGAAATTAAAAATATTTACTTGTTATATTAGTCTGAGCTAGCAGGGGCAATGGCAAGATGGAATCGTCAATACCCAAAACTGGGACACAAAAACTTAAAACAGGACTGAAAACTGTCGAATCTGAACAGAACTAGGTTTAAGCTAATTTAAATCACTTCAGGCAGAGAACTTCACACAGCACCTACTGCTGAAGAGTGATATGATCTCCAGTTCTAACATTAAGTTTAATCATCTTTTTCTGCCTTGCTAGGGTACAGGGTCAGGTCACTGCAAAAATAACTATTTCAGGATGGTAACAGCCAAATAAATGTGGGTCATTATCAGCTCAGAAGTGGCTGAGAGAGGCAATTACAGCTACATTCCTCTGATGTGACTGAATCTCTTAGTCATTTGAGGGGTCTCTGTTGCATTGGCATAGTTACTGCCTTCCCTTCATGGTATTGCTTACATATGTTCATACTGGGGTTGATCTTATGCATATCTTCTCTTAAGGTTTTATTGTATATGTATGTATTTAGACACCATACAATGTGATCTGTGCTCCTCAAAGGTCAGTACTAGGACCAGTATTGTTCAACATCTTTGTCGGCAACATGGACAGTGGGATTGAACACACCCTCAGCAAGTTTGTGGATGACACCAAACTGCGTGGTGCAGTCGACATGCTGGAGGGAAGGGATACCATCCAGAGTGATCTTGTCAGGACTGAGAGATGGGCCCATGCCAACTTCATGAAATTCAACAAGACTAAGTGCACGGTCCTGCACCGGGGTTAAGGCAATCCTAAGCACAATTACAGGCTGGGCAGAGAATGGACTGAGGCTAGCCCTGAGGAGAAGGTCTTGGGGATATTGGCTGATGATAAGCTCAACATGAACTGGCAATGTGTGCTCAGAGCCCAGAAAGCCAGCCATGTCCCGGGTTGCATGAAAAGAAGCGTGGCCAAGAGGTCGAGGGATGTGATTCTGCCCCTCTAGTTCACTCTGGGGACGCCCTCCCTGGAGTCCTCAGCACACGAAGGATATGGACCTTTTGGAGTGAGTCCAGAGGAGGGACTAGAGGATGATTCGAGGGATGGGGCAGCTCTCCTATCAGGACAGGCTGAGAGAGTTGGGGCTGTTTAGCCTGCAGAAGAGAAGGCCCTGGGGAGACCTAATAGTGACTTTCCAGTACCTGAAGTGGGCCTACAAACAAACTGGAGAGGGACTTTTTACAAGGGCATGTAGTGATAGGTGGAGGAGTAATGGCTGATTTAGATTAGATATTAGGAAAAAATTCTTTACTGTGAGGGTGGTGAGACACTGGAACAGGTTGCCCAGAGAAGCTGTGGGTGCCCCATCCCTGGAGGTGTTCAAGGCCAGGCTGGATGGGGCTTTGAGCAACCTGGTCTGGTGGGAGGTGTCCCTGCCCATGGCAGGGGGGTTGGAACTAGATGGTCTTTAAGGTCCCTTCCAACCTAAATGATTCTATGATTTTATAACAGTAATGTATGCTGTTGATTAGTATTTGGTGCCAAAACAACAGTGCTTGTTTTCAGCTGTCAAAAAACCAAAATGTTCAGACTACTCATAAATGTGTTGTTTTGATACATGGATGAGCCTAATCTAAAGCTCAATGGTACATAACAACTTCTTCAATAAACGAGGCTGTAATACAGAGAGATTTCACCATTTCATGGTGTTTTCTATGCTGAATCAGCTGCTACTGACAGAAATGCTCAAATGACTTAAAAGTCTCTGCCCTACAGAAAGTCAGCATGATCTGAGCTCTTCAGCCTCTTCTGAAAATGAGATGTACTCTTCTAAGCCACTCAGGCACTGTAGAAAGTATTTTATGCCTACTAATTTCACAGACAATTTCATGGAAATGATAATTAGGTAGTGAAAACTTAATTACAAAATGTATGCTTTCATGTTAGAAAAAAAATATACTAAATTAAGCCTGTTGTTACTGGAAAATAACACAGAAATTTCATTAAAATAGCTTGACTTTGAATTAAGAGAGGGGATGAATACCTCTGGGCATTTAAAACACACATGAACATTTGACCCAGCTACTAATAGATAGAGTAGAATTTACATTTGGATACTTGGTTGTGTCAAAGCTGTAATTGTTGTAGAAAGTACATAAAAAATATTGAAAATTCTCAGTTTTGCAATTCTCAAACTAATTGACATCTGTAAAACCAATATTATAAATGTTGACTGGACCAATAATATTTTTCTTTGTCAGTTAAAACCTTTTTTTCTTTTTTCCCAAGGCTGAATCCCTTCAACAACAACCAAGTTTACTAATCTAAAGGAAAATTTTGTTATGAAACATACTGTGCATATCTTTTGTCTTTTCAACATTAAATTTTATAAGCTCAAAACATAATGAAATATGTATGCAGTTTTTATTTTCCTTTTTTGGGGTTTTTTGTTGTTCCTTTTTGTCACTGGAGATGAGAAAATGAGAAATTCTGCTTATTTGCTATTTTGATTTTGAGACTTTAATAGGCATCATAGTTTCCTGTGAAAAGTACTAGTGGTTTTTGCATGAAATTTGTGTTAGAGTAGTTTTAGCCTGAAGGCAACTTTGACTCCTATAGCTGGTTTAAGTACCCTGGGAACATCTCCTTTACGGGATGTGTGTGAGATGAGATAGACACAGAATTACAAAAACTAGTTATGAAGCTTTGACTGGGAAAGTTCATACTGTGAAAGAGATCTGCATTGAAAAACAATATGTAAATGCAAAGGAGGAAACTCTCTATGTAAGAGAAGTGCAATTAAAAAAACCCTAAGGAACCCAGATTGGGAAAGGTTGGTTTGAAAAACAGAGTCTTGAGAAATCATAAACTAAGAAAACAGAGTAACTGCTGCTGAATCCTGCCAAAAGATCCTATTTTTCCCCTTTTGCTCTTGTTCTCATTACTGCTTTTGTAATAATCTTTCTCACACTATATAATCTCAAGGAGTTCAAAGCAAGCTTTCAAATCTATAGCATACAAGGCCCCTTTATTATAAAGCACAGGGCATTCACAGTGTCCATATTCATGAAGACTAGGTTTAAGTGTATTGTGTCAAATCTTGAATAAATCCATGTCACATAACAATACATTTAATAAGTGTTTTTATTTACATCACAAAATTGATTTGGCTGCAGGAATTATATTAAAGCATGACATTAATGACAATGGATTAATTTTTACCAACTTAGTTTCTCGGTGGTACTGAAGAGTCTAACAGTATAGTCACTTGATGTAACCGTTCAAATACTGTATGCTCCAGAACTGCTTTTACTATGACCATGTTTGCATATATCTGCCAGTGCAAGCAAGCCACAAGGCTTACTACTGACTAAACAAGGATGTCTGGAAGCAGGAAAATCTGCCATCAGCTTTTCTTTAGATATTGTCACTTAAAGCTATTTTAAATGGCATCCACCACCCTCCCTAGTTAGAGCAAAAGCAGCCTGCATTGTGGCACATCAAGTTGAGATTTATTAAAAGACCCTTTCTGTATTGCATCAAGTGGTAATTCATGCATCCTGTTTTCAAATTGAAGGTGGCCATAGGTCTTATGTTTTCACTGTCTTGTTTCTACCTGACTTGCATTAGTTGGTGAGCAGTGAGTCCGATGGACTTTTGGTTAGAAATACAGAAAAAGGAAGGGCTATTTCTCATGGTCTATGCTTTCCATAGCTTAAATACTACATGAGCAACAATAAAATGAGTTTTACCACCTTTATTTTAATTATGTGTAACTCAATGTTCTATCTGAATTCCCTATAGTATTTCTGCAAATGATTCTTCTCAAGTAGTGTAATGGCTTTACTGATTTTCTGGAGAACAAAAATAAAAATTAAAAATAAAAAAACAAAGCAAAGCAGCAAATAAATACATACAGCCAGTCTTGAGTTGTAAGTTTTGCTTGATGCATATCAAACGATAGGAATAATTTGTGTTCGGCATGACAGTTATTAAACTTCACACCTTTTATTAAAGAAATTATCAACATAGTCATCAGTGATCGCCTCTGCAATCCATTTTATTTTACCCAGTGTAGTGAAATATTGCAACAAATAATGAAGGGAAGTTGATACATTGGTGGGTTTTTGTTTGAAGTTGTACCTGTGTGAGTATCCTCAAGCTATCCTGGCCCAATATAATAAGATTGAACTGGAGGGATTTCCTAAAATAGGGATTCAATATTAATTTAAGTATGATCTCTGCTACTGACAAAAAGGTCATCACTTACTGCAGGTCAATAGAATGAGTTTACAGTAGAGATGCAAGAGCCTTTTGAACTAACCTATAAGTAAGTTAGTCAACAGAATAAGGCATCCAAGTTTAAGCAAAATGCTGCCCCTGTGGCAGAGCTAGAAGGAAGCACACCCAGCACATGGAACTTGCCCCTCTGTCCCGGACTGTTTACAGAGAGAGAAAACAGGATTGTCAGCCTTTACACCGAGGCACTCTACCTGGATCTACCCAAATAACCATACCAAACCATTTCTTTGTGTCCAAGGAATAAAGCACATGCAGCATGCTATGGCAGTGCTATGAAAAGAGCCCCCAAATCCTCCCTCCGAGCAGCTTCGTGTAAATCTGAGCCCAGGGTACGATGATTTACCCTAAACTCTGAGCTTTTATTGCATACTGAACCTGGTGACATCGGGAAAAAATGCAATGTCATATTCATCCACTGTGCATTGATAGAAACTGATAGGCATGCACTAGTCTTGACAGCAAGCAGTGAATAACTGAAAGCTGTGTACAAAAAAAGTTGAATCATTGCCATAGATTAAATAGATACTGTGCATAGACTGATAGGTATATAGATTTTCTTTTTTTTTTTTTTTTTTTTGAACAAAAACCAACAACAAAAAAGTGCCTTACCCAAGAACCGTATGCAGGATTAATTGGTGACAGAAGCCAGTTTAAAGAAAAAAAAAAACCACAAAAACCCAAAACACAACTTTGAAAGTTCCCATGTTTGTACATGTCAAATCCTGACATCTTTCCCTTGAAAGGTTAGTTCATTTTATGATACATCTATGCACAACATCTCCACACTTTTAAGAATACTGATTAGACATCCGTGAGTTAAAACAATAGCTCTTGCAGTGGGTTTGCAAATATTTTTCAGATTATTTTTACTTGTGAGAAAGAAGGATAGGATAAAGCTACTACAGAAAACCAAGTCAGGTATAGAAACAAAGTGAAATTTTTATTTCTATAAAGGTAAATTCTGATCTGAGTGAAATCAATAAGTGAGAAAACTTGAAGGTGCTTCCTTCCTCCCTGGGTACAGTGGAATCCATAGGGAGAGGAGACAGTCCTCCCATGGCAGTGCTGGGCAATAGCTAGGAACATCTTTGATCCTTTTCTTCTACCATCTTCTCTTTTTGAAGAGCAATGTGGAAAGCATACTACCCTCAAACCTGAAAACGTCTTCTCTTCAGAAATGGCCAGAAATTACTTTTCCTTGTTCCATTTGCATGCGCCGAATTGATGACAATATTTTTCTTACTTTTAATAGATTCATGTTTGATTTGTTACAGATACCTTTTCTGACCTGGCACCCTTTGTCTTCTCACTATAAATAACTGGCAAAGCCACACTGAACTGAAATGGAAGTAAGTGTTAATATCTCCCCATATTACTTTATGCAGCTGATTGTGTAAAGGGCACAAGCCTGCCTGGAGATAAAACTGTAGCATGGTACTCTTAGCTAAACTAAATAAAAATGAAGCACAGGGCAAGGGTATATATAACAAGTATAGGGGAGCTGTGAGAGGCTTTCTACCTCCTGTGTGTGCAGAGAGACAATGACTTGTGGAGTAGGAAGAGTATAACACGTAGCGGTCTGCAACCCATCTGTGGGATATTTGCTCGTGGTTCACAAGGAGCTAATTGGTTACATGATACTTCTTCTTCCCTTTGTTTCTAACTGGGGGAAACAAAAGGAATTAAAGGAATAAATAATGTAAAGCCTGAAACTAGACTGGCATCCAAAAATGTAAACACATGCTGCACTACAATCCTGGGAATAATCGTAATTTAACATATTCCTACATATTTTCATGCAATGTGAATTTGGCCCATGATATATAGATAGAAAGATAGATAGATAGATAGATAGATAGATAGATAGATAGATAGATAATATTATTTCCCAGATACGGGTTGTTGTAACTGCCATGACGTTGTCACACTGGTACAGTTCCCAAGTGTTTTAAACAGTGACTATAGGTTTGACAAGCACATGAATACATCACGTCAAATAAAAGGGTTTACAGCAGCAAGAGACCTGCAGCTTGCCTGCAGCAATAGGCACACTCCTCTGGGGAGGTTAGGAATTTGAGAGGGACTCTTTCTCTCTGGAAAGATCTCCTGGGTTAGAAATAGTCTGGATTACGTCTGTTAAGAGTTATGTCTCCCAGGTACAGCTGAGATAAAGAGTTAGAGTAATGCCTAGAGAGCATCCATCTATAACTTTGGGCTGTGGGATGCACAGCTTTAGTTTAATTGTATGTTCTTAATTGAGTTTGTATTTGTAATTACAGTTCTAGAGGTGTTTTCGATAACAAACTATTTTCATTCCTGAAGAAAGATCTCTAAACTATGCAAAAATCAGTATTCTTATTAATTTGACAATGAAGGATGTATAATGAAAGATAGTTAGCATTTCTATTTCATTATTATTATTTGTTCATCTTGAGATCTAATCCAGCCTCCAAAGCTGCTACATAAATTTATTTCTTTTATATATTTTTGTTTGTAGTCAGACATGCATGACAGCTACAAAGTTTCTAAGGAAAGCATTCCTTTAAAATTAAATCCATATTTCACTTCACTTGAAATAAATTACAAATAAATCAACTCAGATGAATATTTTAATTTTATTTTTGTTTTGTTTTTTCTTTTTAACTAAAACTGCAGTCTTCTTAGGTTTCCAAAGCTGAGGAGCTTAATATTTTGTGACTTATCACTCTTTATGAACACTTTTTCTAATAAAAGTCTAGGATATACAGATGTACCTAGTTTTGGAGCATGAAGGGGTATTTGAAATGTCTGAAATGGCGTTTGAACCCCATGGCACACGGGCAAAAGAGGTGGCTAATTGCCATCCTCATTAGAAGTAACTTGTTAATCTAAAAAATTATACCATAGTGCCAAGCTGAATCATTGCCTTTAAACACACATGTGAGAAAAGGGATTTGTACTGAAACCCCAAACTATAGTTTGCTATGAGTTGTACTGTTAATATTTTCACATATATAGAAATAAATTTTTAAAGATTGAGTCACCCAAATTGAACCAGATGTAGCCATATCTGACATTTTGAGATCTCACTGCGTTTTTTTAGATTTCACTGTTAATTGGAAGAATCGGTGCTGAAACTGGTCATGATGAACTTCACAACAGAGTAATGAAAGCAAGCAGTTTCTGAATTTACAAAAGGACCATATTTGTATTATGCTTCCTCAAAACCTGTGATACTCCTTTGACTATTCCTCATAATGTATGAAAACTGGGAAAATTTTTCCTTAATTAAAATAACAGAATATTGTTATCTGTAGATCTGTATCAGGAATTTATACATATATAAGATGTTATAAATATAGCATTGTTTGTCTTTTTTGAAAGAATTAAAAAATATGTGATTTTTAAGGTATGATATGATCTGATGGAAGGGGATTGGGTTAATTTAGTTTTTTTTTACCCAGTCTTCTGATTTGTTACTTCTTCACTTTGGATTTTGAACCTGCTACTTCTTAAAAGGTTCACAGGTAACTCTCCTAGTGCTCATTTTTGGTTAAAATTTAGGATCAAGAATGACAGTTTGCTCAGATTAGATTTTTCCAGACACACCATGTGCTGTGAAACCTCACACCAAACTTCCTCTTATGGTTGCAGGTGTCGGGGCCTGAGAGGCGCTAATTGGTGTTACTGGCCCTGATCAGCCTCACCTGGCCACTCCCCTGGCCATTGGCCTGGAGAACTATTTAACCTCCAGCTCTTTCTCTTAGCTGCTTTTTGTTTTTCCTGGGCTATGGTCCTGTCTTGTTTTCTTGCCTTTGCTCAGTGCTTGCTGAAGGGGTTGATGGGGCCTGCTGTTCCCTAGAAGAACTGCCGTGTGCTTGTGGCCATCTGAAAACAGGTAAGTGTTGGGGTTTTTTTGCTATTTCACTGGGGTTGGTTGGTTGCCACTGCCTGTCTATAAAAATTACCTGGTCTGTTGAAAGTGGGGAAATGTGCTTAGTGTCCTTGCCTTGGAGCTTCTTGAGAGTAAGAACATGTCTTGGAAAAGGGATATTGAGCCTGTGATCTTTAAAGAGAGCAAAAGTAGGTGCCTTAAATTACTGAAACTGGTTGGGTTTCCCACTCTCTGCTTTTCTAGTGCCAGCTCTTATAGTGTCAAAAGCACCCAAATTGCTACTATTAATGACTATAGAAAACTTGAGTCAAGGAGGCAATCTAGTGACTTGTGAAATATAAAAATCTTTGTGGGAGAACTGAGGAAGTTTTTCTAGGTGATTGAAAAGTATCTACTTAAGAAATTTAATGATGCCTGAATTTTGGTTGTGCAAGAATCTAACAAAAAAGGTTGAAGCTTAAATTAGCTATCTTGGAGCAAACCTTACAAAGGGAAGTGGAAATAAAGCCACCGATAAGAGATGCAATGAACAGCCAAGACTGGTGGAGAGCATCCACTACACTTCCTTTCCCCAGTAAGCATGGGAGGTTCACCAGGGACTATGAGATGACTCCTTTGGTCACCAGAGCACTCTCTTTATTGTGAGCAGCCTTCCCAGCCCCAGCTGCTTCCTGTCAGGGTTCCTACAGTGGGAACCAAGTGCCTTTGATCACACCAACCCACGCACTGGCCTCCCACCATGGCTCTGGTTCACAGTATTCCCAGCTTCCCCGCACCACCCACCAGGGCTGTGATTCCTCCCACTTCCTCACAAGTCTGATACTATAGCCTTTCAAGTTACTGAAACTCAAAGTTTGGCTCCCACCTACACTCACTTTGTTGCCTTTCTCTTTCTCCTCCTTGTCTGCTTTTTTTTCTCTTTTTCTCCTTATCATTCAGTTGTGATTAGATGGTACGTAAACAATCTTTCTTCCAAACCAAATTTCCAAGGAAAATGTAGCTTGTCATGGTTAATGGAAATAGGCAAAGGGATACCCTTCCCAAGTGGGATGGGAGAAGGAAAGCTTGGATGAATGAGATTAGTCTTCTTTGTTTCTTTACCAAACTGAGATCAGGTCAGCTCCCAAAAAGGCAAGGATAGAGATGATTTACTTCTGCTGATGTTGGTTGGCTTGATTAATGGTTCACCAGGACATGAAGCACAACAGAGAAGTTAGTTTTCTGAACAGCAGAGACTGGAATAAAGGGATAAAAAAATAAATACATATATTATTACAGCTGAAGAAACCCATGATGAAAGATCACTTTTTAATGACTTGTAGACTTTAGAAGCTTAGGGTTACATTTTATTTTTAATGATGGTTTGTGACCCTTCACCCCTAAGACAATAATGCTGAATATAGATGTGATAAGGAATACATATGGACCTCTTACCACTTCTGAAAACAAAAAACCATTTGGATATCAAGTTAATATTTTTATTGCTTATAGTAAAACTCTTGGGAAGTAAAACATGCCTTCTAGATACTTTCACATCAGGAAACTCAGCTGTGCTTAAACCTTGGAAATAAATTAAAGTGAAATAAGTGAAATAAATGTCCCGTCGATGTAATAATAATTTAATGTTACTATTTCCCTCTTGGCGTGCCTAACAATTAGTATCTGATTTCACCTTCTGTGTGTATAAAGATGTCAGTGTCAATTGAACTTGATCTTGGTTTCTCTGCTTCTTAATCTACCCTATATAAAACTCCAAAATACATTCATTTCTTACACATGATTCTTGGATTGTAACTATTTAGTATTAAAAGCCCAAAAGACTGAAGTTGACCTGCTGGAGAGCAGCTCTGAGTATAAAGATCTGGGAGTCCTGGTGGACAACAGGATGACCATGAGCCAGCAATGTGCCCTTGTGGCCAAGAAGGCCAATGGCATCCTGGAGTGCATCAGGAAGAGTGTGACCAGCAGGTCAAGGGAGGTCATCCTCCCCTTCTACTCTGCCCTGGTGAGGCCCCATCTGGAGTACTGTGTCCAGTTCTGGGCTCCCCAGTTCAAGAAGGACTGGGAACTGCTGGAGAGGGTACAGCAAAAGGCTATGAAAATGATTAGGGGACTAGAACATCTCTCTTATGGGAAAAGGCTGAGGGACTTGGGTCTTTTTAGTCTGGAGAAGGGGGGGGATCTTTAGACTGAGGGGGGATCTTATCAATGCTTATAAACACTTAAAGGATGGGTGTCAAGAGGATGGGGCCAGTCTTTTTTCAGTGGTGCCCAGGGACAGAACAAGGGATAATAGGCACAAACTTGAACATAGAAAGTTCCATCTAAACATAAGGAGGAACTTTTTTACTTTGAGGATGGCAGAGGCCTGGAACAGGCTGCCTAGGGAGGTGGTGGAGTCTCTGTCTCTGGAGACACTCAAAACATGCCTGGGCATGTTCCTGTGCAACCTGCTCTAGGTGGACCTGCTTTGGCAGGGGGATTGGATTAGATGATCTCCAGAGGTCCCTTCCACCCCCTATCATTCTGTGAAACTTTCCAATGAAAGAGGTGGTATTTTTGTATTGGCTTTAGTATTGTACATAACTTGATAATGCACCTGTAGCCATTTGGCCATTTGCAAGTACTTTGGAATAATAGTTATTGTGGCATTTTTTGAGTAATCTGCAATGTTAGAATTTTATTATAAATCAGATATCCTTTCATCTGCGCAGAATGTGTTTTTCTCCTTGAAATTGTGCTGGGGTATCACAACAATCTCTAAGAAGGTATGCATGAACAAAGAATGATGAATTTTAAGGGTACGATTTGTTCTTGTGGGAGACATGCCCAATTCTTTTCCTATAGCTGTCTTTGTAGTAATGGGAACCCTGGTTAGGACACAGTACACAAAACTCCACATTTAGGACAACTCTTAGCAAAACATCCAAGACATATTCAGATTTAAAAACAGTTTCTCAAAGTCATTGAGAAACTGATAGACAAAAGAACACATGGAAGTTTTTTGGGATGGAGCCTTTGATCTATGCAGTTCTTCCCCTGTTAATAACTTTCTCACCCATCTACCAAAGGATGAATCTAGCAGGAACCAGCAGCCTCACTCTGTTGCTGCCTGTGACACTGGTAGCCAGCCTAATAGAATAGCCTTGTCTATGCTTTGGTCTTCATGAGCAGCTGGAGGAGGAAGCCCTGTAAGCTTGAACTAATTCTTGTCCTGAAGAATATACTCAATTCTCTGATGTTGGTAAAGCTTACAAGATGCAGGGGTCAGATTCCACAATTGTTCAGCAAAGGAGGGAGTGGAAAATAACTCTGTCCCTCTGTCAGCCTCTCTAGAACCATCTGAGAAACCTTGCAGATTGCTTCCTTTGTCCTGGTCTTATGGAGTTTCCCATGGGAAAAGGAAAATCTAACCCAAAATCCAGGGATAACTTTTTTTCCATTAACTTTGCTGGTTTTCATTATCTGGTAATTGATAGTAAACACCTAATAAAAGTTTTTCACATTCCTTCGCAATTTCTTTGCCAAAGCAAAAAAGAACAGAAAACTTATTGGTGGGGGGATAGGACATTGCAAGGGGACTTTTTTTTTTTTATAAACAAAGACTGTTTCCATATAGGGATAAGAAGATTAAATTTCTTTAATAGCTGGGGAAAGGCTTGCTTGCTTTAAATAACTATAGAAACTTCCTTTGTGGTGCAGCATTCCAGAGTGAGGCCGCATAATCTCTCAGTGCATGTAAATTGCTGTGTGAATTATGTTCCAGTTATGAATTTAGAACTTAACTGTGACCGACTCTGAAGGGAGGAAAAAATTCTCCCTCCGTGCAGCCATGGAAGAATTACCCAGACCTTAGCGCTGGGACCCAACATGAGTGTTGGCAATGTCAAACACTTGGATTCGTCTCAAAAGTATATGCAGGAGAAGTGGGGAGTTTATTTCTCCTTTCTGTGTGTTAGCCCATGTACATGGAAATATGTTGGATTCCAAAGAGCAGTACTGCAAAAAGCACTGCTGAGTTTCTGCTGGTCCTTCTGGAACACTAAGGGATACATGGCTTGGCTGACTGAGCCAGTGGGTGCTGCTTTTCCTTTTCCCTCAGGACAGACTCAGCCTGGAGGGATGTTTTTTTACTTTGCAATTAGTTAAAATAATACTGTAATAGCTGAGATAAATATTTTGATGGTCACTTCATTTTCTCTTCTTCCTGAATGATAAATACCCTTTCTCATCTGAGTAGTCAGAAGGTTTACTTGGCTCCTGTTTCTTTAGTTAAGTGTATGTAAACAAGTAATGCATATGCATTAATGTCTCCTTGGTGCAATTCAGCCTTTGGCCATGTGAAGTTAGTCTATGAAAATACAGGCACTAAAGTCTCTGAACACGCAGTTTCTAATATAGCTGTGGAAAAAACCTAAATTTAAAAGGATGGAACTCAATACTTCAAGTCTAGCAGAAAATAATTTGGAAGGAAATACGGCACTCAACTGAACATCAAAAACACATCTGTATGCTTTATTATACTTTCATAATAATCACGCATCGCTGATGGTGGCAAGAAATCTACTGTATCTTCCTGTTCAGAACCAGTGTGTTCTTCTAGACCATCTGCTGTGTCTGTAGATCTACAAAGCGCTTCTTAGAAAGTAATTTAGCAGATTGGAGATACTAGACGTGGGCAAGGAAATTAGCAAACTGGAGCTGAAAAAATGTAAGACCTTAATTAAAGTACTACCTAAGATGAATAAATAAAACAAAGATTGTAGTTCACTACGTCATTATTAGTGAGATTTATAGCCTTACAATTGATATTAATTAATATTCATGTTTCATTTTAATATATAAATATATTATCTGTTCTATTATAATGGCTAATTTAGCCCTCTTACAGTCCATTTGTGTAATGGCTGATTGCAAGATTTTTCATAGCCATTTTTGGTATACGTTACAAGATCCATTTGGAGAGTCACAAGTGTGTTTATGAGCATTTTTGTAAAGACTTATTGTAATTGGCCTTTACTGCGTGTGTGTTGTAGGAGGCAATATATTGTGTTTTCACATAATTTAAGCTATAATGAGGGGAAAAAATGAGTACTGTTAAGATTGCAATTGCTCTCTAATTCTCTCCCTCCTTCTCCCTGCAATTGAGAAACATCCTTTTCATTAGCTGTAGTTCATATAAACTGTTTTGGTACACTATTTTCTTAGCTGTATTCTGACTGTAAAGCTCAATATCAATGGGATGAAATGTCATTCTAGATTTCTTTATCTATGCCAATTATTTGCCCCAATTGTATGAAGCCTGTAGTTTCTGTGTGTCTACCTGTGCCTGCGTATCAAAAGTGATTACACTGGATCACTTTAAGACCTGTCCTCCCACATGAGTTAATGGAAGTACTGCTGTTGACTTCAGTCAACAGAACGAAGGATCTAGCCCTAAATGAAAAGGCTTTTCCCTGTTTGGAGACTTTTGTAGGATTACATTATCATTCAGTTCAGCTGAGTTGTGGCGTATGCAGGTCACTTCAGGATATTTTCATGCTTGGGACCAGATGGAAAATGTCTTTTGCAATCAACAAAAAGCTTGCATTGTTGACACTTCAAATTTTTTTCTACAACTGTAACTAATTTGCTTTCTACAAAATTTAACAGTGTCCAAAAATGATTACAAATACTTTGCAATGAGATTAGTTTCATGGTTCAGAGAGTATGCAGTGTCACAGAAATTCACTTTATTTTGGTATGCTTAGATTCAGCTTGAACTGAGTCTGTGGTTTGGATAGCTTAACTGATACGTTATTTGACTTCCATGTGGAGTGCCTTTATGGTTGCTCAGTCCACTAATGAACCTATCTGAAAACCCTAATCATATCCTCATAATTGGATTTCTCTCACAAACTCTTCCCTTCTTCACAACAATTATTGTTAGGCTATGTGACAAAAGGCTCCCATCCGTGCAGGCAAGGGAGTGCAGAGGAGCAAGAGCGGGTGGGGAAAACCCCTGTAACTTTGGCAGGTGGATGAGCACCCTGATCTGCCTCCTCCTGAGGCTGTCCCAGGAGGTCGTGGTCTGGGGGCAGCCCCATGGTCTGGGGGCAATGCTCATCAAAATGATTCAAAGGAGTGTCCCTCTAGAGCATCTTTAGGGCTGAGGAGTGTACCGCCTGAAAGGGGTACAGAACTCACCATGAGATGGAAGGGGAAAAACATTGGGGTGAGATCATGGGGCACCGGGGTCTGGTGCCAGCAACTGGAGCAGGTGATGGTCTGTATGCCAATGTAACTGCTAATGATTATCAAGCTGAGCTAGGTGGTAAGTGGAACAAGTGGGTTGGGAGCCCAGAGGGTCTGTGTCTGGGAGTGAGGTACCCACAGGGGCTGGCTACTGGAGAGACCATGGAGTCTGGGGACACCTCTGGGTGTGAGGGACTAGAGATGAGAGGGTGCAAGGGCTGGTGAGAGAGTACGCTGGGTAGAAGGCCAGTTGCTGGAGGGAACCGCAATGTGGATCTTTGTGTTGGTGTGTGGGAGAAGGTGTCTACTTGGGTGGGGCTGTGGGCCTCAGGCCTTGCATGTCCAGAAGCCAGAAACTGGGGATCCAGGAGCAGCTACTGAATGGACCAAGTTGCTTAACTCCAGCTATTGCAGGGATGCAAATATATGACTGCATTTCCCACTAAGAGATCTTCACCCTGAACTGCCAGAGAAGGGAACATGCTGAGGCCACTGGTGCTGTTTGTATTTGTTCTGTGTTGGCTGCATGCATGTGTTATCAATGATTTTTTTTGTCTGTACTTAACTGGGAACACACACTCAGCCTTGCTACTGGCTGGACCCAGGAGCAGCGTCAGCCTTGCCTCTATGGGGATACTGGATTTGGCATCACTTTACCACAGTTTATCTCTTTCCCCTGAGATTGCAAAAGGCTGCTGTAGGAACTACACAGCATGTTAAGGTCTGTTTGAGACTGTCACTGGGGTAGAATGTGAATTTACATTAGATACCTGGGAAGCCAAGCCTGTTTGGTGTATTAAGCATTTGCCTGCATGCCAGGTCTGAACTGCATACCCAGACTGCCAGATGACCTGCTGTACAACGTGATGAGTAGGTGTTTATACCTATTTCCTCTACACCTTCTTTCCATCACTTTTCTCCCTGTGACTCAAGGTAGAGGGATAAATCCTCCTCAAACTCTGTGTTTATTCTGACAAAAGAATCACTGAATGGAAAAAGGATTGATACTCTAACCTACAGCTCTGAAGGTACAGGAGCTCCTAATCTACTCTTATGCAACGAGAATTCCCTTGCAAAACCAGGGAAAATAACTGGTGGTTTTGCTGGACATCTCACTATATACCTGAATAGACATTAGACAGAGATATGTGTGCAGATAATAGAACTAATGTATCAGAGTTGTGGGTGGTTTGTGTTTTTTTTTCTTTAAAAAAAGGGATAGTGTAGAGGGAATTGTAAGTTTATACACTGTTTTGAGATCTGCACATGGAAATCTTCTCAAATTGGCAGCTCCTAAATCTTGAAAAACACACAGATTCTTGTAAAGAGAGATCATTTGGAAATTCTCTTCCAGAAACAGGGGAAAACAGTTTTTCTGACTCTGCTTTTTTTTAAGGAAAAAAAAAAAAAGACAAAAAAAACTGGAGTAGAAAAGTACCACTGGCTGCACTATTCTACAACAGATACCTAAGTTGACTGCCTCATTTCCAGGGTGAAAAGAACTTCTTGTCTCAGCCTGGGAGACCTTACAGGGAACTTCCATCCCTTCAAGCATCAGAAAGTGCCACAACCGTTTATTCTCCTCTCCAGGCACCCTGTTGGCTGTGGCCTTTGCTCAAATTTCAAATGACCAGCGTCAGTTCTGGAGGCTATCTGATGAAATTCTGCATGCTGCTGTCTGCTTTCTCTCTAAATACCTGCCTGCTTAGCTAAATACTAACACTACATGCTTTGGAGCATGTTTTCTGTGTCTGGGAATTTAGTATCAGGTGGGCATTTGTAACCTGATTTATTGAGCCAGTGATCAGTGATTGCATCCTCAATGTTTAACACATTTAGCTATGTGGATTTTTAATTAGTAATAAAGAATAAATCTATGCTTTAAAATAGGTAACATAAGTTTAAAATAGCTTCTGATATGAAACGAGGAATAAGAATGATCATTACAAAAGATGATTGTTAAGTATATGTCATTTTTCTGCCATATGGCAAACACGTAAAGAGGCACTGAAATCTGATGATTCCTACTTGCATCAACATCAACTCAGACTTAAATTTAAGTCATTTTGGCCTTGGTTAGATTTCCAGCTATGTAAATCAGATTTAAAATTCAAGTAAGTTTTAAAGCAATTTCTTTCCATGGACAGCTTTCAGCGCAATAAAGTAGTATGCGTACTAGAAAACTATTTCTTTTTATTGTATTAAATATATGCAGATTGAATCTCTTCTGTTTACCCAAATTGATTATCTTCAGTTTCTAATAAATAGGTAGTGCAGTGGTCTAATATCAATCACAATTTGAGAGCATTATTTAATGAAAACCTGGATGTAAAGACAGGGTCTTTCTCGGGGTTTCTCTTCTTGAAAGAGTAGAGATAAATTTCAAGCAAATGCTCTCATTTGGGAGATCAGGATCTTGGTTCACTTGTAAGAGATCCTTCTTCTTTCCAATCCATATATGTATGTTTGACATCTTTGCAGATGTCATGCATTCAGCTGTATAGAAGAAACAGCTGTGGGATGTTCTGCTTTCCAGAAGACAAATGAATCTGACAGGACAAAGCCATCTTCAGGTTTAGTGTACATGTCTGTCCATAATTCAACTAAACTCTGATGTAGTGGAATAGTGTTTTTTAAAACTGAAAAAAACCCAACTAACTACCTCTAGAGTTTTATCTTAAAAAAAGTCAGCTTTTAAAACTGCCCCACAGTGAAGAGTTTCAAGGAACAGCTTGCAGTTAATACTCTACGTGTACAGAGGAAAGACACATAATTTTGGCTTGCAGCACTAAGTAAGGCTCAGCAGCAAGGGACTGGTCTGGAGATTGCTCAAAACTTCAGAATGTTTTTCCCCACATGAGAAAAGTCTCACTAGAACATAATGACTTACCTGTTAAGAATAAAACCAAACTATGATGCTTCTGAAAAATGCACAGTAGAAACTGTACAATCTTCACTTAAACCTCCTTTTTTTGCTTTTCTCAGAGGAAAACAGACTTAGTTTCATTTCACATGTTTTTTTTTCCCCACTTACTGATTCACTGGAAACTTTATTTTCTACTCATCACAAAACCATATTTTTCATTGCTTGCAGAAATTGTCAAAATAAAGAACTGGTTCCCCACCCTACTCCCATCCCTTAGGTCAGGTTTGTTTCCAGAATAGCCTAATGTGGGCTCTGCAGTTGAGGCTATGCACTTCAAAGTCTTCATCTGTATATGACAACCAGTTCTTGATAGATACCTAACTTAAAACTGAAAGAAGTAAAATGCAAGCTCTCTACTTAGGAGAAAATGTAATTTTGTCATGATTTTTAAAATAAATGGAAAATGGGGCATAAAATTACTGTAGTACCTAACTAAATACAGGGGTTTAAACACCTCTTATTATTACTCAAGTTTCCAAGAGTTTATAAGAGAACCTTTCAAAGTCAGATGCCTAGGATGTGAGGTATTTCATGTTACCAGAAGTAATGTAGTGTTCATAAAGCTCATTTTAATCACCCAGTGGTGGAAAAAGTAACCCCTTCCTGCTGTGCTTGCAGCAGTGGCAGAAAACAAAAGCCCCCTCTGTTGTGCTGACCACCTGTGCTGTGGCTATCGGGTCAACAGGCAACAAGAGAGGGATGGCTCTTCTCAGAGATGGGCAGGAGAGGGTGGGGAACACACAGCTGTTCTTTGAGAAAGCAAGATGATGGCTGTAGCTGACTCATTCCAGAAGCAGTGTCTTTGGAGCTTAATAAAGGACTGGTACTTTGATTCTTCCTGGAGAGAAGGTATCAGAGCCTCATTTGGTGATCCCGGAGTTGCAATATGATTCTTGGCTTGTTCTTGGAGCTTTGCAGTGCTCCTCTTCGAAAATGGGCAGATGATATTGGCATATCATTTCTGTGATTTGTCATGGGTGATTGTACTTGTTAAAATAGGCTAAATAGATCTACTTAGCAAGTATGGTCTTGCAATTTATATGGCTCGAGACTTTTGAAAAATCACCTTTTAAGTCTGATGGCTTTTGAATTTTATTTATATTTACAAGAAAGTCTGTCTTGTTTTGAAGGAAATATTTGAGTTATAGGTATTCAGCTGTGTATTTTCCTATTTATCTTATAAGACAAAAGGAACTGAGGAAATTGGAAGGTTAATTGTAATATTAGTGAGATGTCTGCTCTGAATTGTTGAGTTACATGCTTGCAGCAATGCTGCATTTTGTGTTGATCCTCGGTATGTAGCTCTGATTATATTCCTGAGAATTCTTTTGGTGAGGAAAACATCTTTGGTAGTGATGGGGTTTTAGTTGCATGAATGAAAACACAATTTTAATCATTTACATTCATTTTCTTTAAAGTGTGTTTATGCCTAAGGCTTTTAATTCAGACGACCCTCACGCATGACTCAACACCACCCTGACAATAGACTACCCTACAGATGCAGTGATATTAATGCTGCCTCTTTGTTGTGTGGGTTTTAATCTATTCCGAGGAGAATGCCTTAAGTTACAAGTTATGGGTGGATTCGAGTCCTTAATCAAGGGAAAACCTTTTTAGCTGTCCTCAGAAATTTAATTTAGAAGACCAAAGGAATAACAGAGACTTAATTTGCAGTGAACATTATTTGATGCCTCCCTAGATAAGCTGTGAAATATTTATACAGCAGAATACTATTTTCTGTGGCAGTAAGTTTTACCTATATATCTGCATGTGCACACTCATACACTAACTCTTCAGCAGTGATCCCCTGAGCTGATGTTTCTATGGGACACAGCACTGTGCCAAGAAGATATTAGCCTGATTTCTCAAAGCTGTGTAATGCCCAAATTAACAATTCCAGACTTTAAAAAGGAGTAAACAGCTGAGGTGTTGTACAGCTCTGGTTATGTGCCATGATTCTGGTCTGAGGAATGGAGCATCTGTCTTTGCAGAACATACCATTGTCTTCTGCAAATGTGTCAGAGATAAAAAGCAATCGAGAGAACAGACAGGAATGTAATAAAATGTTTAAGCTGAAAAAATAAGATTTTTTCAAAAAAGAGGGAAAAATCGAAATGTGCAAGAGCTGTTTCTTGGTTTTGGTTGGTTTGTTTTTTGGTTTTGTTTTTTAATTTGAGAATTATCTTTGCTTTAAGAGTTGGTGTATTTGTTTGGGGGTTTTGTTGCATTTGTTTATTCCGCCACCCAACCAAAAATATGCTTCCCTTCTGGAAGTTTTCATTCGGTTCTGGTTATTTAAAAAGCCTAATAATGTCAACAACTTCAGCATCATAATCTATTGCTCGAGGCACGTGAAAAAGTTGAGCCAGGTGCTTGCTGTCCGCTCTGTCTGCAACATTAAGAAAAAATTGTAGGGCAGAGACTTGAAGTTCCTTTCACCTTTGAATCTCAGTTAAAATGCCACAGATCTGCTGTATTTCTCTCAAATTAGATTATTAATTTTTCTGCTCAGATAGCAATGTTGTTATAAAGGATAGGAAAGTGTATATTTTATAAATTGACCCAGGGCATAGAAGAAAGATAACACTTTCACTGTTACTACTTAGGGTTTTTTTGTTTGGAAATGAGAATTTAATTCACTAATGTATACCTGTTACTGTAGGATTTGTAATATTTTCCTTAAATCTTTTTTTGTTTTGACCCAAATATGTGTCATGGAAAAAAGATTACTTAATGTGCAGTCTTTTTCAGATACTTGCAGTACCCTTTATAGCTTGCGTTTATGTAAGCTTTCATACTGTGCTATGCAATAATATCTAAATTGCTAAGTTTAAAAATGAGATTTTGCAATAGTTTGTTCTTCCCTGTGGAAAACATTTGGGACTAGAAATTTGAACATAACTAATTAAAAACCTTAATTTTCATCCTATTTTGCTTTTTTTTAATCTAGGTAAAGGTGGTTGGGTTTTTTTTCAGTCCGGATGTACTAGCATAAGAAAGTGGGTGTATGTTTTGGAATGGTAAAAAAAAATGGATTACTGGGAGAGGTTTCAATTATCTGTTTTTCACCAACTAATTCTGGGTTCAATCATTCCAGCTGGTTTATGATTGCTAGATGAGCTGGACAGAGCTTGAGTCATCGTAGCTGTCAGATAAACTGTTTGAGGAAAAAGGGCTTGAAGGGTGGAAGCAGAAACACTATCATCACTCCGCAGCCTGCCTCCATGTTATGGCGTTGCCTTCAAATAGTGTTGGATCCCTTCCAGAAGCAAAACAGTACAACAGCTGGTCCCAATTATCCTAACTACAGTGTGTCTACATGCACAAATGGCCAGCTTTTCTAATTTGGCTCTGTGGTTTAATGAATTAGTTATTTAATAATTTGACAGCAATGCTAGTGTTGTGTTTAGCCACTTGCTTCTGTTTAATCTTATCTTTGGAGCTGTGTTCATACAGTCCTGCCGTGATCATTGCCAGCTATTGTAATTTATGCAACACACAGTTTATAGACTTTTTTACTTTAAAAGGCCTGAAAGTTGGAAATCTATCACTTGATAACAGTTCTTTTCTTTAATAACATGAGTTATCACTCAATACAACTAGGAATATAGAAATGTGACCCTTTTTTTCCCCCCAAAGCTCAGAAATTAGAATAAAAAATTAACATGTGAAAGGCATACTCACATTCTACTTACCCTTACCCATTCATTTACTTCAAGGGATATATTTTCAGAGGCCTGTAGATGAGCTGCAGAAAAATCTCCACTGCTTGCATGAGTAAGCTCCCATTTAAGCTCATACAGGTAGAAAGATGCACAGCTGTCACAAGGGGATAAGGAAGCATTAATATTTGCACAAATGAGGAAGGCTACACATACTGTGAGCACACAACATAAACCTGCAAAGAAATGGTCCCAAATATCTTGTAAATTAGAATATTCACTTCTTTACTGTCAACACTTGGCTCCTAATAAATCACCAAGAGGTTATAGTTACCAAGCAACCAAAACCTGTTAATTTATTGTGCAAGATCATGAATTCCAGCTGACTTGTAAGGACGAGTAGGAATTGACTGATGCAACTCAGAGGGAAAGAGGGAGGAAAAAATAGTTTTGAAATGAGTTTTTCGCAGTTTAAATGTCACAGTAGTATGAAAGAAAGCAGCCAATTCACATTCCTTCTGCCCTGTATTGTGATGAAAAACTTGTACTATGTCTACGGAGGTCCCAGTGGGTCTCTGATCTCAGAGCTGCAAATGACAAAAGGTCTTAAGGCAACTGAGAGTGAGGCAGGGTGTGTGTGTGTGTGTGGTGTATAATATGTACGTACTCAATGTTTTCTGTAGAAGTAAGAATGGAACTGTGGGTGGGTCCGTGTTCGTCCAGTATCGTAGAGCTGGGAAAGCTGGAGCTGTGCTGTGGCTGAACAGGACACTTACTGAGCTAAATAGGCTTGATCCCACTTCCTAACCAAGGACTTGGCCAAATTTCACCTGAATCAAAGGCTTTAGCCCATGAAAGGTTTGAATGATTGGGTAATATGACACTTTAATGGTTTCACGTCGTGTAGATCTTGTGTTGAAATTAGTGAAAATCACTGGAGTTGAAACAAGCTTGAATTTAGTTTCTCTTTTAGAGGTAAGAGGCTGGGCAGTGTTAAAGTCAGATCAGATGCAAATTATGAGCTGGAAGCACAGAAAATTCAACCGCAAACTGAGTAATAGAGCACATTACTATCCAAAAATAACTGGAAACAGGTTGCAATAAGGAATAAAATAATTCCATCAGCACCACAGTATTTGTTTCTCTAAAGAAAAAGAAAATATTTAAATACAGTCTCTCTAAATATGTCACCATAATAAGAATAAACAACACTTAGCCAGCAGTAAAAATGAACAAGTATTCTCATAATAGACTTAGGGGAAAGTTTTTTCTTTATTTCCAATCTGAACAAAACAGCTGCTGTTAATATCAAATTCTTTTCAACTTCCTGTATTGACCAGTAGAAAACAAATATCAATCAATTACCTGGGAATACCTATAGATTTATTATCTTCAGGTTATGTTGCTTATCGGAGTATTTGCCTTCAACTTATGTCATATCTGAGCTTTTTCAATGATTTAAATCTGTATTTTCAAGTAACTTGTGAGCCCTTACAGCAAGCTTGGCAGTGGGTATGGCTTGTTAAAAGAAATAACAAGAAATGCTAAAAGAAAAATCTCACTTCTTGTCTGTCATAGACACCTTGAGTTTCCATGGCAGCAACACTTTGGCAGGGTTAACAAGGAATTATGGGTTGTAATGCAATCTCTTGAGCTACAGAAATAACTACATGCGGTATTCGAATGCTAAGGATTGGCAATGGACTTTTCTTTAACCTGAGCCCAGGCTCTCCTTGAAGGAGATTATTTTCGAGTGCTGCCCATAAAGATTGTAGCAATTATTGTTGAATGTAATGTCTATCAGAAAGCATGTAACACGTCGACAAGCTGGAGTTCACGACTTTGCTTTTCCTGACATAGGAAGCTCATGAAATCTGCTTTTTAGCTTGCTTTGTCAGTTTACCTCACTGGATAAGAATGCAAATTATTTCCTTTCCAGAGTTTCCATTGTAATAATGTTATCACCAAAGATTAGTATAGAAAATGTCTGACTTATAGCCATATCCATATAAATGAGATTTATCAGAGCACCGAAACTAATATTGGAACTGATGCTCTTTTAACCCTCTCTTTCTGTGTGAGCATTGACAGAAGTTCAAGATTTACACAAAGGAGGTAAAAATGGTATTGTGTCAGAATAACTGGCCTTAGGAAAGAGACATAAATAGCAACCTAATGAATCCTGTTTGTGAGGTTCTATATTCCTTTTGGGGTAGAAGAAAAACCCATTTAGAACTGTTACATCCAGAGAAATATTTGTAAAGACGTTACAAATAATGAAGTAGAACAACATGCTGAGCAACTGGAAATATTTGTTTGGGAACAAACACTTTCTTTCAAGGAAAACACATTTTTAAGACAACTGTTTGCTTTTAGAATGGAACAGAAAATGATTTTGAACATGTGGGTTTTATTGCTGTGGAGAAGTTAGGTTTTATGTAATTTTAATTGGGCCACTTGCCACTGACTTCAAAGGGGATTGTATTGACCACAGTATGATCAAAAATGTGTTCAAAGAATCTAAATATTTATTTGACTAAAACATAGAAATATTTCTCTCCTGTGGATTTACCATAAGCATAAAAGTTGTCTTAAGTAAAATGCCCTCTTTTCAATTTTACTAGCTTTTGCCTAAATACATACTAAGTAAAGCTGATGGTATAAAAAAAAAAAAACCACAACCCACTAAACAACTGATGAAAATCCATATCATATAGCCATGAATACAAGGGGATTTAATCACAATTACCCAGATAAGAAGTTTAAAGTCAATTGTTATTGCTATAATTCAATCCTATGTGGCAAATTTCCTTGGGAAGAACTCAAATTAGCCTGCAAGGATGTTATTGGAAAAAAGTTAGGTAAACTTTAAAGACTTGAAAAAAGTTATAATTATTTCCCATAATTAAAGTAAAACTTTCAGTGTAGAACAGTTAATGTTAATTTTTAAAGTTACAGGGATATACTACATAAAAATGGATCAAAAAACCCAACTATAGGCTACAGAGTGAATTATTTTTTCCCTGTTTTATTAGTGGCTTTTAGTACTTCAAAGCAATAATTTGTAAGTTGCGAACTAAAGATGTTCACGCAATTTAAAGCAAACAAAACACCTTGGGAAAGCTTAATATTGCAACATATGTGAAAATACAAGGAAAACTTTTATGAAAAATTAAGACTGCAGAATGCAACTTGCTTCAGGATGAGCTTGACTCCCTTGCTTATTTAAAAGAACTTAATCATATTATGGCCTAAATGTACATGGTTTGTTCCATGTGAGGTGCCCAAAAGTATTCACAGTGACTGTGAAATGCTTGCAGATATGACACAAAGTCTTAGAAAGATTTGTAGCCTTCTGAGTTGTCAGAGACCAGGTAGGATGCCTTGCAGCAGCTCAGATAGGACCAGCCACCTGCATGTAGACAGCTGAAACCTGACCTCGGCATCGACTCTTTCTAACCACAGCTACGCACTTCACTTTATTATTCAGCCAAATCCCACCTGGATTGTTCAATTTCTGTTTTCTGTTTTAGACTTTGTTTTCAGGGAAACCATCCACCCACTCAACCAAGGTTTAAAAAAGTAAAATATAATATTTTCAGAGGAGCCCACGTGGCACAGAAAATCAATGAAAATATCTCCTTGCTACTCTGGCATGCTCCACAGAGTTTGTTCAAATATTTAATGAAAGACAAAATACACAAGACAGATTTGGGATATATTTTGGTAATATTTATTTATTTTGATTACTAGCAATAGTTTTGGAGTTCTACTATTCCCTAAATACATAAGCTCATCATGCCAAGGGGAAAATATCTCATTACTTCTCATCTGAAATATTGTTGGCATCTGCTGGCTTTGACTAAGTTACTTTTCCTATGATTTTCCTATGATTCCTACACTTCCTATGATTTTTTTCATACGATGTTAAGATTTTCAGAATAGAATGTTGCAATTTTTTTTAATTTGAATTTTTTCCTCCTTCCAAATATTCTTTGTGCTTGTATTATAAATGTAATAAGATATAAAACTAGCAATTGAAACAAAACATGCAGATGATCAAAAATTAATTCATAATGGCACATTTCAACTGATCTCAAATGAAGAAGATGAAAAATCTTGATTTATTTTTTTTTAAACTCAAATCTGAAATACAAGCACTTAAGGCTTCCATTGAAATCAGAAAAGCTGCTTCCTTCAGATACTAGAAAAAATGGATTTGCCTTGTATGTATCTTTTATATATAAGGTACTCAACTCCTGATGTGACTTTACATTCAGGGTTTTATCTATTGTTGGCCTTGCAGTTATGTTCAGTTCATTATTCTCTAGTACAGGTTACTTCCCTTGTTTGTAAAATGTAACAATGCAATACCAAAACATATCACAGATTCTAAGAACGTTAATTACTTTTTATTCTATGCTGTCACTACCTTCAGATGCCTATGAAATCTGTGATTTGTAATAGTGTCTTGACATTATTGACAATGTTGGTGCTTTGGAAGATGCAAAAATTTCTAATACCTTGTTCTTACTTTTAAGATTCTTACTCCGTATCCATTCTGGATCTTTCCTGTTGTCTATTACTTAATCAGTCAGACCCTCCCTTAGTTCACTGAACTAAACACACTGAATCGTAAAAGGTCAACAAAATAGTTAATATGCACTGAGGAAGACTATTGGAGATGCAGCACCTTATTACATTAAGACTGGAAGAAAAAGTACAAATTACAGGAACTGAATGGTGACTCAAGCATCAGAATGCCTGAAATGGGCTAGGTTACTCAGAGAAGTAGAATTTCTGTGGTATCGGATAAAAATCTCTAGCCACTTGCAATTTTAAAATTAGATGTATTATGCAAGTAATTTTTTTTTAAAGAACAGGCTTTACTGCTGCAAAAAATGCTAGTGCAAAGCAATACAGAAGGAGCAGCAGTTCCTGACACTGCTGTCATAAATGTGCAGGTTTGCAGACAGAGGTTTCTGGTAACATTTTAGATGTCTCAGGGTATTCCACCTGGCTGCCAGATGTTGTTCTGGGAGATAATGGGTCTCCTGATGGTCTATCATGTTTTCCACTATACTGAGGCCTAAAATAGGCTAGAACATCTCAACCAATACTAAACACCTATGTTTAAGGAGGTAATTGTTCCTATCTATATTAGTACCCTGCTTTTTTTGCCTATAGACACCTAGTTACATATCAAAATCTATAGCCATAGTGTCTCCAGCACCCTCCTAAAACACATAGTAAGTGACTTTGTCTTCCTGTGGTCTTAGTCCCCAAAATCCCAAAGGCAAACTGTGATAAAATGGTTTATTTGATTCGCTTCCAAGTCAAAAGATAATGCTACAATAATCGGACTGTTCTTCCTGTTTGAGTTTAAACACCTCAGAGCAGCATCTCTCACCACAGTTTGGTCTTTTGCCAAAAGTCATTTTATTTCAAACCAAGAAGGCTGGTAAGATCTAGAGGCAAAGCAATCCCAAATTTGAGTTTATCACCTGAATGGTGTCTTCCTAATTAGTTTTCATAACAATCTCATCTGGGAATAATGAAAAGTAATAATTAGAATGTGGTACTTTGTCCAAATTTTCAAAGCTCAGAAATACTGGTATTTGGAGTTCTGATTTGCACTGTGTTATCTTTGAGTTACCACTCAATTCTGGAAGGAAGTATTTCCTGAAGCTCATATGGTGAGGATCTCTATAGCTGGTTAAATATGAATATAAATAAAATCTAAATAATTGCTAGTAATGAGATAACATTAACTATGCCTGCATTCCAGTGCCTCCTTCCTCTTCTCTGTCTAATTTATTTTTTTCTCCAGCACTGGTCCCACATCTGCCTCTTGCTAATGAGGTCCTTCCCTTGCACCTTCTCCAAACTTTAAATTTTGAAAACTCTGTATGCAACCTGCTAAAATGAAATGTTTTGTTACACCCCTAGGAGGTCTAATGTCTTCTGGAAGAGATGACAGCAGTCCACACAACTGGTTGTTAAGACCATAAAGGCATACCAGATATACCCTTTACATTCTATCATATGTTATATCACACCCACTTTCAAATCTGTCACAGCAAACTTGCCACCGATTCCATTAGCTACTGCCCATCTAACAGGAGAGAACTTGCCCGCCAATGTTATATTCAGATAAAATTCTATTGTTCTCTGAGAAGAGAAAGTAAATTAAGTCCTGTCACTGTGCTAGCAGCATCTTGGCTTCTAAGGAGATGATTAGTGTGCCACATTTGAAAATGTCATGCGTTTATTTCTGGGTGATTAGTGATACCTGTGTCAGCACCAACGCTGCTGCAGCAGACAGCCTCATATGTCAGGAAAATTGGGCAAACCAGACTGCACAGCACTTTTCTCTATAAATTCTACTAAATGTGCAAGTAAGAACATTGCCTGCTTTTCTCCGAAATGTGTGTACTTGTCCCAAAGCATAGCTTTGGCAGAGCAGCTAAATACTAATAGGTAGTTTATTATCTTTATAAACTCTAATTCCCTTGTCTTCAGAGTAGTTATGGCAAGTTGCTAAGAATATGCATCTTTGTCTACATATCTGTATGCATTTATAACTTCTGTGCTTCAAGTCTAACAATGGTCAAGACTTGTCAGGCTGCTTGGTTTTGTTTGTTTTTCCATTTCATCAGGATAAACTTTTAAATGTATTCCTTCTAATACTAGTTCCTCTGCTGCGTTGCCTGGAACTTATTAGATTCGTATTTCTGAGGTGCTTCTGAAGAAAACAGGTAGAGATCTGACATTGGAGAAACTTCCTGTGCTTTATTTCTAGCTAAATATATACTACTTGTGAATAATCGGGGTAGTATGGCAGTGATCACTTTTTCTTGAACTCTGGTTCAAGAAAAAGACCTATGAAAAAGATTCTCAGGGTTTTGATGGCATTTTAACATGTTTTTCAGTGGTGGTGATGTGGAGGGTGTGGTATTTTTTCAACTAGGATGTCCAGGAAGCATGTTAATTTGCAGTAATGGCTCAGAATAATTTTCTGATTTCACCTTCAGGAATTAATTAGTCAAAATTGACTGCAAAACTCTCTGAAAATAGAAATTTCGTGAATGTAAACCAAACTTTATCATTTGGCATGTAGGCCCCAAAATAATTTTATTAGTTTCCTCTGCTCATCTACACCCTGAAACTTCTCTGGATCCCTTTAACTCTACGGTTAAGCGTTTATCTGATGCCTTTCTGAGAATCTTTTATGGCAGTACCATTCCAAGGTAGGATACCTGGGGGTTCATTGGCCATGTCAGTCTGGAGCAACAAATTTCTCTTGGGTTGATTGAACGTTCATCTGCCAAGAAACTGCATTGAAAGTACCAAACACAGACTCTCTGAGCCCTTCTGCATTCCAGAGATCCTGCAGCACCTCAGGAGCTTTTATCTAGGGACAGTCCACATTCCTCCTTTAAAAGCACTCACTTTGCCCTGCACAAAATATTTTAACAACTAATAATTTCTATTAAAAATAGCCACTGTTAAGGCTTCTGAGTATATTTCTAGAGTTCCCTGTAAGTTACCTTACTTTGGTTGGTAGAGATTGATTTTTGCCAATTTTTCAGATTTATAAATGAGTCCCTACTGATTACAATCCATTTTGGCATTAAAAAAAAAATTGATACACATTTCAAATCTGATTTGGTGTTGACTTCCGTTCTGCATCTTTTCATCCCTCGTATCAATTTTCTGAACACTTGAATGTCCAGAGACTGTAGCTGGCACTCATTTGCTCAGAGGTGGTGAATTTTAGGCTCATCAGCTAAAATGTTCTCATTGCAATGTAACATGAAATAAAATATTGTTTCCAACAGCTCTTCATCAGAGCCACGAGCAGAAAAAAAAATAAATAAAAATTGATCCAGGCAAGGATCTGAAAATACCCATTATAGTTGGGACAAGGCCTCCATAGGAAGTTGCTTTATGTGAATGTGATCAGGGAAAATTAAATTCTGTACATAATATAGCTTAATAATTTGTGTCTATGAATTTTTACCTAACAGCAATCTCAGAATTGAGATGCTTCATGTTCATTAAGATGTATTACTGCTCTAGAGCTGCTGCCTGACAACTTGCATTCAGAACCCAAATTACTTCTTCCTCCTATTCTAATTCTTACTTCTTTAATCAAAGGAAAACAAAACTCCATGTAACCTATACAAACAGTTGCATTTTACAAAGCAAGCTCAAATTTTAAACCTTTGAATGACAGATGCTCACAACAAATGCTTGTTTGCAGTCCAAAGATTTAAAAAAGCAAAAAAAACCCCAAAAAATAAAATTGCCTACAGCTGAATTCAAGTGACTTGAAAAATGTTGCAAAATATTCCAGTAACAGCAAGGCCCTTAGTTTTAATTCTGCGCATAACCACATGTGTACTGAGAAACTGAATCCACCTAAATATAGGGGGGAAAAAATGCAGTATTAGTGGCTTTGAGATGGAATTATGGAGCCCATGTAAATTTTTCTTTCAATTCTATATGCATAACATTTCAAGTCTATCAATATAATTTATAGTTTACACCCTGGTTTTAATTTATCTGAACACAAGGTCTGTTTCATAAACATCAAAGATAATGGAAATGCCCTTTTAATTAATCTGTTAGAATCTACATGTTTATTCCACACTTACTTCCTTTATTTGTCAACCTCACACATGAGAAATGATGCCTCCTGTGCTCTCCCTGCTTAATGTCAAAGCTGTAGGGAAAAATGTTTATAACATTGGCTGCATTCTTTCACTGAGGGCTGGCAATTAACACTGCGTCTGGAATCAGAAACCTTCAAAATGTCTTTCATTACTACCTGTCTGGGTGGCAGGAAGGAAATGAAAAGAAGTTTTCTATTCTTGTCACATCTAGTTGCAGGATTTACTAGAACAGACCTTCTTCCAGTTATGGGGAGTAAGATTATACCAAAGCTGCTGATCTGTTTTCAGAAGAATTGTCACAATCCTTGAAAGAAATAGCTGGGAGTAATGGAATTTTAGCAGAAATGAACCTGTTACTAGCTAGGAAAAAACTGCTGCAGCCAGATAGACCTGAGGTGCCATACTTGCAATTTCAAGCATGGCAGATGAAATTATGACTAAGAGGAGGGAAAAATATATTGAAAGAAAGTTCTTTTAATCTAAAACTTAACTCCCTGGGATTTGGCCCACCTTACTCCGTTGCTGATAGTTCCCATCAAGTGGTTATTAGACCAGGCAATGAATCTCTCAAGTCATTTCGTGCTCAAACCTCACTCTAGCTCAGCTAATCCATACAGTGAGGAAGAAGCTTGGTATTTCATGCTTCCCTGCTGCAGCTTGGCCCTCTGGGATTGAATCTGAAGATTTGAGCCATTGCAAAAAAATTAAAATAAACAACCAACAACCCCTGCTTCAGTGTCACTTACAGGAACCACTTGGGTTCATCGTTATCCAGACTATCAGGGAAATTGTAGAATCTGCTTTTTCTTTACTTTAATGTCTTTTGTCTGTCTCTGATCAAAGGAGACAAAAATGGTTGTTACAAAAAGGAACACTATTTTATATTGCAAATACTGGCATGATTTTTTTTTTTCTGGTTTGATCAGCATGGGAAATAAGTAATTTCCATCAGAAAAATAAAGTGCCTTTTGGTTTTACAGTAGTAGCCTTGGCATTTTGGTGTTAAAACACTATCCCTAATCCAAAGGATTAGATGCTGTTGTGGTGGCAGGATGTATTAGCATGTAGGTCAAGAGATTGTCTACCTCTCCATCGAAGTATTTCCAGTGTTAACTAGTGCTTATAAAAAAAAAAGTATTTTTTCTGCATATAATCTCTAAAATGGCGGTTTTTTTCTGTGTTCCCAAATAATGGGCCTTAATTATGCTGTCTGGTAAAAGGAAAGGGAAGTACAAGTTATCCTCTGTGCTCTTGAAAAATGGACATAGACAGTTCTCAAAATGCGCAAGTTTATTGGTTTTATATAGAACAAAGCAGGCAATGAAGGAAGGTATGGGCTAAATCCCAAACCACAGGTGAGTTCACTGTGATGAGTATAGAAATTTCTAGTCAGCAGCCAGTGAGTCACTATGATTGATGTGCCCACAAAGACGTAATTGAGTAAAGCTAAGAGTATTGCCTCAAGTCCCTGTGTCAAAATGGATGTGCTACCACAGTCTGTGCATACCAGACATAGTATCGACCAAGTTACATCCACAAACATGGCAGGACCTTAGTTTCTGATGCAGCTGAGGGGTAACTGGGGTGGGCTGTGGGCTGAGGATAGCCTAAGGACTATGCAGCGCCAAGCATTGCCTCAGGACAAAATCCAGGTAAGCAAAGGCCACCACGTTAGGAAGAAAGAAGCACTGATGGGGAAAAAGCACATGATCAGGTCATGGTTTTCTTATAGCTGGAGATGTGCCTATATTCACATATCCCAGAGTACTCATGTATTTTCATTTGTATGCACTCTGTCCAATAATATCAGACTAGATATAGTAGGAGTTAACTGCAAGGTTTTGGTATCTTTGCTCGGAAGGGTCTACTTGTTTTCTCCCTCTCTCCTGTGAGGTATCTAATGATGCACCTAATACGTCGTTGAACTGGTATAACTGAGAACAAGTAGCTTCACATCCTAGGAAAATTACTAGTCTTTATCTGATTGAAGCCCAGATATAGGAACAAGGAAATGTTGCCAATTTTCAAGAAAATACTTAGATTTTGGCAGAGTCCAAGATGAAATCAGTAATGGATGGCTGATGTCCACAAGAGCACTGTGATTCTGGTATGCAAAGCCACAGGGATCTTTAAAATTGCAGGATTTGTTGGCACTTCCAATCAAAATATTAAACACTTTGATGTTCAGGATCCTGGTTTTTTGGTGTTTCATTTTTGCTTTATGTTGTATTTGTGGTCATGCTTAGATTCACCATAATCTGATATTTAAAAAAAATTCTGAAAGAAAACTTTGCAAGACTGATAAACTTGCATGCAATACAACTGCTAAAGGGAAAAAGGAAAACAAAACAAAACAAAAACCCCCAAATTCTGGATCCCCAAGCAGCCCCAACTGCTGTGTTCCTGATAAAATATCCACACCCCATTGAGTGGACATCAGCTACGCAAACAGATGTTCTTGAAGAGAAAAGGAAGTGTTGAATAGCTGATTTATTTTGTTGCAGTTCTGCTTAGACTGACAGTTATGGGTTTAAAGGGTGGTTACCACGACCAGCAAATCCAGCCAGGCTTTAGGTGCAGCTAAATCCAATAGAAACTCTCAACTTTACATTTTTGCCCTAGAGACAGCTACAGGTCGATAGTCAGTTTCAGAGTTATTTGGGGCTAATCAGAAGTGCGTGTGCAGATGTTGAAAGATTGAATTTATACCTCTGGAATCAATGCAGGTGCTTTTTAAAATATATTCTTATTAATTTTTTTACTATTATTTAAAATGGCACTAAGACTGTGGCATATGTTGCTGACTTCTGAATAGAATTTAACTGTTTGTTGACTTTCAGTGGACTATCCTGAGGTCCAAGGAGCAAACCAGGATATTTATTATATAGCAAATCAATACTCCTGTACTTTACAACAATGTTGTAGAAGTAAAATAAGGTGTCGCTTTATGAATTTATCAGACAGTACCTTGCTTGCCTGCCAAAGTTAGGATTTATTTCAGTTTGAAAATAGATTAATTTTTTTTTTCATTTTAAAATATCTGCTTTTAGAAACATCATACAGGCAAATCAAGTTACAAGCATGGTAGATCTAATTAATTAAGAAATACGGCAAACCTTATTGTAGGCAGCCCTTAAACGTGTTCCAGGAGAAAAAACACCTTCAGCATATTGAAATGCGGTGTCTCTAAGCTTTGAGGTGTGGACCCTTACAGAAGAATGTGGTTGTGCCGTTTTTTTGTTTAACTAAAGGAGTCCTAAGTAAGAGGTTGAAACAGTACAGGGCATATTCATTCTGCCACACAATGCCCACCGGGAGCGTATGGAAACGGCTTCAAGTCTTGGGCAGGGCGAGGGGCAGACAAAGCCCAAGTTGCCTTTCGAACACAAACGCTGAAAACTTTGTCAGCGTTTTAAAATTAAGTTTCATCTATTCATATGTTAAGACTTCAGGGAGATGAATTGGGACAGCTGAGAAACTGATTGCAGCCTCTTGCTGCAATTTTTCCCTTTGCTGTTCGTGTCGCCGAGCTGACACGGCCCCCGCTGAAACACTTCTATCTCGTGATACATGTATCAAAAACGAATAGATAGGATGGCTGATCTTGTGCCTTTCTTGTTCTGCCACACGCTTTTGCTCTGAACCACATGTCATTAATAGAGCTAATGGGATTTTGGCATGGAACCAAAGGGGTGGGAGGGGAGAGGGGGGCGGGGGGAGATGGATGGGAGCGAGATGAAGTGCCGAGAGAAGCACTGCTGCCTTTCTTTGCGCTAAAGCGATGTCAGGTTTATCAGGCTTCTCTTTAGTCCTTCCTGACAGGACTGGAGGCACTTCTCTATACATGTATGTCTCATGCATTCATGAGCC
>JAHREE010000567.1:4298268-4395901 GCA_033628505.1 Tringa tobata
GCGGGGGCGCCACCTGCTGGCCGCGCCGCCGCACAGCCCCGGGGCTCCCGCAAAAAATACTTAGCTGGCAGGCATTCTTAGGTACAATCATCAGGAACTAGAAATAACATAAAACCAGAATGATCTTTCTCTGAGAAACAACGTACTCAATTATTTTGGAACTCTGATACTTTGAAATTTCTCCAGACTCAAATTCTAAAAAAGAAATGCCTGAAAGTGCTAAAGCGTTCCACTTCAGGAACTTGCAGACTGAAAAACGTGCTACATATAAAAGTATTAAACACTTTATTAAGTGCAAGGTAAATATAGAATATTCAAAAGTGTAAAATATTAAACTACGAAATGTGTGTTTTGTCTCCAATTCCAAATGTTTCCATCTCCCTTGGTTTATTATATATTAATTTATTTACAGAATTGATTGGAAACACCTGTTTATGCACTAGAAAACTTAAATGCTAATAATAAGTAAAATGTACAGAGATATGTGATCTTAAATATATGCAATATCCACCTGGCTGTGCTCCAAACTTTATAAATGTATCTATATGGAAGTCACTAGTACTTTGGAAATAGCACAGACACTAAGAGGGCTGATTGAATAATGTCCAATTCACTTAATAGTGGATTTTTGTAGTCCCATTCAGCTGGCTTTATAGCTGATTTGATAGTGTTTCATTGATACTGTTGTTCAGTAGCGTCCTCAGTGAAATAAGGTGTATTTCCTTTATGGTTTGGGACATTTTCTGGGTAGCAACTTGCTTGTTATTATTTTTCAAATAATAGATAAGTCACTAGCCAAAAAGAAGTGTGTATCATAGACTTACACTATGCTTATTTCTCTATAATGAGGGGTAGTTACGCTATGTAATTATCTACGTTAGGTTTTTGGAGGACAGTCTCTTTATACTCCTAAGTGAGTAGCCTTAATCTCTTAAATTTGTATGTTTGTGTTGCCTTCCCAACCCTTCACCACTGACTCTTGCCGTTTGTATAGTGAAAGCTCCAATTCCTCCTCAAATGAATGCAAAGAGCAGGCCTTGTGTTTTGAGGGCAAGTCCCATAAAATCCTTTTGTTCTAAGTGTGTTCTCTGGATTTGATTCCTTGACAGACGTTGTACCACAGAACTTGGCACAAAGGGAAGCAACCCCTTTTCTCCTGACCTCTGTGGGCTCAAAGAACAGAGCCTGAAGGACAGGCAGAGGGTGGCACGCAGTTATTTCTCCTCTGCCTACTTGTGGGTGACTAAGAGTCACCAAACAAACTTGGTCGTCTTATAGAAGAGAATTACACTTCTCTATCCTCTGTCATAATCTCTAATCTTTTCACTTGTATCAGTCTGAATGTTGTTGAGGCTCCCCTAATGAGGTCAATTAACACTAAAAAGTAGTAGCCGGTATTGGTACTTATGCAAAGCAGCACTACACAGAAATTGCTCTGAAGCAAGCTAATGAACAATTTCAATTGGGAATCTCTTTAATAACATGTAAAAGCAAATATTTTTGGAGAATTTAACATATTATTGAGAAATAGGTAATGAGAACCTTGGAAGGGTATTTGGAAATGAATTTTCATATAACTTGTTACCACAGTTTTTGTGACGGTGTATTGATGCTTATTTTGTAGCCGTAGTGGGCCATACCCTCATAGCTATTACAAATGTTATCTCTGGAGCTTGGGTGGTATCAATTTGAGATTTATGGTAAACTGGGAATTTGAAACTCTCAGGAAAACACTAATTCTGTGATAAACTGAATGCTAACTGAGCATATGGAGGCACAATCCCGCACAGAAAAATGTGGGTGTGCTGAGGTGCAGAAAATGCTTCCTGGTGGAGAGTTACTAGCCAAAAGAGCCGAACTGAATCTGAGTAATTGCCATTTATTTCCCTCTTTCAGCAATTCCAGTGTAGATCATGTCTGAATGTTGAAGGGGAGACCTATAACATTCTGTGGTCTGGAGAGTTCTTACCTGTCAGGTGGGTGGGCTGGCAGTGGTTTGATGACCTTTTTACCTATAAAGATGTCATAAGGAAATGGGCATCTCACTCCCAAATGTCTATTCTTTGAGCTGCCATCAAATCACCATCTAAAAGCTGGAATTCCTTATCTGTATAATTGTCTGAGTTTTGCCACCTCATCTTCCTCATCTATGAAAAAAAGTATTCTTTTCATTGCAATTAGCACTTACAGGAGCTGGAATGTGATCAAGTTCCTGTAGGCATGATAGCTGATGAAAGCTAAGTGTAAAGGTCCTACAGGATATGCCTGAGCTAGCTGCATAGATAGTAAACCTTAACAGAAGTTAAATAGTACTGAATGCACTGAGAAATGAGGCAGACACACAATCAGACCTTTAAGAATGCACTGAGGATGACCGTTATTTGAGAATGTTTTTAGACTTAAAACCTGTTGTGGTAGTTCAGTAACTTTTTTTTTTATACTTTCTGTGTGGTAAGGCATAGGCAACTAACGCTAATAGAGACTAATCTGACAAGGCACAAGCAAGCTTCAGTCTGGAACCATAAACAAACTAGGATACAAACTAATGAACCATTCAGCATTTGCTAAAGTACTGTCTGTTGTGGACTTCTCTCTCCCATGTACTCTCGGTTCTTTGTAGAGAAAGTTTCCAGTATGTTTCCCTTAGTAATACAGAGATTCAACAGAAAATGAGTAATTGAAATTGAAGACTGATGCTAGCATCTATTAGCGCCTCCTAAGAGAAGTATTGAGCTTTTTTGGAGTCACTTTCTACTTGTACCAAATTAACTATTTCATTCTGTAATTGGTTATAAATTGTATAACGCATACCCACTCTTCCCAGCCTTTCTAAAATGATAACCGAAATACTTCGAAGTCTAAAAAACTAACTAAACAGGGCTAAAAAATACATAATGAGATAAGATCAAATATGCTCTTAAATACATGAATATAAGAGGTAGATGTAGATAGCAAAGTGGACAAATGGAAGCACTTTTTTCTAAATGCAAATATTGATGTATCTAAGGAGGTTGGCGGAGGAAAATCAACAAGTTTCTAGTCACTAGGTGACTAGGCAGCATAGATCACTTTGGAAGAATTGTATTAGATCAGTATAACAAAAACCAACCAACCAATGCCAAGCCAAACCAGAGAACTATATTTACAGTATCTTTAAAGTGCTACAAAATCACTTCAGTTTGGAATGCCATGCCCCAGGAGGGTGGGGAATAGTGCAGGGGCTTTCCAACTAATTTTTGTAAGAGGTACTAAAAACTATGGAAAAGCACAGGGAAATACTCCTATGTTATTACCATATAAAAGGTGACTTCAGCTAAGTGTAAGTAGACTAGGACAACATTAGGAAAGAATATTATGTATCATAAACTTGAATGTGATGAGCCACTAATGAGAGAATTCAAAAGCGAGAAAGCATTTCTCATTTAAGCCCTGGATGAAGATGTACTAATGAAAAGCCACTAGAAGCATGGTTGTAAAGTATTCAAATTTAACAGTTTTGTAGAAGCAAAAAAAAAGTCCATCTAATGATTGCAAGTAAAAATGGAAACTAATAAGGGTATTTATGAATAGAAAATTGAAGGATCAGCTAAAGCAGTTAATTTTTGCAGGTGTCATGCAGAGTCTCCAGGGGGATACAGCAGGTGAATTACTGGGGAGTAATTCTATACAAACAAAAGGGAGGTAATTAAATTGTCATTGGAAAATAATGCTGCGGTCACCCAAAATATAAATGGATTCAAACAGCGCCTAGTCAAAATTCATGGGAAAACATGCCAATCAAGGGCTACTAAACAGTCATCTGGATATAACATCTGTCTCAAAAACCATTCAGTATCATTATTTCTCAGCAGTTTCAATAGAAACAGGAGAAACTGATAAATGATTAGTTACAAATTGCTAGACCTGAATGATGTTAACAGAGGAGTTCTACAGTTGATGATATATCTTGAAGAAAGTACACATCTTTCTCCATAATACAAGGTCCTCTTTCATTACAGAACTGTTTGTATAAGCAGTGTGCATAATTAAAGGGTGTTAAGGTCAAACCTGCCTCCTGTAGCCTTCTAGGATATGCCTAGAAAATAGATCCAGGTAAATGCTTCAGTCTTCACTATGCATCTAGGGAGCAAGAAGCTTATTCTTTCCCCCCCTCCATCACCTCCCTACACATTCATTTAATAAAATGGTTCCTTTGTAGAAAAATCAGCAAAATTTCACACTATTTAAATTAGATTGGACTGTAAGCATTGGAACAGACCAGAGCTGTTCTGTGTCCCTTCTTGTGTGCCATCTTGAGAATAAGATTGAGGTACGGGCAGCTTTGTTTATGAAACTATTTTGCAGATCAGTATTTCTCAAAGTCACTAACTTTGTTACATATACGCAGTGGATTGTGATAAGGATCTTTCAACAAAACATAAATATTTTTGCTACTAAATATTTGGCTTTAATGTGTAGTGTAAATTACGCAGTGAATGTTTATCTAAGCAAAGTGACAGGCAAGTTCTCCTTTCACTCAAACATGGACTTATGTAGTGCTTACTTAATTTACTCACTTTTTTCCTTGAAGTGTGAGTTAGTAAGTGCCAAGAAAAAAGTATGTATCGGTGACTGTGGAAGCTCAGAAGAGGCATGACTGCTGGAAGCCCAAATAAAGAGGAAAATGACATTAAAAGGCATCTCCTCAGTTCTCCAGGTGGTGGGAGAACCTTTAGAAGTAATTTTGCTTTGCAGAGCAACTCTGTCCCCTCAGATTGTATATATTCACAGGAAAGACTACTTCTCAAACTTGAAAATAGATCTACTATTCTCTCCCCGAAAAACACTAAGAATATAATGAGTGCGCATTATGACAGTGGTGTCAAGTCTCCTGACTTATTATTTATTTTAAGCTAGTTTATTTTTGAAGAATTGTAACATTTTAGATTAATTTAGCTTTGAACTAAAGGAGTTAGATTGTGAGTGGCTTGAAATGGAGGGAGGGAAGAGTAAGGAAGAAGAGGGAAATTCTGTGGTAGTGGATACATTTATCAATTAAAGGTTTGTACTTTTATGTTAGGAGACATAATAACTTTATGGCAAAATTACTTCAGGGGATATATAAAACAGTTTCAAGACCAACCTTGTCTTATTAAATTTCATTCAATGTTTTCAAGACAGGAGTTTCTAAAATATGCAATGTATGCATAATATGCAAATAAGGTTTTGCTGATTCCATGTATTTGGAAAGACTTTAAAAGGCACACAGGTCTGCACCAGCTCCTACTGACATTTTGTACAGTTTAACTTACTGTAAGTCTCTAAAAGAAGCAAGGATTTTAAAGATTAATAGAGATAAATTTGTTCATGTTTGTGGACTGATGCATTTTGAGGCAGCTAAAAAGCTCTGGTATAATTTCAAGAGCTCTTCATGTATCTCTTATCAGTGCTGCATGGCTCTTAATATGAGTCTTAGAAATCCCCCTTTTCCTAAGGAAAAGCCATTATATATTTTTTTAGGCACAAAAATTAAATACACCATTTGCCTCTTAAAAACACATTTTCCATATTATTCTTCTCTGTATGGAAATCTCATTCTCTGTTACTTCAAACTTTTTATTGTTGATACATGTTTCCTGCTGTGTAAGTGTAAATTCCAGTTTAGGGCCAAGTAGTTCAAGGAGCATGAGTTGAACTTTAATCATGTCCCCATTTTCTTTTTGCCATGGTACATGAATTCAGCTACTTCAGCATTATTTAAGGTAATTAAGTAGAAAGGTTATGCTTGGTGTTTGAGCTAGTTTCAACTAACCCTGATAAAAGGAATTTAGCAGAGTTTGACAACAAATCCCACACTTTAGACTTAGTTTTCACAGTGATTAATTAAAAAAAAAAAAGAAAAGAACTCAAACCAAAAAACTGAACTAATTTCCTTCCTTTAATGCCAGGCATAAAAACTGAATCAGGCTTCCTTGTGGATTTCCCTGTACCTCTTAACTCTATTTCAAGTGTTCTTCAATTATAGCGTTCCTCATGCTGCCAAAACTGATGTTGACAGCTGGATAGCTTTGCACTGGTATCACAAAATGTATGTTACTAAGTAATAGGCTATAAAAGTAAATTGATATTCATCTTGAAAAAAGATCAGGCACCAATGAAGACTTCTATACCATGTACTGTAGAAACTTTACTTATTTATTGTCGATATTATACCATAGAAGAACATGAAATAATATAAAAGGGATAACTGTGCGGATATTTAGAAGGAAAGCTTCCCAGGAACAAGCTAGACTATAACATTCATTCATTTTGAATGGGTTATAAGCAGATTTTTATCTAAGTAAGAAAAGAAGAAATTTAATTAACAGAAATCCAAAATGGAACAGATCTGAAAGGGTATTAGCTATATGAGTAAGGAAAAAAAAATTACCTTTAAGTATAAAAATGACATTTTTCCATTTTTCTAATACTTCTGACTGCAAAATATATTTTCCACGTGATTTTCCCCCCCGCATATTGATTTAAATTTAGTCTGTATACAGTTTTCCAGCAATATAAAGATTGTGGAAAAAATTCAAAATTGTTATAACACCTTTTTTGCCCTGACAGGTATTCTGTGATCATTAATTGCATGCCTTTGAAGCAAGTTCCAGCCTGATAAGTGCATTTGAAGAGTGAACTACACAAATGCAGGAGGAAACTTTTGTTGTCCTTTGTTTGGTTGCAAAAATGCCACATCTGGCTCAGAGAAAAACAATTAGTGTGAATAGGAACAGGAAACGATAAAGTTTTGTTGCTATAGAAACATTACCTTTTCTTGTAGCTCCTTTTTCTGTAAATATCACATGGTCACCTTTTGGTTCTGAAATAAGATAAATTCTCATCTGAGTACATCAAAAATATATCTCTTCATTGCCACTCATTTGTGCATAAAGTTCCTAGTTACAGAAACGATAGTGTAAACTTTAAAGCAGTTTTATCCTAATCAGAAAGCTTGTTTTCCCTTTAAATAACCTTATCTTTTTATGCCACCCAAGAAGAGAAGTTTTTCATATGATATGCTAAGAATTAGGTTACTTTACAGATGTCAGTAGGTTCAGGATCTGAAATCTTGAATCAGCTTGCAAGCTTTTTGTAAAATCCTGCTTAGCTTCAGAACTAAAATATCAATAGCATTTATATTGCTACCTGGGATAGTTTTTAGAAAAACAACATATTCAGTTACTACAAGATAACCAATTTTAGTATACAATGGAAGAAAAGATACCACCATTGTTATCTACCTTGAATAAGGGCATCTATATAGCAGTGTAGTAAGACCGGAAAGAGCATGTTAACTTTTACAGTATCTATTGTTTGCATACATGGTCACTTTTCCTCATGAAAAAAACCTGCAGAAGTATGACATTTTATCACTTTTGCATGAAATGAAGAATGTGACAGAAACATTAATCGCATTTTTTCCTGAAAAGGAAGGGGGAAATATCATTAAGTAACTCTTCTCAGCACATAAAACCGGTATCATACCATATTATACTATGTACTAGACCAACCTGTTGCTTAAGAAGATCTTTTGCAGAAAGTATGGGATTTTTTCTTTCCTGTTTTTTTTTTACCTTTTTTTTTTATTTATTCCGGAAGTCTGTCCTGATTTCTCTGCTCTTAATGCTTTCCCTATGCCCTTTATTCAGATACTGGTTGATAAAGGGCACAAGAACATTAATTAAATAAGTGTCGCCCACAAGATTTTAATGTTGCTGTTTGTCTTTTGACTTTTGAGAGCAGTGCTGTAAGATTGTTATCAGTGCAACCTCATTTTTTCTGCTAGAAAACCCCATTTTGAAAGAGGCATTTCCCAGGAGGACTTCCATGGGGATGAAGGTTTGCTTATGAAATAAAGACCATGATAAACCATGGGATTGTGACCCTGCTCTTCTGTGGGGAGCCATACTGTTAAGCGGGAGCAATTCCCTCTGTGACTCTATTGGCAGGGCCATCATCGTGCTGCTTATTGGAAAAATGGGAAATGTGAAAACCACTTTTTAGAGGGTAAAGCAAAGGGCTGTGTACTCTCAGGTTTGAAAGTGTAGTTTCCTCAGAATTTCAAAGGACAACTGCTCTGTCTCCTTCTCCACAGTAACTGTAGGTGACGCACCTGCCTTTTAACACCATTTCTAGGGTTTGGGGGAACTGCGACAGGCAAAGGGCTGTCAGCTAACAGAGAGAATATGGAAAAAACTAATACCTCTCATTTTCCTGTCCCCTCCTTTTTTTGTTCTTTCTTCTTAACTTTAAAGTATATTCTCTGCGCCACTGTTGCAAAATTGGTACAATTTGCAAAGATACCTGAGGAAATAGCATTTTACTCTGCTCTGCCTGTCAGGGCCACAGGGCTGCTCCCTGAGGGGGGACGAGCGGGAGATGAGGCGGACCCCGGTGAAGGCCATTCCCTCACCCTCTGACCCACGGCTTCCCCACACGGTGGGCAGAGACTGGGGCTGGTAATGGGGCCCACAACGGCTTCCAGTGCTGTGAGGGGGTGGGCCAGGCCGGTGGCCCTGCTGCAGGCTCCAGGCCGGTAGAAGCCGGGCAAGGCCTGGTGAGGCTGGGCACCCTTATGGCTGGTGCACAGGGCCCTGAGCTGTCTTCCCTTCTGTCATTGGTAAGTAGGGAAAAGCAGACAAGTAAGCAGACAAAGTCTCATTATGGTAAAAAAGACAGAAAAGCGAAATGGTAAATAAGGCCTTTTGGCTTACAGTGTTCCATGAAGTCACCACCCAGATAGCATTTCTGGCACTAGTCATCCCTGTGCTGCTATTTAAGCTACCATTTGTCTGCTCCGAAACAGAGTCTTTTTAATTCATGACACTAACCAGACATTTATCAACTAGCTAGACAACGTGACCTAATCAAATTTTCAGGCTAGCATGGGAAAGTCAGACTGAAACTTAATTATTCTAAACATTGCACACGGTATGGGTGTTCTTCCTGAAATAATGGAAGTTATTTTTCTTCAGGAAATGAAAAGACACTGGACTCCCTCAGACTTCAGCAGCAACAGATTGAAATAGCGAACATGGTGTTTAGTGATGAGCACAGAGTTCTAAAACCTCTTTCTATCTACTGCCTGAACAGAGGTAACTATAATCTTTCAAATATCAAAAAGTAGGTAAAGTCAAGGAATGTATCAAGGCTACAAAAGAGATATTACAATCTTTTTTTAGTGATAGCCTGTAGGTATATTAGTTTTCTTTACTATACGGCTTTGAATACTTAATATACACATTTCCTTGAAAAAAGATTTGAATGCTTTTCTTCACCTTTCATTTCCGGTTAACACTTGCAGGCTTCTCAGATAACTGTGTTCACTGAAAGAGTTTTTACTAGGACCTACATATTATTTTCAGTAAACTTATGAAGCTTGGAAAACTAGAAATTTCAATTATGCAACTGGTAAGCAAAATTATACAAGGCAAACTTCTAGGGAAGTTGCATCAAAACACAAAAAAGAGAGAATTTAAATAAGTAAAATTGCATAAATAATGGGGAGGGTTTTTTTCAAAAAACAACCCCCAAAAACCTATCAAGTTGTCAAAAACATAGTGGCCAAATCAAAATTCCATTTAAAAAAAAATGCTTAAGAACAAAACTGAAAGGAAGTGGGCCCATGTGAACCTCATGAAGTTCAATAAGGCCAAGTTCAATGTCCTGCACCTGGGTTGGGGCAAACCCTGGTTATCAGTACAGGCTGGGAGAAGGGATTGAGAGTAGCCCTGCCAAGAAGGATTTGGTGCTACTGGTGGAGGAAAAGCTGGATGTGAGCTGGCCATGAGATGCTGGACAATATACACTCACAGCCCAGAAGGCCAAACATATTCTGGGCTGCATCAAAAGAAGCATGGCCAGCAGGTTGAGGGAGGTGATTTTGCCCCTCTACTCTGCTCTGGTGAGACTTCACCCAAAGTACTGCATCCAGCTGCGGAGCGTCTTCAGTCTTTCCATGTCAGGAAAGACATGGACCTGTTGGAATGGGTCCAGAGAAGGCTGTAAAGATGATCAGAGGGCTGGAGTACCTCTTCTATGAGGACAGGCTGAAAGAGTAGGGGTTGTTCAGCCTGGAGAAGAGAAGGTTCTGGGGAGACCTTACTTATAGGCCTTCCTGTACTTAAAGGGAGTCTGCAGAAAAGATGGGGACAAACATTTTGGCAGAGCCTGTTGCGGTAGGATGAGGGATAATGGCTTTAAACTAAAAGAGGGTAGATTTAGATTAGATAGGAGAAATTTTTTGCAATGAGGGCGGTGAAACACCGGAACAGGTCGCCCAGGGAGATGGTAGACGTCTCATCCCTGGAAACATTCAAGGTCAGGTCAGATCAGCTCTGAGCAACCTGATCCAGTGGAAGATACCTCTGCTCATTGCAGGGCGGTTGGCCTAGGTGACCTTTAAAGGTCCCTTCCAATCCAAAATATTCTATGATTTTTATGAACTTCTTAAGGGAAATATTCTTATTTTTCAACATTTCAGGAGTGTAAATTTCTTTGTATTTCTCTGCATCATAGTAATAATAAGGCATGTTTTAAGTTGCAGAAAATGTGCAGGTTTTCCTTTTTTTCAATTAAAAATTATGTTCATGCATTGTGTTAGGAGGATAAATAATGATTGCTATATAATGAAGATTATCTCGATAATAGAGACTCATGGTTTCTGTGACTATTTTCATTACTATATCTCACACCAAAAGTATACAATCTCTTGCATACTAAGCAGCTACTGTGGACTTCAATGTTTACATACAGAATATTCTTCCTTTTTGGCATTTTGCATAAATAAGGAAAAAAATGTATAGGAAAGTGCAGGCTGCCACTCTAGTTTCAAAACAAAACGTTATTCACGTAAATATTTTGTCTATGACCATGAAATAAAAAAATACAAAATAATACAGTGTTTACAAGAGGAATTGCCCTCGAGCCCATGTGTGAGGCTGAGATAACTCCAATATTTCTAGCACCTGAAGGGACAAATTAGCTTTGCTTTCTGCTTACTGTTTTACCCAATATTTTATACTGCCTAATGGTCACATGAAAATAACTTATGTTTATGCCTGGAATTACAGAAGATATGATATTTAGAATGAAACTACCCTATCTGACAGCTTGTTTAAGTAACAAAATTTACTATGCTGAAGTTAGATATCTCACAGGAATGCATATTGCTACTGCCCCAGAGTATTGCTAGAGTCAAGCATTTTGTAATGTATCTGCTTTTGAACAGGCTTCCTCTTTAGGCTTGACACATTCTGAACTCTTTTACAGCAGGGTTGCTTGCAACTTTAAAACTGCTTCAGTCATACTCCCACTTCTCAGTTTTGTTTTCTAATTGCAGGGAGTGATATGAGACCAAGCCAAGAGGGAAGGTTAATGTCTGTCATTTTCATAATCTGATCCAGTTAGTTAGAAGACATCTGTATTGTCTTGGACAGAACTAAGTGGCATACTAGCAATCTATGTCACCAAAGACAGGCTCTAAAAAGTTTGTCTCCACTGGTTTATTTGTAGCTTTCACTGTAAAAACTATGCTGTTCCAGATAAAGCAACTGTTGGACTGCCTAGTCCAGCAGCTTTCATGATTGCCATAATTGCTGATGTAGAAAGTCTTAATTGGTGTGTTTCCCTCTTGCTTAAAGTGAAGAAATATTTACTTTCAAGGACTGCAACAAGTTTTGCTTGATACTGTATGTCTTTTATAGAGCCCTCAGCAAGGGTTTTCATTAACATATTTCATGCCTTGCCATAAAAACAGGTACTACATGCTTCTTTCAAAAGCAATTCTCAGTCCCCTGCCTACCATCTTGTTCCAAGAGAAGTCGCCTATGATATTTTTTGATATCTCAGCATGAGCACTGCTGGAGATCCAAATGTGCCTGTGTGTAACACCTTTGAGTCACACATCCTAATGTGGGCATGACATATTCCCCTGTCTCTACCTCTCTGCATATGAATGACTGCCTTGTTTTTTCTCAGTGTTAGAGAGACATGCTAATGGTGGCTTCTGTGTACCAAAAGTGGTTGGCTAGCTAAATGAGTGAGGGGAAGCTCACTCCAACAATAGCTTTAACCATTTGTACGTGGTCCAGTAAATTAATTTTAACTAAATATGTGTCCAAAATGTGACACTTCTGCTTTCTCTTCCTCTACTTTCCTAGAATAGAGAAATTCAGGAAACTTGGGGCAAGACCCTTTTCTTCCACTTAACACACTTGCAGAATTGTTAATAGGTCTAATTGTCAAATTGGATTCATTTATAATGCTAAAACTTGATGCAGGACATAAAGCCAAGATTGCGTTAAGATCATTTCATAAGCAAGGCATTTATGCAGAGCTGCTAGTGGCTAAAAAGGAAGTCATAAACAAGCTGTTTGTATATTCTGGCACAAGCAGAATATCTTTGTATTTTGTGAGTATAAGCAGGTTGGTGGCTTGAATTGCTAAAAATGTCAGCAGAGTGTAAGGCCAGTCTTGTATTTTGGAAAACAAAAAAATATTAGAAGTGGAGTGTGAAATTTGAAAAATAGAGGATTTTTGTGATTTTGGGGGGAGAGGAAGAAAAAAGTGAAATCGAACAACTGTTGCCTTAATTGTACAATGTAGAAAAGGAAGTGTAGAAAAGTACAATGTAGAAAAGTTAAATGCAGCTACACAAAATTTGGAATAAATCTTTTGTATGCAGTATATGACCGGTTTGAATATAGTTAGGAAATTACAGAGGACATTTATCCTCAGTAGCATAGCAAACTTTGAAAACAAGGAAGATTCTTGACTCAGAAAAAGATGGTATTATGCATGTTTCAGGAAGACAATTAAGCATTCTGTTATTTGAGTGTTTTAAAATTAATTCAGTGCTTGCAAAATATGATTGCATATGTGCATATTTGAAAGAGTCTGACCATACTTGGAAGTGCCCTAAACTGAAAATGGTGATGTAGATGCCTTTGGTTTTAGATAAGATGCATCATCAAGGCACCAGGATATTTTGAAGTATAGTATATGGGTAGGAAGAAACTTAAATGCCAGAATGAGTCTAATCTTGAGCATTTAAACGATTTGGAGGGTAAGATGACATCATTGGAGGGTTATTTTCTTCTGTGCGTTGGGAAGATGTTTGGGATACTCTCTGATTCAGACCTATACTACAGACATACCTGTGTGTTCTAGGATAGGGCAGCTCCCCACAAATTAATTCTTGCCAATGTTGCATTGTGAATCAAGAGAACCTTAGCTAGTGTGTCCTTTTTGCTATTCCAGTGCAAGAGCAGATAGCATAAATATAGTTCTAAAATTTGGTATTAATAGCATAGTGTAAGCGACTTTCAGAAGTCAAAAAAACCCATAGGCATCTAGAGAGACATTTTGCAAGATGTTTTAAAATAAATAATATTAATCATGAAAAATAGGAATAATTGATTTCTGCACCTGCAATGAACTGTACACGTACGTATACTTTATACCACATACTATATTACTACATTGAGACCAAATGTAGAACTAGAGCAGGAAGGTAAGACAAGCATACAGAACACCTATTCTGGGATTTATTCCCTTATCTAACATTTTCTCATTTCTAACATGAGATATTAAAGATATAAAACAGTCACACATGATTAATAGCACACTATTTGCCTTCCAAAGAGATATTATTAAAAAAAATAATATATAAAACAAAGAACCATATATCTTAACCAATGTTAGAATAATCACCCTCTAGTACTAAACACTTTGAGAAACACTTAGGAAAAAAAAAATATTAGAACTTTGCTCAGTCATCAAAATTGGATGTTTTTATGACAGTGATACGATTGAAGTAATGGCAAAAGCTAAGCAGGGTTACATTACAATGTGCTTGTGAATAAAGAGGTTTCTGGCTTCATGCCTCACTGTCTCTTTAGGTTGTTTGCCTAATTCTCTTGTACTTTGGAATTAATATTGGAATGATTTTCCTACAAGTTTTTGAGTTGTTATTCTAGTCTTTGTTGGGACTCTATAAATAGCACCCAGTCTTTCATGCCAAGGGCCAGTAAGGGTAAACTGCACTCATGGAAGGAGACCTGCAACCAAGTGCACATTATTAGCTCTGCTTCTGGCCTGCCTACATTTAGGTTACTCTCTTTCAACTGGTCTTCCCTCAGAAGGCTCATTAAAAGTGCTGTTGTTAGTCATTAGGCTTGCAATACGACATCTGAGATTAATCCTTGGCACATATGGTACTTGAAAGCATTTACACATTCTGAGTATGTGTGCATTCTTTTTTAAAGTTTTTTAATAGCTGTCACTACCAACATTTTGTGACAAAGAAAAATATGAAAACCAACTATATTGAATGCATCTGGCTTGTTCCTTGTTACAGGTCAAAACCAGGAAAGGAAACTGTGTATGGAAGTTTGTTGGGGTTTTTTGGTTTGTTTTTTTTTGTCTTTTCATAAAAAAAGCAAATAAACAAAGCTTCTTTCTCTGTGAAAGCTTTTCTTCCATAAATGTTTTTGGAGGAAAGTCATGTTTTCCCTCCTGTAGGCAGGGTACTAGCACCAGTTTGATCTGTCATAAAAGCAAACAGAGGATTACTTATTCCTAAACAGAGATTTCTCTGCCCCTCCAGCTTTTTCAAAATTAGCAACATCTTACCTGCTCATATGGCAGATCTCTGGGCAGCACTTGCAGCTGCCCTGGAGATGGCACTTCCCAGCCTGTAATGCTGCTTCACCTACAGTATCCTATGGATAATAACATCTGGGCTTGGTCCCTAACCTATAGGGACTGGTTTTCATAACGCTCCAAAACAGAAGCTACAATGAAAGAACAGCTTTCTCCAAGTGGCTATTTCCTTTTTCTTCCCTGTTTGGTGGTGGTTTTTTTGATGGTGTGTGTTTGTTTGTTTGTTTTGGGGGTTTATTTTAAGAAGATTAGACATCTTAAAGTATGGCATATTCTGTTCTACATCACTGGAGATAGTGTTGTTTGAGGTAGCCTGCAGTTATGCATGGCATCTCAAGCATTGTTTCAAAATTTTAGCCATCATGTGTTGATGGGGCTGACCCAAAGCACATACAGTCACCAGCGGCCCCGTCCTTCCACCACCCCTGGGCAGAGCATGCCTGTCCTGGTGACAAGGCTGCAGCTTGGTGGCACTGCCAGACCACAGAGCTGCTTTTGGTTGTGCTGCAGCCCCAGCAATGACCCACATCATGGTTCCAGGCCCTCAGCTACAGGGTGGGTGGGCAGGTGGTCTGCCTGGCCCCATGGTCCTGCCCTGTGCTGGGCTACGTAGCCCTGGCCACTGCCCCTAGTACTGCAGGACACTGTCAGCCCTCACCACACCTGGACAAGTACCTTGTGGAGGTACCCGTATTGCTGATGGCTGATGACTTACCATCATTATCTGTGAACCAATTATAGCCATAATTTTAGTAAAAACCTCATAAACAGCAATTTCAGTAGCTAACGCACAAATAGAGGCATGAGTAGATGCCATTTCTGTTGTACTAACAAGTTTTATTAGCTCTATAATGTGTTTGAGAATGCACAGTGGGATCGCAAAAGCACTCGGCGTTCAGAATTTGCTGTCACCATTTTAAATTCTTCATGTCACTGTCAGTGATTTTTAGTGGCCTCATCCTGCAGCAGAGAAGCAATGGCAGAGTTGAAGAATTCCTGTATTACTAGCATGATAAAAAAAACCACTGCCATTAGACAAGGCTTCACATTTGGTTTGAAAAGCTATATAGACAGGACATTTCCAAAGTCTTTGCTCTTCAAGCAAGTGTGTTTTTGGGACACATGTTGAAGACTTCTTTCAAGTTGTGAATCTGACCTGAGTTTTATGCTGTATATAGAGGCGTTATAGACATAGCAAAGGGTAGGAAGATTATCTTTCAGGAGTCAAGCTTGGTATTTTGCAGGCATCAAAGGGTCAAGGACTGGTCAAAGACATGATGCATTTCCCTACCAGTGCTCCACATTTCAAAACTCTTTGGTGCCTGGGGACCTTAAGCAGTGAGTACTCACAAACCTGGAAAACCATGTTCCACCCAGTTTCTGCTTTGAGAGCATAAGGTTATATCCAGAAGTTTAATGCAAAATTTCACCTGAATTTTTTCCAATATTTTCACTAAGCATCTTATCAGATGTTCGCAGTAGCCATGGCTCATCATTGGGAAACTGTTCTTTGTTCTAATTCACCAGTGGTAAAAGAAGGATGTGTATTTTTGGGGAGATACTGAGGTTAAATAGTCCCCAAGAAAAGCAGTTATAGTCCACAAATGTAAGTGGACGCTAATGCTTCTTTTAACTTAACTTCTCCAACATCTTTCATGTTTCTGTCTTAAATGTTTTAATATCAACAACAACAAAAAGGAATATCGGTATATGAAATCAAAAGGCTTTTCTAAATTTAAGAATGGAGAAAGTTCCAGACTCATTAGATCTCATTATGGAGTTTATTGTACTTGATTTTACTTGAAAGTCATTTAAATTCTATGGTGACGGTTGGTAATATAAAACTCAATGCAAATATTTTTGATGTTTCCAACTCCAGATAAATCGGGATCAAATGTTTTGTTTCAGGTCTCAGTTTTCTTTTAAACAATGGGAAAGAAAAGGCAACAGAAATTTTTTAATTCCAATTTAAGAACTCAACTTAAAAATCATATTAAATTATTTGTGTTTATAATTTCTAATATACCTTCAAAGTGCTGTATTTACTTTACAACTAAATCTTTCTTTTTATTCAAATGGAACATATTTGCAAGATAGACTGTCAAATTCGCTACTTACAGTGAAAGCAAAATTGAGCTCCTGGCTCTGGCTGCTAGGCAGAGAGCTGTAGGAGTTAACTCTGTTGATGGTAATGAGACTGAGCAGGCAGCAGATGCTCACGTGCCTTTACAATCCAAATCTACCAAAAAATTCCTCTCTCAGAAAATTTGAGGAATGTCTGGCACCCTGGAGATAGCGACAGACTCTGTATTAGCCATATGCCACCTGCTAGAGCCATTGTTAAACAAACTACAGGATTTTACAGCACTATACAAAGTTGCTTACTTGCAATGAGACTTTGTCCCATTTCAAATTTTAACATCTTCCCTTACGACAACTTTTTAAACCACAAGTCATGGTAAGCTGTAAAAATAATGAATCTATTACAAAAATGTTAAAGAAATTCATTGAAAAATATTTTAGAAGATGCACAATTTCCAGCCATCCATGTGTAGGAACATAGTGTTATTTTTCCTGTTAAAGCTCAAATATTATACACCTACTGTTTCACATTTACAATTTCAACATCTGTTTCTTTACAGGTTTTGTAAGGGTCTGTTGCTGTTTTCATGCATTAGCATATTTTATGTGATTCTGAGACAAAAATCTAGTCTATAAAATATGCAAAGATCTTCATTTACAAAACCTGTAAAAGAATTATACCTCACTCTAAAGAGGAACACTTCTGAGAGCTGAAGAATTTATTCTTTGTCTCTGTGATGCTTTGGATGGTAAAAAATAGAAAATTAAAAAAAAAAAACCAAACATATTTTTCATCTAGTCTGCAATTTTGGAATAAACAGAGAAAAAAGAAATCACTGTCTAAAAAAGCTCAGAAAGAACTGATCCTTTCTGAAAAGAGGTATCTTTAGTTACAAGCCTGGAAGCTCAGAGATAGGAAAGGTTTGAATCTGAGAACTGTGCAGAAAAGACCCATTGGAAAAAACATGAGAAAAATTCATCATTCAGAGTCACGATGGGAGTCTGAGACAGTGAAAATTTGGCTTTGCTTCCAAATGGCTGAAAGTTCCTAATAGCCTGATATGTTGAATATTCCTGTCACTCAGAAGCTGAATGTGTCCTTATGTCTTTGGTTTGTCTTTATTTTACTCTCTTGTCATGTTAAGAACTGTGAATCACAAAAAAAAAAAACAAAAAAACAAAAAAAAAACAACCAAAACACACCACCACAAAACAAAACAAACAAAAAAACCTTAAAACCAAACAAAAAAAATGCTCAGCTGAAGTCAAAGCTGGTCTAGCTTAAACCAGAATGTCTCTGCTTTAAGTATGGGAAGGTAGGTATGCTTTAGTGTTATGGGCAGTTTAGCATTAGAGAGGAACTTGTAAAGTCTTTTGAAGGACTAAAGTACATACAGCTCTGTATTTTAAATTTAAAGCTTCAGCCAGTTCTGAGCTCCCTTAACTAAGAGAGTAAAAAAAAAAAAATTTGTGAGGCAACCACTGTAATTCTTTCCTCAAAGAGTCATAAAGCTCAGGTGTAAGCACTTGGCAAATACAGACATTTCATTTCTCCTCATTTCCCTTACTTAGTTTGCTGCATTAATCTCCCTTTCTATAGCTGAGATGCTGAAGTTTGTTGGAATGTATTTTGCAAGATTTTTTGCCCTGGAGTAACTCCTTCAGATTCAGGCTCGTATTCATTTCAATAGGAAAAGATTGCCAAACTTAGGGATTTTTTTTAGTGACGAGGAGAGGGAAAATTGGAATGAATGAAAAGTGAAACAATAAAAGTACTTATTTATCTCTGAATTCATTCTCGTTTTTAATACTCTGTCAACTTACTACACAAAGGTTCTAAGAAGCTGCAGCCTTGGTAAGAGGTTTGGGGGTTTTTTCCCTCTGTTTATGTTTTGTGTGTGTGTGTGTGTGTATGAATAAAAAAGCTTGCAATTCTTCTGTTTATTTTGAAAAATGCAGAAGCAGAAAAATAATTATTCTTCATACTGACTCTCTTTCTGAAACATATAATCATGACTATTACCAACTCCATTTCCAGTTGCAGAGTTCAGCAAAATGATAACTAAGAAGAAAGACTGGCTCACTGAAAATATACCATAGAGCTTACACCCAGAAAGCACAATGTTGTCAGAAACGTGTGGATGTTTTTTGAACATATTTAGGCTGGGAATTACAAGATACCACAATAATATTCCTAACCGTTAATACAATCAGGTACAATGCAGTAGTTCAGTAGAGTAGTTAGGGGAAAAAACTCCACTTATTAGTTTCAAGATTAAGTTGATGTGTTTTTGAAAAGGCTTACATAGGTCATTACCTGAGATAATAAGGTACTGTTCATCAAGAGACAGAAAGCTCCTGCTAATCCTGTATTTCTAAATACAGTTGTATTACTTTGTATTCATTCTCTGATTATGCTAAATAGCGACTACAAAGAATGCGTTTTGCCTTTTGAGTTTTGAGGTAGCTGCTGCTCCAGAAGCTTATCATATTCACTTCAGAACATGCAAAGTGATATACATAGCACAGAACTGAAAATCCTATATGTGCATTATTTGGAAAGCAGTGAGTGCTTCTATTATTTCAAAAAGTCTTGAGAGACCCGTTTTCTAAGGTTTGTTCAGCTGCAAGACAGCCAGACAGGTGCTGACACCAGCTCTCTAGTTTTACTCTAATGGAGATGTTCCACTCTGCAAAGCATCATTATTGCTTCCATTATATCTCTTCACCTTATACCTACTGTGCAGAATGACTGATTCAGGAAAATTGAACTGTTGCATGAACAGGAAAATTTTCCACTTGTTACCTTCACATCTGGTCATTCACTATAATACCTACACTAAAGAACAAAGAGTTAAGATTGCAACTTATCTTCGGGATTCTATAGTGATCTGGGTTGGTATTTTATTCTGAATGTTCATTCCACCATGGAGAAAATGATTTCTGACCTCATTGCAGAAATCTGAGATTCAGCACACTGATTCTTGTCTTGGGGACTGCAACAAGCAACTCCATTTTCTTCAAATTCTTGGTTAGCAGAGTAACCTTGTAAATTATTTTCCTCCCATTTTCTTTTCTTTATTCTCTCTCACATTCACAAGATCCTCCCACGCTGCTGTTGTTCTTATGCATTCTCTCTGTTTCCCAACTGCAGTATTTAGACCCTCCTTTTGAAGGTCCACATGGGGCTAAATAAGATAAATATATTTAAGTGGGAAAAATAACACAAGAAATTATTTTTCTACCTAAGATGTTTGCTATATGTGGTATTTTAAATAGAAGTGCCAAACATTTTTTTTAATTCCATTTTATAACATCAGGACCCATTTTATAACATCATTTGCCTATGATGAATGTTCATGATGAATGAACCTTACTTCTAGAATGTGTGAACTGTAAGAAAACATTAAATATTGAATGTTACATCTCCTTATAGTATTCTAAAAGATTTCATATAATAAGTAGAAACACAGAGATGATTATTAAAATGTCTCAACTTTTGGATATGATATCAGCAATTTCTCCTTCATTTATATCTTTTTATCTTAATACGCTGTCATTGTCAGCCATGCACTCCTTCAGAAGCTGACAATGAAATTAATATAATTTTTTTTCTTTTCGTTGAAACTAAGTATAAAAGCTGGCTAATTCAATTGTGCTTTTTTACTTTTTCTTCCATTTGCAATTATGACAGTGATAGATTATTTATTTTTTTTTAGGCAAAGGTATTGTGAGGGGACATTAATCACAGCTTTAAGAAAAGTTCTGAGTGATATAATAGAATTGTATTACCTTTGAAACATCTCTTCAGATGGCTAATAATTCCTTTTTATATTTTCTTGATCTTTCAAAGTTTCACCGAGAATACTGAATTGATGATATTGCCTCAGATTGTTAAGAAGGTACAACTGATAGAGGCATCTTTCAAAAGTCCCCATTTGTCATGTCAGCTTTTCTTGTTTGCGTTTTGAATTGCAGGATCAGAGGAACAGTAACTGAAAAGTGCTATATAAGAAAAAATATTTATAGGACAATTATATATATATATTTTTTTTTTTGTATCAGGCAATGTTTTAACTGACTAGGGGACTCTGCTATATTACAGGGCTATCTATATTTCTGCCTTGTAAAAGGATTCTAGTCCAACTTAATAAAAAGCTTGTTTATATATTTTATTTCTTTTGAAGTAAGAAGACTAATTAATTAACTAATTTAATTCTAGTTATAGTCTGTACAATAACCCTTAGCAACTTAAAAATTTAAGGTTTAAGAGTGGGCAGTTGAGTCTAGCTATTCAACGTGTTTGTTGCGGCTGTCGTAATACATCCCATGAGTGACAGATACATCACACAAGTTCTCTGGTTTTCGTGCTTGTTAGCAGACTGTCTGCATAGGAACTGGGAAAACAGTGAGACAGAGAATGCTCACTATTAGATTCCATAGGACATAGTGCAGCAAATAAAAAGTGTCAAATTCAGCTCTACTTTACAGAAACCTGTAGAGTGTTACCTGAGAAGACATAAAGAGTGATTGTATGTGTCTATATATGAGTAGGGAAGAGAGATGATAGTACTGAAATAGGAATTACATGTTCCAACACTCCTAAGCTGATGATGTGAAATTATATAGATAGTTTCTAAATTTATATTAAATGAGTAATACTGCTGTACAAAACTATAAAATAAAGAAAACAACAGAAAATCATAATTCCATTCCTAGTTAGCTAAGTTGATTTAGCAACTTTATAAGTTTATCTTTTCTTCTCTTTTTTCCAAATTGAAAACATCTTTTTTTCTTTTGTTGGAATCATGAATTTCCTCATAGATAATAGTTAAAAATACATGCCATTTTTAAGTTAGAATGGGTTGTCTGAGTGTCCTCTCTGAATAGTCAGTAGCCATTTCAGCTACTTCTGTTATTTGATAGATAGACACGGTCTATCATCTACAGAACATCATGACTATTCTCTTTCACTGCACATTTAGGCTTCCACAAAATTTGCAGTAAAAGCATGTTGAAAATGGCTGTGTACCTATTTTCAAAGAGAATGAATTCTTACTGACCCCAAAATACTATTTTCAGTAAAAAGAACTAAAGGATAATGTTCTTACTGATAAAGATAAGAAGTGCAAAAGGTTTATTTTGCATATTGCACTGATTAAAGCTTGCAACATCATTTTAATTCTTTTAGACAAAACCATGAGTTGATGAAGAGGAAAGATTTATTTCTGTCATCATTGTGCTCTGATGATCTTAATTTTAAATTTAAAATTGCTGTACTACTTTTTAAACCTACTTATGCTGTTTATTTTAAACATGAATATAATTATGTTTCTCAGTAATATTTCTCCAGAAAGAACAACTATGGTAATAAGAGGAAGACTGACAGAAAAAATGTGTAAGTCTTACAGATTGTATATACTTCATACTTGAGGGAAAAAAAAGGTTTGCAAGAAGCACAAACAAAGCTTAAGGAAACACGACTTCTCTACAACCTTTAAAAAAAACCTGATTTGTATTGCAAATTTTATTGTAAAAATTGTTGAAAGTAAGCAAACACTACTAGACAAAATATCTAAGAAATTGCTGTTCTCCTTCAGGCAGATCTATACATAATTTTGTTTTGAGAGTTAAAGGTAAAACAAAGTTGGAAGTTCTTGCTAGTGCTTGAGTTCAAAGGCACAAAACCACTTGTATACACTATGACCCTACATAGCTGATGGTAAACAGCTCATTTTTACAGGTTTCTACCATTATTTCAGCTCTGTTCAGGTAATAAACAAATGGTATTTGGCTTCAGAATTGTATTCCCAATGGATAAATTGGGGCAGAACAGGGAGGCTAAGGTCCTTGGGGTTAATCCTAACCACAAGAGAACTTAAATTACTTATGTCAGAAGGTATGCTATGGTTCCCTTACTATGGAGGTAGAACTACAAAACAGTATTTTCAGTAAAATGTTATTACTTAGAAAATGAGAGTTCCATCCTTTGTGTATCCTTCTGAAAGCATACTTTGTACAAGCAAACATACTTTGACCTGATTTCAACCTGCTTAGCTATTGCAAGGACTGTAATATCCTTTCTCCCTTGCCTTTTTATGTGCACACAAACAGAAACACGTTATCTAGAGAAACTTTGGTGCTGTTCAAAAGAAGCACTGAGAAACATAATTGGACAGAGATAGACAAACAGCTTTTTTTCTGCCACAAGGGCATATTGCTGGCTCGTGTCCACTTGATACATCCTCCTTTGGATTAAACACTTACGTGTTCCTTGTTCTGGCTGATGTGGTTCTGCATGAAATACAGAAGGAGCAAAGAGAGTTCAGCTGACTGAGCAGAGATGCAAGCAGTCACTGTGGAAAGTAGCATTGCTAAAACAGGTTTGCATGGGCATCTTAAGGAAGTTTTTACAGTTGATGGTGAAATAGAGATTGCCGAGGGATATTTGAAACTGGAAAACTTTTACATGATGCTGTTAGCAAGTCAATACCATGTGATTCTTTTATTTAGTCTCTTTCTGCTCACTAGAAGATTACATGCTGTTGCATAAGATTAGTCCTAACACTGACATTTTGATTTCTAATCCCTCCTGTCCATTGTTCCCGTATACGAACCATTATACCATAAACGACAGGGCTAGATTTCACAAACAGAGCCAGACTTAAAAGTTAGCTTCAAATGCAAAGGGCAGTTATGTGTCTGAGTTTACATAGATAGCTGACTTCCTCCAGGTGTCTAATACACGCCACTGTCACCACCAGAAGTCAATAGATCAATTGGATTGTGAAATGAAAAACTGAAAAGTTAGGACATGCCAGAATTACTTTAAAATCTTGTACCACAGCACACATGCTTTATTTGTTTACTATAGGACACCATAAGCATATCTTTGATGTTGCCATTGCACCATGTGGGTGCTGGTTTTACTGCTGAAGGTCTGAGTTCCAGCTGCTACAGCAGTAACTGGACTTATGATCCCCTTGCTGGTTGTTCTGACACGGGGGTACATTTTTCTGAAGATCATGAAAAGCAAAAGGAATATGACAAACTTCAATCTCAGGAAATGCTGGTAAGAAAAGGTTTTTCTGTAGCCTGAAAGCATTCCCAGCTGCCACTACTTGCCACCAACAGCAGAGTTCTTAAAACTTTTCCAGGAAACAGGGTAATCTTTCCTAAAGGAAAGTAGCAGGCAAATTACATTAAAGGATCACAGCCCAGGCTCCTAATATGTTTTTGAATATTATATAGTGGACTCATAAATTTGAGTTGTTACAAAATGAGTATCGTTGTTAAGAGGACATGATTTCAGATCACAGGGAGCCTGGATTAAAACTGTTTTGTCGGATATCTAAATCAGGTGTCAGGTGACAATTATGACAAAAGTATCCCCCAAATCATGAAGGAATACGTCATTAACATTTGTGTTTTGTTCATATCTGTACCTTAATGAATATCTGAATACCTTTGTTTTAGAGTGATTTAACAGCAGTATTCTAGGTAAATAATGCACAAAACTTATTTATTGAGTAAACATGAAATGATATAAAAGTATGCAGTAACAAATAACTATCTTGTGATGTGTCATATAACACATTTCATAGGAATTTTTGTCTTCTAGTAAGCACGCAGGAAAAGCTTAGAATTTTGACACTTGAGGTAAAAATATCACAGTATGTTATTAACCCTACTTATATCCAATGAACTATTCATGAATTTGAAGCTAGAAAACAACTAGAGAGGAGTAGTAATACTTATTTCCTTATATTGAGAAATAAGCATTTCTGTGGAGAAAAGTCTTACCCAATAAGGACATGATCAATAAAAGCAAGGAAGCCTCTTTTTCTGTTTATTGTTATGGTACCAATTACCCACTGTTCCTCTCCTCAAGTTCCTTATTTGTGTGTCTGGGAAAGCACATACTTTGTGTGGTTCACAGTTATGCAAATATTGACTTGCTGGTCAGTTCAAGCATGCACAAATGAAATGTAAGACCACTTTAGAACATGGTTTTTTATTTGTCTGCCAAATTACAGTTTTTACATTTAATGAGTATGCATTCTACTTTCCTGCAAGTTAACCTTGTAAAAGGGCAGATTCTCCTACTTGCTGAGTTGTGCTGTCTTCTTTTGCTTTTTTCTTTTTTTTTTTAACTTTTCTTTTCTGAAGGTTAAGGATGAAATGCACAGTTGTTTCAGATCACTTTGATTACAGCTTATCAGTGAGACCTGAGAATGCTGTGTGGCTTTAAAGGGGCCTCTTTACCTGGTATCTACCTTTTTTACTTACTCTGAGCCTGAAAGACCAGCCAGCAATTTCATCCAGGACAGCCTAAGAAAGAACATCAGAAAATAATGCTCTCTAACATCAGGTTGTAGTATATATTCCAATTTTCTTAAAATTTTATGTGTTTTAATAGTCAAGCTTATTTTTACTATTTTTTCTTGCTGGTGGAATGTCAAAACTGTAGATGCCATTTTAAAGGAAACATCGTAGGTAAACACACTTTTAGCTAAGGGAGCTTTTTTCCTTTTCTGTGGTAGAACTTTCTACTGAAGTAGAAAGTTTTGTAATAGTGTTTCTTAGAGATTTATTATTTGATTGCATAGCTTGGTGTTTGATCAACATCTGTAATTACTAGTTCTGCTTTTCAAAATGGCTTGTGTAACATGTTGATGACAATGTTTTGTTAATTAACCAGGTATAAAGTTTACCTTTTCAGTGTACTTTGCTGATTTAGCTCCATCTTTTAGAGCTTAGTTTTCATGTTTACAGACTGTTTTCTTTATTTAAGCTTTTGAATGTGAGTTATATTCCAATAGTTGAATTTTCAGGTGCTTCTCTTTGACAATATCACATATGAACTGATTAAGAGGCTAGTCTGGAGTATTTGGCTGGTGCTATTCTACATAATTTGTTAATTGAAATACATATACATATATTTCAGCTGAAGACTTTGATATTTCAATAGCCACGTATTTAGGAAAGTGATTTATGAATTGAGGCTCAAGTCTTCCTCGAGTGAAACCCTTTTTATGTAGTGATCATGTGTGGTGTTAAGAGGGGTTCAGAAAATGCAGCAGTCCAGTTTAATAGCCATTAAAATACAAATAAGGACACTTTGTAAAAGTACATCTCTAAAATTAATTTTCCTATATCAATACAATCTTAGAAACAGGGAGAACAGAGGCTGTGTGAAAAAAGAATCACAGGACACTTATGGTTGTTCCTGGGGAGGTAGGTAAGATTTCATTGTATTGAAACATATCACCCAAACCTCAGTCTGATACCCAAACCTGGGGCCAATGCAACTAAATGCAAAGAAATAATTTTCTCCAAAAGATATTCTCCAAACAGCTAGCTACTGGGTTTTTTATTTTCTTTTTTCCTGCTTGGTTTAAAAAATATTTATTATTTATTGTCTTCATGACTTCTCTAACATCCAAATCACCTGCATCACTCCAATTTTGCTATAAAGACAGTTTGAAAGACAGTGGCAAAGGCCCCACTATTGTCATGGTATGTAATATATATTCCATGCCCCTTATCTGCAAAACCACTTGTCTCATCACAGGGGTCAGGCAACATTTGACCTTGGTAAATCCATGTTGGCTGTTCTGAACCATCATTTCATCCTGTGTGTGCTTGGAAATGACTTTTAGATTTGCCTTATGAATATCCAGTGTCTAAGGTGAGGTTGATCGATTTACAGATCCCTGAATCCTCTTTCTTGCCCTTCTCTGAGACAGGCATAATGTTTGCCCTTCCCTCATCCTTAGGAGTCCCCATCACTATGACCTTTCAAAAATGACAGAGAAAAGCGTGACAATAGCATTGGCCAGGTCTCTTTACACATTCAGATGCATCCCATCTGTTCCCACGATGATGTTCCCCATCATGTATTTTACACTACCTCAGGTGTTACCTGATACTACATCCCTAGTACGTAATTACTGTGCTCTGAGGGGCTGGATTTTCACAAAGCTCAAAACAGGTGATGGCACCTTACTAGCCCTTCAGTTTTCAGAGGTAATGGTAACTTTGTATTACATATCTGTAGAATGATGTCATATTTTGCTGCCATTTATATCAGTGAATGTTGCCATGTAATTTGATAATCTGGTAATGTGGTTGAGTTTGGAATGAAATTTATGAACACAGGGTATGTCATGATTGCTTTCTGCTTCTTTTACTGAGTGGTGAACTGGCAGTAGTTCTAAATTCAGTGAAAATGCGAGGCATTACAGATGTACAGGCTATGCTGTGGAAATTGATTTTCAATTCTTTGTCTTTTCATCATTATTTGTTAAAACTGCTAGCACTCATTTCCAAATAGATCCTCGTTCTCTAGGAATATTTTGAGATGTATACATTCATTCACTTTGTATATTGGATACATAATTATATACAGATACAGAGCATTTTTAGGAGTAACAGTTTCTCTCTCTTTCTTTTTATTTTTTTTATTTTGAGACAAATGTTCTGATTTAGCCTTTTCTCAGCAGTTACATAGTTATGGCCGTATGTAGTTATATGCCCTACCTACACTGGGCACAGTATTGAATATGGTAATGAGGTAAACTTGGGAAAAGCTGTTTTTATGAAAAGTGCAATTGAGAAAGTATAAAGTAGACTGAACCTTGTGTGCAGTGGACTAGAAGTAACTGAGTTGTAGAAAAAACTGACTAGTGGCACAGGACAACCATGCCAAGCCACGTGCAGGAAGATGGACTGTGGGGAGATTAATTTGATGTAAGCTTAGTTCTTAGCTACTTGGTTTGATGCCTTTTTGCTTCATAATTCCTAGGCTTTTTCAGAAGTTTAAATATTTTTCATTTTGCTCTTCTGGAAAGCTGTTAAGTATCACCACAAAATTCTATCTCTTATTATTATGAAATCTTTATAAACATCTGAAACATTCTTAGGGTTTATACAATAATATTTTCAGTGTATGTATGTAAAATACAGGAAATTCCTAGATGAAAACTCTAATAACTATTGGGTATACCACAAATTTGACTTTACGTTTGCGCACATAGCTGTTATGATTACAGAAGCTACAGAGTTGAAGAATGTAATGCTGCGTCTTTAAAAACAGAAAGTTTACATACACTGTAAATTACATTTTGCTTAAGTATTTTTGAGATTTTGTCTTTGTCAGACACAACTTGCACAATAGTGTGCCTTTAGATAAGAGATATCTGATTCTCTTCATCTTTCTAGTTTGATACCAAATCTGCAGAATGCGTACGTGAATTATTTATTCACAAGAGAATTCTGATTTATTTTAGTAGAATTTTTAAGGATGTCAGAGAAGGACACAGGGAACTGGTACACAGCAATTGTGATTTTTAATATAATGTGCCGGGATATGTAGAGATAGGGCAAATAAATACTGAAACAGTAGGACAATCATAAGGAGCGTATTGCAAATAGGAAATACAACAGTCAACTGGCCTGAATAATTTGAGCGCACACTGAATGATAGTATCATCTGATATCTTGATAGTAAAGGTGCAATAGTTCAGCATTGGCTGCTTACTGATAACATTTCAAATCAGACGCTGTGTGGCATTTAAGTATCTACTGGCAGGGATTTTCCATCAAGGAATGAAGACAAGCAGAGAAAATCTATAGAAGTCTTGCACTGATATAATGGAACTATTCAGCACAAGTATTCTATAGATTTTTCTATTAAAAAGCATTTATATTCTATTTTTTCCTATACGTGTCTTTTAAATGTCCACATTTCATGTTGTCAAAATAAACAAGGAGTTTTAAATATTTGAGACACATCGGCATATACCACTTGAAGTATACTTTTATATATGCAGCCCTTTGGTATCATCATTGGGATTGGAAAAGAGAAGAACATATAATGATTTCAGTGCAATTGTGGTTGACAGTAACACCTCTTCAGACATTAGAGTTTACCTACCTGGATTCCTATTGTATGTAGGCAAAGATGCTTAGTATAAACATATCACAGTTTCCAGCCAATGAAATATTAAGTAAATGATAATGTGAACTCAATAAAATATTATAGATCTCAAATACCACACTCTTTTTCAAAGGCCCATTGTGACAGCACATTTACAGGAAAGAAGTCTGGGATTAGTTGCCATTTTAATGCCAGCTGGGGTGGTAGTGCTCAGTTTTAAATCACATTTAATAGTTGATTTGCTGGAGCACCTGCCTTTTGAAAGGTGTCCATCATATTGTCATGGGTAAGAGCTGTACAACTTACATAAAGATTGTTGTTGACAAGTGAACAGTCAATGTTGTCAATGACTAATTATCTCAAATAATATAAAAGCTTAGAACTTGAAAAACATGTTTTCTCACAAGTAAAATGTATTCTGTGTGTACTTCAGAATTAAAAATTTTGAAGCACCATGTTCTCCTTCAGGCAAATGATTTCTCTTTCTAATTAATTTAAAGTGAGTTAGAAGAATAGCTCATTTATTGATTATTAAAGCTGTCATTGAGTCCAGGCTGGGGATTCCACAAGGTCTGTGCAGAAGACATAAGTAATTGAGTCTGGAAATCAGGGTGGAATGAAGGAGACATCTGAGGAAGGGAAAATGAAAAGAATTAAAGAGAGAGGAAAAGTCAGAACCTGTACATGCAGGTGTAAATGCATCTACCTTATAGGTACATTGTCTCTGATCATTTTCACCAAAATTATTTCTTAACCTTCTGTTAAATAACTGTATGAGAAGTTATCCATCTGTAAATTCTCTGGACTTTAACTGTGCTGCTGCAATCAGTAGATACAAGTTTTGGTTGTTTTGGGTGGTTTTTTTTGTTTGTTTGTTTTTTTAACAGCATGAGAAGTAGGAATATAAAACTTAAAATCACAGGAAAAAAAGTTATGTATGTTATCTGGGGTTTTTTTTGAGATTTTCTAATTTTAAAAACATTCTTGGCATTACAGAATTGAGAATGTGAAAAGTAGAAAGGGGGCAGAAGGGAAGAACTAATATATATTTGGCTTTTACTACATTTGTTAAGGCTTCAGCCCAGTGAAAACTTTGTGAAAATTGTACTTCAGTACTAAACATAATGCTTTTATCAGTCCATTACTTAATCTTTTTTTTTTTTTTTGTGCATGCTGGTGCCTGAGGCTTATCTCCTCTTTATCTCAACCCTGATAGAACTGTCAACATTGATCAAGTTTCCTAAACACACGTGAAAATTGACTTATTCTCAACACCACCTCTATTGCCTTTCAATACTTATGTATTGTCTCTTTCCTCGGTTACAAGTGTTCTGTCTTCATGGTGGTTTTTGTAAATCCAAGTTGAGTACACCAATACTAGCAAAGGGTGTCATCATTCATTCAGGCTTGTTTAGCTAGTTTGAGAGGCCATCTGCATAAGCTGTGGAGCTTAACCCTCGATCATGCAATGTCACGCCCTCCAGCTCATCTCTCCTTATGTCCAGTTTCAGAGCATGATGGAAAGTGACACTGATTCTGTGCCCCTTTGTGTTCCACCAAACCCTGACCTGAGCCAGCTGCTTGATTTTCCAGCAATGCTGTGGTGTGGAAAGATTCTTCCTGTGTAGCTTTTACTATTGCAACTGGGGTAAATTGTTGGCCTCCCCCTGCTGCGTCTCCCCCAACCCCAATATACAGGGTGCATTAAGTATTTTCCCCTGTTCTGTTCAGGTTCTCAGTCTGTTCCATTGCCATGGGATCTGAACACCTAAGCCACTTAATAGTATAATACCTTCAAATGGAGCCTTTCTAAGTTTTTTTTTTCTACTAGTGCTTGTGTAGCAACAGAGATTCCTACACTCATGGAAAATAACTGGGACATATGTGCAGGAAAGGGGGGAGAAGGTATAGGACACCATGAGAAGTAACAAACGAAACAAACTTGGTACTTCTTGGTTATATGTAATATGGCAATGCCTTTTGTATTTAGCTGCATAAAAGAATTCTTACAAGCATAGCAGTGTGAATCTTTCAAATGCAAAATTATTTTATGGAAAGAAAATGAGAAGCAGTGTAGTAACAGATTCTTTTGCTAAGGGCTACAAAGTACAACTGCATTACATGCTATATCTATATTTGGTATTAAAAAGAACTCAATGATCCCCTTAAAGCCTTTTTTCTGAGAAGATTTTCATTAAAATCCAGTTCTTGTTATTAAGCACATTATTACATAATTAAAATTAAATAAGTCTTGGGGGAAAGTAATAATTTGACAAAAAAACACCCATGATTAAATTTCTTCTTTTGCTCTGAATGGTTTCGTTCAAAAGAGAGATTCAGTCTGAGAAATGACATTATAAGTTAAGCATGTTTTCATTATCTTACTTTTTTAATTTATATACCCAGAGGTACCACATGGATATAGTAGTTTGAAAAATCTTTAAATTATTAAAGAAACCATTTGCCCAAAGCTTGTATGCCTTCATATAACCACAGTGTGTTGTCATGTAATATTCAAGGAATAGATTATAGCAATTGGTCTTTGGCTTGCCAACATCGACTTCATTGGTAGTTGTAGTGACATTTTAAAAATGTCTTCAAATATCACATACTGTTAGAAAACCAGATACATTGGACTTCAAGCTTTTTCTTCACTACACACAGCTCTAAAATGTTAGACTTAGGGAGGAGGGGGAAAACCAACTGACTATCAACCGTCTAGGGTGTTGGACATCCACCTAAGGCCACGCGTTCAGGACTATATGTGAGATTAAATGGGTCTTCATGTTACGGTTTCCACTGTTCTTAAGGCCAACCTATCTTGGGACAGCTGGAAATTACGTGGAGTATCTGCAATGGTCAAAGTTGTTGATCTGGTCAAACAGGTTCTTGAGCTGAGAGTTGACTGCTTTGGAATTCAATAACTGAAATGGTTAGTAGATGTGCCTTCTCCTGCAGCATAGGAAACAGGGCTGATGTCAGTGCAGTCTGGTGTGTGATAGGTGGTAGGACTACATGCCATCGTGCTGAGACTCTAGAATATGAAGTTCTTTCAAGAGAGTTTACGTTATGGGTGAGAGTCTGATGATCCTTTCAGAAGGGCTTATCTACCTCCTTAAAATGTTAGTTATTGTTTGTTTAGCCATTATTTTAATTGGTGATTTATTGAAAGCAATTTTGTCATTCTAACTAGCTTTTACATTATTGTAGTACAAAGCAAATAAGTAAGATTTTAAAATACACATGTGTTTCTACAGTAGATAAGAAATTATTGAATATTCTTTCCTCTACCCCTCCCCAAAGTCTTGGAAGCATTCTCCAATCAGAGGGAAAAAAAAAAAAAGCCACAAATGCCTCACAATCTTTATAAGCTGATGAATGAAAAACCATGTTTATCAATAATATGTTAGTATATTTTTGGAGTAATGCTTTGTTTGTTTTTCTTTTTGTTTTGGATTTGTTTGGGGTTTTTTTTCCCTAGGAAAAAAAAATGGAAAAAAAAAAAAATAAAAGCAAGCCTTTTTCTGAAAATGTGCGAGTATACTATGATACATGAAGAACTGAGTGCAAAGCACTCAGAATGAAAACAGAAGTGTGCTTCCAAGATAGCTTTTAGACATCATTCTATACCTGAAATGAGGGTCATCCTTGAACTTTTACAGATAAGTCCGTAGTTTTTAGGTGCATCCCTTCAAAGGCATTCAGAAGACCTCTCAAACATATATCAGGCTATGTTTGATGTGAGGTTATACATTCAAAAACCATACAGTACTTTGCAAATGAATGCTTATCTTAATTGTTTCTTGGAAAATTTATACAAGGTCAAATCTGTACACACAACCTTATTCATCAGGATTAGGTGGCTTGTTTGTTTGTTTTCCAAACAATTGGTCTACAGCTTTTTTATTTTTTCTTAGGTTTATAATTTTTTTTATCCTTTCTTGTTACTGATCTTGAAAACAACAGAAAACATGGTGATACGTTTTGTGAAATGAAACAAAAATTCACAGTCTGAATTAGTTCAGGCATTAGAATTGTGCATGTAATCCTTTTTGAAGAGAGATTATAATACTGACTGTAAACTTTTCAGAAAATGAGATGAATTTGTAATGATTATCTTCCTCCAACACAGCTTTATTAGTTCTCTTGCCAAACATAAAATGTGTTTTATCTTATATGTTGGACAATAACCATTATCGTTTATTAGTGTTGTTCTGGTACAGAATAATGTAACTTTTGTTGCAGAAAACTTTTGTGCCAGATGACAAACCAGGTCCATGGTAGATCACTCGCCTAAATTTGAATTTTCATTCTTAGTATTGCTTTACTGTTAATCTACTTGATTGAGGAAAAAAACATAAACAACTTTTCTATCTTGATAAAAAGTTTATGTAGAGTCAAAAAAAAAATTAGAATAACAATAAGTATAGCTTATTAGAAAAAAATGTGCTTGTTCTGCAGGCAAAGTCACTTATCCTGGAGACTCTACAGCAATTTAATAATTTTGTCCTATTTGGCAAGGGAAATTTAATTCAAAATGGATAGAAATATGATGGTGCATAGTCAAGTATCGGACCAACCTGAAGGGTTGTGTTGAAAATTCATAATACTTTGCATAATGTCTGTCCAAGTTAAAGCTCAGACCTGCTTAAAGACTGGTGATACTAGCTTTTTGTGTCATCTTTACAGATTAGCCATCTGAACTGATCAACATGATAATCTTAGTTAAGAATTACAGTAATCTCTTGAGATGTGCAAGATCTGAAAAGAATCAGTAATAGCATAAGTAAATACGCATAAGCTTTTCCCATGTTGGTCTCAGTCTCAGGGAGAGGAAATCAGTGGATGAAATTTATCACAAAGGTAGACTGCTGCTCTGGTAAACTGTGTGAGGTGTTTTGCACAACTACAATGACAGCGGTATGAAGGAAAGATCACAGTGTGAAGTGTGCATATTGCTAACAGACTTGCTTCTGGCAAGCATTAAAGCACTCCTGACCAGTAACAGTGCAAATTAACCACTTGGTCTTTTATATTTTTCCTGACAAGAGTTTACAACCCCCTCGCTTCTTCCAAGATGAACAAGTTATTTCCTCCAGAGGATCTGGTTACTTTATCTTCAAAAAGTGTTTCCCTCACAGTTTAATGATAGCAAATGTAAAGCATGAGATTTTTTTATTCTGGAGATTCAAACACATCCAGCACTACAGATATTGCTATTAACAGCTAGCATCTATCTGTTAATAGTAATAACTGTTACTTATTACAACTGTAATTTAATAACAGAAGGCAATACTAAAATTCTAAAAAGTTTGAGTAGCATTTTAGGACAATGGAAAGTTGTTCAAAACAAATGGATTATCTGATGTCTTCTACCTTATCATATTCCCAGGGACTGACTTCCTCTTTAAAAAGTTTTTGTGTGCTTGAGTTTTGATNCATATTCCCAGGGACTGACTTCCTCTTTAAAAAGTTTTTGTGTGCTTGAGTTTTGATAAAGGTATCATTTTTGTATTTTATTCTGTTTACAGCATATATATACATATGTTTATATTTCATGTTCAATTGACAAGGTATGGTTGACCATAGAAACACTATTTCTGCTCTTAGCTGCTTGAATATGCAGTGTTGGGCAGTGTGTAACAAGGTGCATGTGTGCATGTCCCTATTTAGACTTATTCTGTGGCTTCTGCCCACTCTGACATTATTTTTAACTTCTAAAACCACTGAGGAAAAAAAATACAACCAAACCACAATTTAAAGGAATTATTTTATTATTTTACTATACTAAACAGGGAGAAAAAAGCATTCATTTATAATTTTGCTAACAAAAGGGCTCAGGAAATGCTACTTCTCCAATTTAATTTGAAATATCATCCCTCTAAAATTCCTTTTAAACTAGCCCAACTCTACAGAGTTTTGCAAAAAAGATTGCGTTACACAGCGTAGGACTCTAGATTAGTCTGTGGCCAGTCTACATGACAGATGGATGTTGGAGCTTGGCTGTGTGTCTGGAAATTCTGACCCTGGAGCAAACAAACTGCAAAAGCTCTATAGAAACCTGTCTCGTGGAACTCAGAGGTCAGCAGCTCTGCAGCAGACTGGGCATACCACACTGAAGTTTCAAAATCCTTCTCTTAGAGCCCATTGTAACCTTACTTTTAAGCAAAGGATATTTTCCAGCTTTACTGTAAGGATCTTTGGCTTCCAAAGTGCAGCTAGAGCCAGGTTCCCTCATGTTTCTAGGTGGATGGACTCAGAGCTAAGGGCTTGACTGGTGAGGCAGGCTTCTAGGAACCATGGCCAAAGGGTGGTCCATTCATGGTAACTCTGAGAGATGCAGGCTCTAGGAAACTTCCTGGAAACAATGAGTGATAGAGTCCAGTACCGATACAGTAGTATCTTTCTCCAGCACAATTGTGGCTATACACACTTTGTGGTTTTTAAGTGTATTGTGCATGTGTTACTTGATTTGAAAAGCTTAAAACACTTGTATATGAAAAATGAAACAAACTCACTGGAACATCAAATGAAACCTGAGATTTCACAATCCTTCAAATGCTTCTCCATTCTTTAGATGCTACGTATATGTGATCTTGGAGAAAAATGAAGTCATAGCACTATTTTGAATAGACATGAATTTGCAGTACCATAGTCAGATTTGAAGCAGAGAGAAGCAAGTGCCTCTTCGAGGAAGTGAAGGGCTTATTAGGTCAACATTAATGATATTAGGCTTCATAAGACTACTTTACTATCCAGTGACAACTTCTATTTCACTACAAAATTACAGAATCAATACTGGTTTCAATTACTCTTCAAAATCTTATAAGTTTTATGGAAGGATTCAATAAAAAGAAAAGCCCAGCCCAGTTCCCATCAGTTCATATTTTAGGAAGGTAAAAATCTATGCCAACCATATTTTTATTAAGAATTGTCACATTTTTACTGTGTCATTATTCATTTTCAGCAAGTATCTAGCTGTACAGGTACAGGCATAGATGCATACCCACATAGAGCATGCAGACAGGATAGAAGGAAAAGCTTTCTCACAGCCAAGCAGTATAGCAGGCTGCCCAGAGAGTTTGTGCCGTTTCTATCCTGTGGAGTTTTCAAGATAAAGACAAGATAAAACCCTGAGTAACCTTGTCTGACCTCAGGTGGTCCTGCAGTGAGCAGAAGGTTGGAGTAGGCGCCTCCTGAGGTTCCTTCCAATTTGCATTATCCTTTGATGCTTAGATTATTTTTTTTTTTTTAATGAGTCAGAAGGGTTGAATCCTGAGAATATGACACCTGAAAATTTTCAGTCCTAAACTTCCGTTGCTAAATCTTCCTATTTAGGCTACAACATTAAACCAGGACAATTTGAAAGGGTGAGACCTGATGAAAAGCAGAGACAATATTATAAACATTCTTGCATGTGTTTGTAGTTTGCGTATTACGTATCTCAAAGCACATCAAGGTCAGCAACAGTCTATTCTCACAGATGTCTTCTGTGAGAAGACACACAGTACTTTGCTGGCAAGCTAGACACAATGACTAATAGTTTAACTTCTTAGAATATGCTGTTGTCTTAAAATGGATGTGTTGTTTTCTTCTATATTTTATACCATTAAGCCTGGAATGCTACAAAAGAATAGCTGTCACCTGATTGCAGGGAAACTCTCTACTATAGACTACCTTGATAATTCTGGGATCACCCACAACTGCACCCAGAAGTGTCAGCTGTTACTCCTTTTAACAACTAGAATACCCTTGATTTTCCAAACACAAAGAAAAGTACAAAAGTAATGAAATAAGCATAAAGTCTGGGTTGGTCTGATTTTTAGGGAAGCTGATGCAGCCAACTCAGAACTTTAGTGGATCTATTCAGCAAGGAGAAAAAGGACTCCTTCCAGAATGGAAGTCCAGTCTGAGGTGTCTGGGGCTTTGTAAAGTTGCTGTAAGGATAACTTAGTGACATGGAAAATAAGGTATAAATTAAGGTAGTTCAGATAGTGAGGGAATTATGACACAGCAATAGCATGGCTATCATCATAGGCTTATTATCCAAAGTTACCTTGGATATCTCATACAAATTTCCCACAATTTTGTGCCTTTTCAATACGCCCAGAAACCTTAAGCTTTAGTCTTCCTTATTTCTCTATATGCAAGTACAGGCCACGCTATAATGTAGCCTTCTGTGCACATAAAACACTTTAAAAATAAAAAGGCTGTGAAAGTCATACAAAATTATTTTGAGTTATAGAGGATAAATATTTACAAACTGGAATAAAAACTGGATTAATTTCTTTTTACTTTCTGGTTCTGACTAGTGTTTAACTCAGCAATTCAATTTTTTTAAAGCAAAGCCTTGGTGCGTTCTTACGTTAACTTATTTTCTGGTCTTCCTGGTCTTCTTTATTTATGTGGTGGTTAGATGTAAGTGAAATTAGGCTTTAAGACAAAAACTAGGAAAACTTTTCTAAATAGAATCATAGAATGTTTCAGGTTGGAAAGGACCTTAAAGATCATCAAGTTCCAAGCCCCCGCTGCCATGCGCAGGGACACCTCCCACTAGACCAAGTTGCTCAAAGCCCCATCCAGCCTGGTCATGAACGCCTCCAGGGATGGGGCACCCACAACATCACTGGACAACCTGTTCCAGTGTCTTACCACCCTCACACTAAAGAATTTCTTCCTGATATCTAATCTAAATCTCCCCTCTTCCAATTTAAAACCATTACGCCTTGTCCTATTGCTCCACTCCCTGGTAAAGAATTCCTCCCCATTCCTCCTATAGGCCCCCTTTAGGCATTGGAAGGCTGCTATAAGGTCTTCCTGGAGCCTTCTCTTCTCCAGGCTGAACAACCCCAACTATCTCAGCCTGTCTTCATAGGAGAGGTGCTCCAGCCCTCTGACCATTTTGGATGATGTTGGATATGGGCATTGTGAGTCCTCAACTGATCCTGTTTGCGACAGGTCAGAACCTAGTATTTTACTTGAAGGTACAGCCAATAGTGTTGTATCTTGTTTCCTGTCCCTGAATAACCATAGAGAATTCATACACCATCTTGGTGCACAAGTAAAACAACATTTAAAAAATCCAATCCAACACTTCTCTATATTACTTTCTTCCTACTACTGCTGTCTTAATGTAGACTTAAATAAGATGGTGAGGCAGAATATTTTATTTTAAAACTTTTCAAAATATTTAATTAATATTTAACACATAATTTTTATGTCTTACTTTAAAAAAAATAAAAAGTATATGTGACACCTTTAGAAAGTCAACTTATTGCTCATTATAAAAACTACAAAATAAGCACCAAATGCAGCTTGCTCTAAGCATAAAGCCTGTTCTTTAATGCTTCAAAATAAGGGTAGCTAGACTGTATCATAAGGAATAGGCCATTATTTTTTAGAATTCATCTTTATTATGAAAAGTGCAGAGTGCTGCAGCATATCAGTATGCAATTCAACTACTGCAGTACTGAAAAAGTTGACTTCTTCAGACCAGAGACTTACGAAAGAGAATTTCTGAACAAGTGCTGTTGGCTCCCTCCAATGGTAGGAGGTTACTATTGCTGGGGCCATGTTTTTTCTAGAGAAAAAACAGTTATAGATGGAAACAGCTACCTTAAAGCACCAACACCTTTATAAGAAATACATTTCATCAATGTATTTCATCACTGATTAAATGTGTTTTTCCACAGTCAGAGGTGAAGAGTTTAGAGAACGATTAGATGATGAAGTTTGAGATTATGTCTGTTCTACCATAGATCAGTACTACAGAGATATATTTTTACTGAATTTTGTTTTGTCACTTAAGGTAGGACAGTTATTTGCCACCTGTGTGAGAGAAGACTTGAAAAGCAACTTATCAGATCATTTTATTAAATGCTAAGCACGATGTACAAACAAACTCTAATGTTTTTTGTTACTCTTGAGAGAAATTTTGCAATGTAGTTCACACTACACAAGAAAGAGGATTTTCCCCATCTCTATATTTAGCCTCTGGTCAAAACCTAAGAATATTAAGAAACTTAATGCCATTGTAAAATGTGAGAACTGAAAACTATTCTTTTCAAAGAACCACCTCTTTGCTGGCAATAGGGGGTACTTTACAACACTAAATGTAACTAATGCTAAGAAAATACCTGGTAAAATGAGGAAAACCACCACAAATTCAATAAGACAAATAAAGAATCTTTTTTGGTAAAGACGATTTTATATCTCTTCAGGACAGCCTTGCACTACTTACAGCTAAATATATTCTATTCAACAGGTTGCCCAGTGAAGTGGTGGAATCACCATCCCTGGAGGTATTTGAAAGACAGGTAGACGTGGTGCTAAATGCCAGTTTAGAGATGGTTTTTGTCACTGTTAGGTTGATGGTTGGACTTGATTATCTGAAAGTCCCTTCCTACCTAGACAATTCCATGATTCTAAGTAACTTACTAACTCCTGAATAGTACTGTGAGTAGCTAAAACGTATATTTCTTTCTTTGTATGAAGGTCTGTAGAACTAAAGATTACTGAACTGAGAGTATACCTGATTTCTAGTTATCAATATGTATAAATAGTCATATAATCAACTTCTTAACCCAAAGGCCCTTGCTAGTTGTTTTGGAGGTTTTTTCCCCTTTAAACAGAATTTTCTTACTGTCATATGAGCACTAATACTTGACTGAGGTATATGGACCACAGTACTTCTCACAGACTCCCAGATGATCTTTCTCAGATATATTTTATCAAGCATTGGTTATTTTTGCATATATTGGGATTTGAAGGTGGTAGTGCTATTTTCTGGCCCTCACCTCTTTATTACAAACTTTGGTCCTGTACATCCTCAGCCATTTCATCTCCTCTTCTGAAGGATAGCTATCAACAGATATATGTGGGTTTCTCAAAAGAATGAACTTTATAGTAACTGCAAAAATTTGAGTGCTAAGTGATTAATTGTAACATTGCTTGATTTCCATGACCCTTCAATATGTCTTCAAGAAGTTAGACTTCTCATGCATATTGTATTTTTCATCTTTTGTTTTTTTAAACTTGCTCTCTTGACCACTAAAGCATGTCAGCTGTTGTATTGCCAGCTCATGCAGATGAGTACACTGACTAAAGTCAGCTGTTGTATTGCCAGCTCATGCAGATGAGTACACTGACTAAAGTGATTCTTGCCCCTTGTTCCATTCTCTACAACAGATACTTGTTTTCTGGCTAGTGTGTTAGGTTAGGCTTTTGGGTGGGTGGGGTTTTTTTCCCATTGTTATGGAAGTATGTTAATGAATTAACTTTTTACATATTAAGTCTCATGTATTCTTCAGGTCTTCAGCTCTTCAGTTCAGGCTATACCACAAAAGCCTTAACAGTTTTTCCTAGGCTGGATTTTCCATAAATCCTTTAGTAGGAGTGTTGGCTTTTGTGGTTTGGATTCTTTTTGTTTGTTTGTTTGCTGGTTTTTCATACTAGTCTTTAATGGTTGGATCTTCTTTCTCTTCTGCACTAGGAGAAACATAAAAATATTTAACTTTCCTCAACTGTGGAAGAAATTCTCTGTCATTACTGATGGCTTTATTGACTTCTTTCTTTTCATGGTTGGTATTGCATGTTTACTGAGGAGAGAAATATATGGGATTTACATGAGTATGGTTAAGGAAACAAAATTAGTTAACTATTCAGAGAATCCCTTCAGGAAATATTTTTATCTCCTGAAGCTGGACAGAATGTAAGATTGATAGCCTTGGACCTCTTGAATTACTTGCGCAGACAAATAATAAAGCTCATAATCCAAATGCTGCTGATGCCCTGTGTACCACATATTTAAATTTACTTCCATTTACGTAATATAATTTACAAAGCATTTCTGAATATAAGGAAAAACAATCAGATAGACAAAATCCCTCCATTAACAAATCACTAATGAAAACTGCACACTTTTGTGCTAATTGAAGCATTCCTACACTAGGAAGTGTAATAATTTCCAAAGACTTACACTATTAATCACTCTACAGCCATATAGTAACAGACAGGCATCAAGAGACTGCAGTGTAACATTCCAACAGTCCAGAGATGGGCAATATCTCTTTAAACATATCAGTTGTCCTGCTCTTGTCAAGCAACTAGATATTGCCTTCATACTCAAGCTCTTCCTGATGTTCTTCATGCCAACATCATCCATTAGCCATATGTTCTAGTTTATCTGTTTAAAAAAAAAAAGTAAAAAGTGATGTATAATTGTTTTTGCTCATAATGGATCGCACTGCCTTTCTGAAATAGTTTCAGTGATTCAATTATCTAAAATTACTATATCCCACCATCTTTCCTCCCCACAAAGTTGCTGATATTCTGTTCAGAGGGTCAATGCAGATATCAATCTCTTTGCCTCGGAAACCTTCAGGCAAGAATTGTTGGCCTGAGTTGTATGTGCTCACAGCATCTATCACAATGGGAAGAAATTGCACGTGAAGAAAAAATGATAAAAACTTGTTATACAATGCAATACCTTTTAGATTTTTCTTACAATGCCTTGGTGGAACAATCACTTTAGTGGAGATTGAATTGATTAAAAATTGCACAATATGAACCCTTATAGGCAGGTGAGAAATTTAACATAATCTAAAAGCAATAATTCTAATGATTTCTTAAAACTGTTGCAAATACTATTCGTACTATTGCACGTGAGTCCCTACAAAGAATTAAAAATTCTTGGTTTCAGCATTTTCATGAATTTATATAACAAGATGAACATAAATTCTTCCTTTTTAAATACTTAGTTTCTTAATTTCTACTTTCTTCACTTTTCAGTACAACATGAGTAAATTTATTATTGATTATCATATTGGATAGCCTGCTTACACCCGTAAGTTTTTTGTAAGAGATGTATACATTCATTATAGAAGGTAGAGTTTTCCAGATACCAATAAGTGGCATAATTCTGTGAACTCATGCACACTGTATTAGTACTATGAATTTTATTTTTTTTTTAAGTAAACTTGAGGCTGGTTATTAATGGAAATTGTCAAAATTGTTCTCCTACATCACTGAAATTGTGGAGCCTTCTCTTAGACTTTTAGGAACAAACAAGAATGATTTTCTGCACAGGTGTACTATTCCACACACTATAAAATGCCAAGTTGAGATACATCAAGATTCATTTCTGACCTTCTCCCAACTTTCTTGGAAAAGTAGGATCAGACAATTAAAGAAGTTGAAAGCAAGGTCTATCAGATTTTACTTACTGATTTAGAAGATAAAACAGTTTAGTAGAGAGTTTTCTAGTGAAATTTGATGTTGAATAGTAAAGGTTTCAAACATTAAATGTTCTGTATGTATTAAAGGTATGCCAATGGAAAACTAAATTTCATGGGAGAAAAGAAGGTGATGTAAGTGTTGTGTACAGCTTACTTTGACATTTTAAACAACAAAAATCCATGGAGTACTATACAATGTACATCTAAGACAAGTAGAATTAATGCTTCTGAAACTTAAACAGGTTTTTTGTGGCTCAAACAGTTCACTTTTGTTTTTTTTTTAAAAAAAAAAAGCCAACAGAGTTTTGAGAAGCAAATGTCATGGCTTAATGTTTGTGCTGAATTCCGGAGGAATAACTGTCTTAGACATATTAGAAGTGGCTTAGAAAACATCCCAGTCTATATCTTCAAGAAAACTTCTTATGTGTGGAAATGACAAAGTTTTGAAGGTCCAGGATTGGCAGTCCGTTATGGAGGAAATGTTGGTACTTGAGATAGAAACAGAGCAACTCCTGGTTTCTGCTGCAAGAACTGCTGACTGGCACCTATTTCTGTATTGGTTCACTGCCTGTTATTCACAAGAAATGGGAAGCACGTTACTAATTCTCAAAGGAAAGAATTACTATGCATCAAAAAGCTACAGCTACTGAAAGATGTGTTTTCTCTCCTCTGCAATCCATTATTGTACCCCTCTTGTCTGCTAGCACCAAAGAGAGATCTAACAGGCACACTCACTTTACTGAGAGAATTCAATCTTTTGCATGTAGCCCAGTAAGGAGTAGAACTAGGGTCCAAGGTATAGGGTTGACAAGACACCTCACAGAACTACTATTACTTTAATATAACAACATTATTTATAAGTCTATTAAATTTGTTTAAGCTGAAATATAAGGTAGGCTCCCCTAATTTTTCCACGTCTGTGTAATGGCTGTGATAGCCTACGTGAAAAATAACGTCCTTCCTTCTGTATCTTTGCGGAAGCTGTGTCTGCAACAAAGTTGTTTTTGCTATTCTCTGCTGTTCTTTGAATTGGCTGCCTTAGCAACTACCTTTTCTGCCAAGTTACTTGTGTCGCTAACGTGGAGTGGTTACTGAAGGCCACAGTGCCTGAAAAAGGTCTTGAGAATTAGAAATGTCTTTGAGTAGCTGCAGGTATCTTATTTATTTATTTGTTTTATTCTGTCCATAGGTAAAGACTTGACTTGTTCCTGTATATAAAGTTGGTGTAAGGTATTGAGGGGGCTCTAAAATCCTTTCACATAAAGGAAGCAACTAATTTCTTTTGAGCTGCCTTGGATATCTTCTAATTATCATTTTCAGAATCTATTCCTTAGATATATATATGACATTTTTGGCATGTTCAATATATTATAGATTTAAATACTCTTACAGAATCTGTCAGGAAAGACATACTCAACCTCCAGAAAGCATGCTCCTAGACAAGAGATGAGAGCAAAGGTATAGGAGGCACGCAGATGTGATCTATCCAGAAACTGCATCTACATTCAAATTAAACAAATTCTTCTTTGGTTAACTAAATCATAATACTTTAAATCAGAAATCAATTTTTGGAGGAAAAAATCATCAACCATGAAAGGAAACAAAAAAGAAACCAACACAGGTGTGTCCAATGATAAAGTATAAAAGGTAGTATTTCTGGCAGCTGGGGGTAGCAGCCGTCCTTGTACATCACCAAATTCAACCATTTCTAGCTGAGTATCAAGACCTATGATTATCTGTATTCTAAGAACAAAATCTAAAATATTCCTACTTGTGCAATGCTGGGGTTAGCTAATACGACAGTATAAATCTCCCTCTCCCTCCTTCTCTTTGGATTCTATAAATTACTAGAACTAAATTCTCGTGACAGCACTGTCAGAGTCAGACCTGGAACTAGCAGACCTTTCTCATGCAGTTCTTCAATCTCACCTTCAAAATGCACTTTCTGCAGAGATGTCACTGAACTAAAATGTGATATGCAGAGACCTCTAGAGACTGGAAAGCTAAACTACACCTAATGACATGCATATATAGTTCAGTGGTGTGCAGTAATGAAATCACTTGGGGAGCTATAAAGCAGACTCTAAAGAGAACAAGGTAACATTCGGACTGTTTTAATCTCTGTGGTAAAAGATGTGTTCCTGAAAGCAATATAGTTTGACTTATTTTCTTTAAAGGTGGTCAACAAAGGTAAAAATATACCTCATCTTTATGATTTAAAAAAAACCACAAACACCAAATCCTAAATGCATTAGATGCTTTCCTTATGTAAAATTACAATGTTAAATAACAAAATCTTCAAAATAGCTGTGACTTCAATTACCATGCTGCAAGCTCCTGAAATTTGGAATTCATTTGTGAACCCATGGATATATAAGAGTCTCCTTGTTTTTCATTTGCCTGAAGTCTGTTTAGTGAATGCATGTTTTAACGTTGTCTGAGAGATGCCACAAGGTTCCGGTTGAGTTCAGAGCTAATTACAACTCTGAAAGAGACCTTTGCAGGATTGTCATTAGCCTTGCTTATAATTCAGACCAAGGTGTTACCTCATTTATTTTCCCAGTGAGCAGCTCTTGATATGTTTGACCATGGAAAAATGTGCTCACCTTGAAGTGCACTGAAGCTTGCAGCTATAGCTACAGCTTAACCCCCATGTTGCTGCTTCTGTATTTCATAGTGTTATTCAGTTCCTCCAAGTTCTCAGCTCTGTGCTGTATAGAAGTCATTGCCTCAGTGGGTCCTATTTTATGTCTGTTTGAGCATAAGGAATTTAACTTAGAAACAGAGAACGTATTTTTGGCAATAATCTTTGGCCTGAAGTGGTCTTTCATGCAATTGTGATAATGTATCCTCTAGTGTTTGGTTGTTTTTTTTTTTTCTTAGGCCTTGATAGTGGATGTACTGCTAATACTGGGCATTTCAAAGTTCTGATTCTGTAGAGACAGGGCACAGAAAATTGTGGGTTTGCTGGTTGTTGAAAGACCATCCCAGAGATCCAAAACCAGATCCCACCAAAAAGTGTTGCTGTGTTCAATTTTTTAAAGTCCTTGTCCAAAAGCAGAATTGACTAAGCCAATTACAAACTATATACAAAGCATGCAGAAAAGCAGAATTTTAGAATTAAATGATAGCCAGATGCAGGTAGGCATCTGTATCTGGCTTTTCAGGTCTAAAATACTCAATAAGCTTATGTTTTGCTAACTTCATTTCACTGAGCTATCCCTGTCTCTAGCAATTTTTATTCCTGGCATGGAAAACTGGTGACTGCATCAAAGCAAACAAAGATAACTTGATAATATGAAAGCAGACAAAGTAGCATAAGACTAAATTCCAACTCTGGAAATTAGTTTTGGTTTGAGATCTGTAATGTTTTCCTTTGGTTTGGAATCTGCAGTGTTTTCCATATCACAGCTATTTTTTTTTCCATTTTCACCATATACATTAAAACTATCATGTGCATGTCTAATGTCTGTGATCGCGTTATACCTACAATGGAGCTTTAAAAGTTTATTTCTCTAAACTCTTTGTACTTCAGGCATGGGGTTTTAAGCCATGGATTCTATTGGCTTGATTTTCCCTCTCCCTCCTTGCCCATCAACAAACCATCTTTTTTGGTTTTTGGTACAAAAAAACCCCAGATTTGTTTCTGTAAGTTAAAAACAGGGAAGAATTCAGACTTCAGATTAGGAAAAGAAGACATCTGCTGAATCAATGCTTTTATATCATGAAGTGAGCCTTTATGAAATATGAAGGTCTCTTGTATAAAAATAAAAAATATAGCAACTCTAAAGTATGATTATTAAATGCCTTTTCTTAAAGCAAGCAGAAAAAAAAATAGATTGTGGAGTTCTTTTAGTTTTGTTTCAGTGGATTCTTCAGAGTTAATAATTGTCAGGAATAGATATTGAGTTAAAAAAAACAGATGAGTTTAAAATAATTAACTAATGAGAAAGTTAGAAAAAAAAATACCTAAATGCTCATATTCCTGAAAAAAAAAATTAAAAAATTAAACAAATGAAGCCAATTAATTTTTGACAGCTTTCAGTTCAGGATCGGTTACTGTCTCTGTCAAGTCTTTGCAATAGTTACACGGGATATCCTGCTGAGTGCTCTGAACATCTCATCTGGCAGATGAGAATGTCCCAGGCAGATAAAAATTTTGCAACCAAAAATAAGAAAAAAAAGAAATTGAGCTCATCTGGCCCATTTTCTCCAGGTTTCCAGGTCACTGTTTTAAAGTATTTTAAGACAATATCTTTTCTTCTATTTCTTGAAAATACAGTACTGAAGTTGAAAGTCCGTGTTGCACTTTGTGAGGGGACTGAAGTATGTACCTCACTTCTGATTCTTTGCCAAGAAAGTCCTGTATAGGTTAGGAAGAACTGAGTAGGAGTCTCACTTCCTTGGTTGAGTCTTGATCTTATACCTTATGTAGTTGTTTGAGTAAGATCCAGATTGTAAATAGCATGTAGCTCAAATAGAGCAATTGGGAGTATTTAACCAAGTCACTTTCTGCTTCTGTAGGTGACTTGGTTGTGTATGCATATGCAGGAGCACCTGAACTGATCTGTGCATCTATCTTTTGCCTAAATTTCCTCGGAATCACCAGTTTAAGAGCATCCTAATCACCAGGCTATGCTGGCAGAGTGGGAGATCAGAGAGGGGACTGCTATGATAAAGTGGTGCAAGGGTTTATGAACACAGAGTAACAGAAGTATACCTCTAAAGTCCAATGGTAGGATCAGTCAAATCTGATAGAGGTTAAATTCCTGTTCCACTCTTCACAATTTTCACATTAGGCAGACATTGCATAAAATGTGAAATAAAAATTGCAAGTGTGGGTGCATAAAGGATGGAGAATTATTCCTTAGATTAATAATTAGTCTCTAATCACTAGGCTCAGCAAGTTTGGGCAGCTTGCACTTCTTCTAGTGCAAAGCCCACGATGTAAAAGGCAAATATTTCATCAGTCTTTGTCCACGGAAGCCCCAGCATTCTTTTTTGCCACCCCATGTCTTCAACTTTTCTATGTAGATTACAATGTATTGCACGGCTTTTACTTAATTTAGAAGTTAACTAATAGATCCTATTTTACTGAAGTAAGAATGAAAAAACTGACACTGTCACTGAGCAGCAGGAAGTGGTTCAGTAAAAAGCTGTAGATAAAGAGAAAATACTATTTGACATTTTATATATTAATACCTTAAATGCATTAAGTCCATTGGAACTTCACCAGAACAAAACTGACTAATTACCTCTACTGGTTTTTTTTTTTGAGAATAATGAAATTCAATGAATGAGCTAAGGATGAGCATTGTTGGCTTTCAAGCAGTATTTTTAAGAGTTGCTGAAAATAATTCAAGACGCAAGTCATTTGGCTTAATATGTTTAATAAAGAAAAAGAATGAAAATAAACAATTCCTGATGCATCTTAAATAATGTATTCAATGTTTGGCTAGGGTTATGTAACCAAAGTCTATCATGACAGCAATAATGCAATAAGATGGTCATGAGCCCAGTTCTGGGTTTATGCTAAATGCCAAGTCAGAAGGATTATAAATTGAACACGTGTAAGCCTGCTAACACCTATGTCCAAAGTCAAAAGCGTACCTCAAATGAAAATAGCTAACGCACTGACTATAAAATTGTCACCTCTTTAGGTTGTGGGCATATCTGGGGTGAAAACCATAAATTCTGAGCTAAGGTAGAAGATGTTCTCCTCCATTCCAAATATATTTATCTTAAGGAGATCCAGGGTAAATCTTTCTGTTACCATTCTATAACATCACATTATAACAGTAGCCTCTTGGTGATTCTGAACTAGGTTTCTATAAAACTGTTATTTCTATAAAGCTCTGGAAGAGGAAAATAAGTAGAAATCTGCTGTGTCTCAGGTAACCAGTACGCTATATTTACATTTAGCATCTCTAAGAGGTCTCAGTTCTCAATTTGACAAAAGCCAGCTTTTCAAGAAAGAAATGATTTGTTGTAATATTTCTGACTTGTACAAGATTTATTGTTGTCGTATTGTATTTTATTCACTGATTTTCATTACTTCAGAAGGTTTTAAGAATTTAAGATAAAATAAGTTAAATATTTGCAGTGAAATTTCAGGCAAATATCTTAAATATTTGAATTGACTGTATTGCAAATTTACCTGAAGTAAATGGAATTACACTGTTGGTAGACAAACACAGCTGTGAATTCAGCTCTACCATTTTGTTGAGCTAGCAGTTGTCCCAAGCAATTCATCCTAACCTACAGGCAAATATATAAAGGCAAGCCATCAGCAGGTATAAACATAGTTTGTGGTCTTACTGATTGAAGATTAGAAACTTTTTAACATCAACTATTTTATAGCAGCTCCAAAACCCCAAGATAAAGACTTTCAGAGACTAAGCTGTAGGATGCAAGGTACCTTGTTGGCCGTATTAAAATGCAATTTCTCCCTGTTTTTCACCCTTCGCTCTTGTTTCACCTCATAATTTTGTCATCAACACTGGCTGCAAAATAATCCTGTTCAGCTTGAAACTAACTCTAAAAAAATATTTGATGTCATATGTTAAGCACACTGGTACCAACAAAAAATAAGAGAGGCCTGTAAGGCCTTGTGTGACAGCAGTATGGCAGACAGTTTGGATGCTCCTCACTACCTTGGACCTGTAGCCCTTGAGTTGCACACATTTTGCAAGCATAAGACACAGAAATTGCTGAAAATAGCTGTTAGTTCTACTCCTGTGTCCTCCTTAGGCTTATGCTCACAGTGGCCATCTCCTAAGACAAACATAACTGCTTGCAGTGCCTCGCTATAGAGAAAGCTGAACAGGTTTGTTTTGGATAAACCAATAAGACCGAGGTGTAAGTGTTGATGGAAATATGACCTACTTCTGCTAGCAGGGCTGCTTGAGGTGTTATCCTTGTTTCTTACAATATTGCAAAGTGAATGCACAAGCCAGTCTTCAGGAAAATTATAGTGTTTAAATATTTGCAAAGATGTAAGTGGAAACATAAGATGGGTGACAATGGAGAATCGCTCCAGTGGATTTGCCCTGGAGGAATGCTATTGTGCTCCTTTAGCAGCAGATGCTGGAGATAACTTCTCAAAGATATAGGCTGGCATAGATGCTTTCTTCTGGATGTCTTTATATATTTCTCTTTGACATAAAAGTTTTGTCACAAAGTATAGAGTGGTCCTCCAAGGGTTATTTTTGCTTTATTTTGTTCCAAAAGAATAATTTCAGCATACAGAAATCCATTACTCCCACAACAGTTAGATTTGATGCCATTTGGAAAACAAAGAAACAAGCAAAAAAATCATAGAAATTAAACCTAATTGTGTGCACTAGAGTTGCACATGTAGTATTCCATAGCTGTGGACTTGTACTGTGTTTTACAAGTCCATTCCTCACGACAATCAACAGAGTTGGTGGAAAATTATTGTCACGTGTATGACTATGGAAAAGCAAATACTGCTAAAGCTGTGTACTTCCATGCGTGGTTCTACTGCAGTGTTCTGCAGTAGTAACCCAGAAACTTTTAATAGTCACAAGAGAGGAATTAACTGAAGTGAAAAAAACACTGATTGGCATATTAATTGTAAGGTTGTAAGGAACTGGATGAATCAGACATAGGAACTGGTTGTGTTGAAAGGGGAGAGTATCAGGCTGCAAGAATGTTACCGGAATAAATCTTAAGTCATTTAATTAGTTATCTTGGCACACAAGAAGAAGGATGGTGTAAATGAAATTTACTAATGACACAAAGCTGGAAGGCCTTGCCTTGACAGAAGAGAATGAAAATGTCAAGTAAAAAACCTAGAGGAACTGAGTAAGAAAAGTGGGATGAAGTTAAATGCTATAAATATAGATTGCATTTATATTACAGGCAAGTATCATTCATTCTTCCATGAGAAAAAACAACTTAATTTGATTGGAAGAAATAAAATGTGATAAATCTAAAATTCCAAACTTATTGCATAGGATGGATGGCTAACATTAATTCTCTTTCCGGGCACTCACTTTCTTGGAATTCCTTCCAAATGCTTTTCTATACCCCTAGGAAAGGGCTTCCCAAGGGTAGAGAGTTGTCTGTCAGGTGTCTGCGGAATGGCTGTGGAAATACTTGAAGTTTTTAAAGACTAATGGTGGTGGATAAAATCTCTAATTCTTTCTGCCTACCGAAAACAAATCTGTTTTTGCAATGATGTGTCATCCCATCCCCTCACCCTATCTCTTAAGTGCTCTCCAACAGTTATCCAGAAGAATTTAGCAGTCAGTCACATGGCGACCAAAACTGTATCCACTAGCAGCCTTAAAAAACAAAGAATTAGTTTTTTCTATTTCTTTGTAAAGAAGACTAGGCCTTAGGATCACAGGTAGATGTGAATGAACAAACTCTGTGCACCCCTCCACAACCCCTATGACTTCTGGCAGAACCAGCGTAGGTTAATTAATTGAACTGGAGGCTAATTAATTGAACTGGAGAAAACACTGATAAGCATGTCAATTATAAGATGGTGAGAAATAGGATGATGTTTTATTTAGAAACTCTTAGCAAAAAGGCTCCAAAGTTGGGAAATGCCCAAAATTTTTTTTCCTAGAAACAAGATTTTATCAAAATTAAGGGTACAACAAAACAATATTTTGTATTTATTTTATAGTTTAATTATGTATTTTACCTTTAAAGGTTATGATTCTTTATTATGAATATATATAAAATGAGGTGTTTCCATATAGAAACATAAGGATAGCACAATTAGATTTCTCAAACCATGGAAGTAGAACATTTTAGAAATTATATAGAAAATATACCTCTTGAAAAGAAAAAGCTCATGTTATTTCTTGATAGGAATTTCTTCCTCCCCTTCTCCATTTTTTCAATCATTCCAAATAATAGCTCACAATTAAGTGAAGGATGTTGTAGTAATATTTCACTTTATTGCATCATACATTTACATGGAATACGAAGTACAGAGTGGAAGATTGCTGAACAGCTTAATTTAAACATCACAAATATTCTTGAAGTTTTTCATTTTGTATTATGGATAAAAACAGAAAAAGAAATATTTACTGCTAAGTGTTGATGAGGATTTTTAAAGGAGGGAGGCATTCATAGCACTGTAAATATGTTGAAATTGTACTACAGAGTACAAAATATAAGAATCCTGTTTAATAAAAAAGCAATGCAGAATGTGTAGTAATGAGACAGATGCCAGCAGTATAGGAAATATGGGCATTCAGAGTAAGCATGTGTTTTTCTAGTGCAAAACATTTTAGTTTCATTCTTCAGAACCTGTTATTAAAGTGTTCCATGAATACCGAAACACTATCTCCAGTCACTTTTGTTTCCCACATTTCAATTTATATACTTCAGAGGAATTGATTTCTTTCTTAATGAGTCAATTGTAATCAATACTTGCAACGAGTTATAGCTATGTTCTTCAACATTGCTCCACAGGGAGATCTACAGCACACAGAACAGTCTGTTGAGCACCCAAATTGTTTGCAATAGATTACTGAGCACTGTGAACTTTTTCCTGTGGGCTTAAGGTTTAACAGTTGAAAACATAAACTTCACTCACACTAAGGATTGGAAAGTGACTTTTAGACAACCGCTTATTGCTAAAACCCACTATCATAAGTGAAGGCAGTCAGTTTAAGGTTGGAGAATTAACTGTAAACTTCTAATACTCTCAGTGGCAAGTTTCAAGCACTTCTGTCCATTAGCAGGACTTCAGTGCAGAAAAACAAACAAAAAGCAAACACCAACAAACAAAAAAGCACCACCAACTAAAGCCAGAACTGTACTGACATTAAGGTCATTCAATACAGTCTTTAATATTCTTAGATCATGTTTTTAAGTACTGTAAAATAAAGTAGTGTATTTTCTATTGTTTATTTACCTGTTTTGTCAGGACTCTACTGGAATGGAAATAATTAGACCTTTTCTTTACTTGCTAATGAGAATTATCTTTTCATATGAACTCAATTGCTTTCAGCATCCTTATCAACAATTACCTCTGCATAAGGGTATCTTTCTGTTATGGCCTTTCCTTATTTGTCATTCTAATTAGACTTTTCTTTTCAGAAGACTTCTAAGACATGAAAGAATGACATTGACATAATTATCAGTCTATCTGTCTTTAAGGAGCTGCCTACCCACCAGGTAAATTCAGGATACCATAGCTATTAGCTATTGCACATGGAAGCACTAAGACTCCAGGTTTATTTAAGCAACTTGATACAGAAATAATTGGTATTATGCAATTAAACCTCATCATTAAGTTTTCCTAAGGCTGTATCTGAAAATGGAAAATATAGGCTAGTTACTTGCTGATTATTTCAAAAATTCTCAGAGCTTTGACTCCAGATATCCTACTTCTAAAACACTGTATGCTATACCAATCTTTCTCTGTATAAAAACCCTGCCTTGAGTTAGCAAATCAATTTCAAAAGTTAAAGAAGTGTTTTGTTTCATGCATACAGCATGAAAATAGATGAAGACAGAAAACAGAATGAAAAGTGCATGCTGAGACTTTTCTCCAAACTAAGTAGGAACAGCCAGTTGTTTTATGTCCAGGCCTGTGGAACTCAGGGGAGAATGGAAATGTCAGCGAATCCAGTCATTGGTTGAAGGCGTGGGTTGGTATTTCTCTTTGTGAAATAAGGAATCTAGAGGCTTTCAGAGTCTTGTCTGGGATTGCCATCAAGCACTCTCTTTTTCCTCTCCATTGGAGAGAAACATTCAGGTTGATTTCCCTTTCTGACACAGGCCTCTTAAAAAGACCCTCAAGAATTTACTGATGTTTTACTCTTGACAGAGTTGGTTTTACTCCCTAGTCCTCCGAGATTAAATTCTTCCAGCTGCTAGACATACTTTTGTAGCAATAATTTAACATAGCTGCTGCATAATCTGGAAAATGCCGCAGACTCATAAAATGCAAACAATACCCCTGTTTTGAACAAGAGTATAGTTGGCTTCTTGGAGAATGCCAAACATACTTATTTCCAAATTATTTCCTTTTGCTTACTTAAGTATCAATTACTCTCATCTTTCCAATGTTCTGTGGTGTACTACCTCTCTTCCACGCAGTCAATTTCTAAAACTCAAAGCACCTCAGCATCCAGAGCTGTCAATATCCATGGACTTTCTGTGTTTCTCTGGGGACCTTCAGCTACCATGTGATTCTATTTCATTTTTCTACCTTGATAATAGACGTATAAATGTAAGTAAACATACAGGAAAAAAAATAGCACAGTGAGTCATATAATATTAATTTAATGGCAATAAGCTTTTGTTAGAAACCTTTTTTTCTTAGCCTTTTAATTATTGAGAGCACTTAAATAATTTTCAAGTTATTTTTGTAATATTGATTTATTTCTATAGTCTACAGAATGTGAATCTGAACTCTGATGCTTTATGGATTGGGATTTAGTAATTTTCCTAATTTTCTTCACAGCCAACATTAATAATTAATCCATAAAACTGTATTTTCTCATTCTTGAACAACTGAAAATACTCTTGTATTGTAGTGTGTCAATGTCCTGTGAAGTCACATAGGAGACCCATACCAAGAGACGTGTATGTATGCCTCTAATCATACTCAGTGTGAGCCATACTGAGTATGATTACTCAGTATATAGTATCTTCTGCCATCATCAAACAATTGGAAACAAACATGGTCATTCAAAGCATTAGAGTGTATGTAAATTTGACATGGAAATTTGTGGCACAGAGATGCATATTAGCAGACTGTCTTCCATTCTCCCTTTTCTCCACAAACTATTCTACTCTTTCTCACAGACAACAAATTTTGTGCATGAACCCCATCAAACTCCATGCTATCTTCTTCCTGTCCATGAAACGTGGACAAAATTTAAACCAGCTTGAAGCTGAGCCTAGCTTTTGATTGAATCCAATTCAACTTTACAAAGTAATTCCACACTTTTCGCTGCCAGAGTGTAGCTAGCTCTTAAGTCAAAAGGAGGATCAGAAATCATACCTCCAGTTTACCTTTCCTAAGTTAAATATCCTCACAGAAGGTATGTATATTCCAAACTGTAAGTTCTGGAAGAAATGTTTAGATTGTATATGAAACAGTTCTCCCTCCCCTGAAGATTAACAATTGCACCAGGTCTCTAACTGTTGGGAAAGAGCTATTCACAGCTTTTGTTGAATTTATAGGTATTGAATATGAATGGTAGGTAGTACAAGATTAAGAACACAGAGATCGTGTTTAACGTGTCTTTCTATCTCAGGAACACGGTTTATTATAATAACTATTTAACCAAAAAAAAAAAGAAAGGAAATCAAGTCATTCTGTAATGTCTTGGGATACTTTGATTAGTTCTGTTGACAATTTTTCAACAGCAAAATTACCCACTCCATAATATTTCTTATCTGAAATTATAGTGTAACATACATAGAATATGATGTGCAATTTATGCTGTATGGAGGATGAAGCTATAAAAGTTTAATGTTTAATCATAGTTTGATAAATCAAACTAACATCATATGTTCATTATATATATTTATATGTCGTCATAAAATACTTTATACTTAATGTTGTCTGACTGCTCATAATTTAGATGTAACTCTTAAATGACTAAGAAATGGGAAAGTATACTGTGAAACTAATCAGCAGATAAAAACAGAGCCTGCTGTAACATTCTGTTCTGCTATCATATCAGTTCTATAAAGGTAACTTAGCACCTTCTTAAGGAAAATGAGCCCCCACAGTGAGTCTCATATCTGTGCATCCTGTGCTTTTATCAGCACCCAGCTTGCCTGGGCACAACACTCCAACCGTGTTGGCAGGGGCCTGCAAGCCAATTTAAGGTAGACCAAGATATTTGCAGTAAAACTTTCACAGCATATAAGACTGTCACATGCTATTTTTTTTTTAATCCGTATTTTTATATGTTCATGTAAGTTATTCATCATGAGTCCAGCTGTAGCAACATCACTATTAGAAAATTTAAGGACAAGAAATCAAATGCTGCAACAGCAGCAGAGAATTTCAAAGTCCTCTGTTAATTTGCACGGGTAACAGATAGATGAGATATTAACTGTTGCTAGTGAAGGACAGAAGTTTTTCTATGCATCACTTGGGTAAATTTTAAAAGGAAGCATATACACTGAGAATATACTTATGAAAAGGTGTATGAGAGTTACAGTTTGGAGCCAGTCTCAGGTGTGATAGAGTAGAAAGCAGATGTCAACTGATGCAACTGAAGCACTTGGAAAAAATAGCGATTCTAACAAAAACAACAATTTGACAAACATACATTCATCAACATACATATGGTTTTGTTAAAAAAAGAAAAATCTAGGAAAAGTTACCTGTGCAACTGTTCTAAATTTCCACCTCCAAATCTCATCACCCAAAAATCCATTTTATCATCTGTTATTAATTATATTGTATTTAAGACAATTTGCTTATTTAAATTACTTTTAAAGGTATGGAAATAGTGCTGAGAGATATCTATTTTCTTAAAATAGACCCGGATAGATATAAAAATTATGATCTGCAGGGAGATTTATATAATATTTTGCATCACTCTACAGACAGGAAATTTACCATTTTTTCACAGCAATTCAAATACCTGACTGATGATTACTAGGCTTGTAAAAGTCAATATTACTTATGAATGACTGGAGTACAGATATATATCTACTACAAGTGCATGCCCACATCTTTTTAGAAAGAGTTAAAAACCATTCAGTCTTATAAGTGTGACATTAAAAAAAACCAAACCACACCACAAAAAAATCCGAAAAACCACCATCATCAGAGTTCTCATCTGAGGTACGAAACTGAAAGAGAATTGGCAGGAGGAAGAGAGAGACAGAAGGCATAAATGGGTCCCTTTATACTAAATCATTTTTCTCAATACCTTTGGTGTCTGAGGCCTCCATTGGTGATATATAAAGGAAGCCAGGAGCAGGCAGCTTCATAATGAACAAAAGGAGTTTTGTCCTTCGAGCAGCAGATCACAGACTCCTGGTACTCCTTGCCAAAACAGCTGTACATGCAAAAAGTGTATATGGCTTCAGGAGAAGAATAAGCAGTCACTTAGGAAAGGGTTTCTAAATGCAAAAAAAACCCCAAACTAGGATCATCAGATTCCTAGAGATAAAGATGATCAGAGGTTAGGAGAATAGCAGAGTGGAAGTATTATAGTTTCTTGCTGCCTTCTTACTCTTTCCTAGACATTTTCTTTTGGGTAATGTTTGGGAAGGTTATAGGAATAGACCCTTGGTCTGTAATAGTGGATGTGTTCTGATATTTTTATGATGCAAAAAACTATAAACAGACTTAGTGTACCTTGTGCCACACCCTGTGAGACCGAGTTTGGCAAAAGGACCTTTGAACTACAACTTTGAATTCTTTCATATTACTTTCATTATAATCAACAAAATACCTTTTTTTTGCTTTTGTCCCTCTGACACAATCAGGGTCTATTTTTGCCATATTAAAATTCTTCTTTATCTTGCAGCATTTCTGTGGCTGATACATAGATGCATATTTGACTAGCAAGACAGAAGGAAAAACGTTTGGTCAGCTGATATTAATGGTGCATCTTGTACTTACAATGCTGCTTTGCTCACTGCAAAGGAAATAATTCCCATCATAGTTTTGCATGGCTCTTGCACCAAAATGCCTGCTTACTGCTCAATATGCAGAGGTAACTGGGACAGGCAGATGGTTCGAGTAGACATTAGCCTATTGCTGTTGTGTCCCAATAGATTCTTCCTCTCATTTATGTGTTATTGTTTCCTACTGTCCCTACCTAATAGGGGGGAAATTGTGCACAGCAGGAACTCAGTCAGTGTTTCCTTTTTGTTTGGGAGGATAAGAGCAAAAGGAGAATTTCACTGATTCATGATTCATATGACAATGATAGATAGTTCCTGCTGAAAAGTGAACTATTTATTTGATAACAATGTGCCATTTAATAATAACTCGGCAGGGAAGCGAACTAAGCAGCATATTCATCAGCAAAGGGGATTCCCCACCAAGTGATTATCTTCTTTCCAAATTTTATATTGAAAGCAGACTGCTGTGAATCACTGCAGTAGCTATCATTACTTGCAGTCTATGTAGGCAGCACTCCCTATGCACTGTGAATATTTATTGTCACAATGAGAGACCGAGTCATCTGATAATCTCAGTTCTAGTACTAGATAGCCAGCATGAATTAACAACCTGTAGAATCATCATCTTTTCTCTCCCTTGCTGGTTTTGTTGTTGTTGTTGAAGTTTTGGGGGTTTTGTTTTTGTTTTTACTTCATGGAACTGATCTGAATTATTCAGAGGTAGCAATACAATCTATTTTATGCGGCTGAGCCAAGTCCCATTTGATCATGTTCTCTTCCATTTGTATTCTGTGTAAGTAGAACTCATGCCATGGAGCTAAATATGAATCACGTGGCAGTCAGTACATCCTTGTAAAGTATTGCATGCTGTCAGGAAGGCTGAAATTCTTATTCGTCTGAAAAATAAGACAACAAATTCAAAGTCTGATTGTTTTACTGAAGTTGACAAAAGTATTATGGAATTATATCAAGCATAATCAATCTTCCTCATAAACCTTGGAATGTAAACTATAGCCCTGATCCTGCAAAGGCCACCTCCTAAGGGTGACATTTACACAGATCTCTCCAGCAGCATCACTGATGATGAAATCTACAGAAGTGATGGAATTTACAGCTACAGACAATAAAATAAAATAAACAGCTTTAAAAGCACTGAAGTATTCAAAACTGTAGGGAAAAAAAAAACGGAGATGTGAAGAATAATTCAAGGATAGCTAGGGTCCCAGGCACTTGGCAATGGTATTTTATAGCTGAAATACAGGACATACAAAGGCCACCAAGAACACATGAGAAATGGCTATGAATATGTGAAGTAAAATCTTTATAGCAACCAAAATGAACAAGATACCTCACTGTACCCATTTACTCATTTCCCCACCTCCCTCCCCCCCCAGCTTTTATTTTTGGTAGATAACAAGTGAGTTGGTCAGAAGTTAGTCTGATGTGGACAGACACCCACACAATGGCTGAACTGAACTCTACACCAATTTGCTATCTTTTTTTTTTTTTTTTTTTACTTAATATTAAATAGTAGTCAATAAATTTTCTCAGTTGCTGGATTAATTTGCAGATAAATTGGCTATTTTTCCTCCTAAACAAGAGAGTTGCATTGTTTCAAGATGATTACATATAACTGATATTTTTACTTCAAAAACAAACCCATGTTTTAAAACAGTTCTAAAGAATTGAAGTTAAAATAAAACTCTTTCCATGCAGCAGTAAGTTAATGTTAAAAAATGAAGCTGTATTTTTTTGAAGTTTTGACTATTTTTTTTTACTATTCTCTTCTGAATTTCATAATACGACTGCATATCTTTTCTCTTTACTGTTATACTTATCTCTCAATACAGTATGACAGGCAGAAGGAGATGGTAATGATCTATTTTTTAATAATGAAGTAGCTTTTCTCTGATTGTCATGAGAAAAGCCTCCCTTAGAACCAGAACCATATGTGGCAGCGCTTCTCTGTGTGCTGAATTACAGAATGGTAGGATTTGGCTGTGCTTAGACTAGGTTTGGATTTGACAAAGTCATACGTTCAATTAACTTAAGTAAACTTGTCACTCAAAAGTTTGAAACTGATTGATTAAGTGAACAAATAATCTGTGTTGTTTTCATTAGTATCACATTTTCCTTGCGTACTAAATTGGAAAAGATAAACTCAGGAGCACTCTAATGAATTGCTAGGAATATGCGGTAGTCATCTAATGGTACCTTCCTTTTGGAATGTAATTTATCTTCTTCAGTTTAATTGACTTGTTTAGTCAAATATCACACTGCCAAGCAGAGCTTTTGAAAAAGATATTTCCACAGTTTGCTAAACTATGAACTCATACATATCTAATGAGACTTCAAAGCAAAGCATAGTACATGTGTGTGGTGTAGTAGGAATTGTTCCAAACAGAAGAAACTGTTAGACAAGGGTAAAAGAGACTATTCTGTTTTGAAGTTTTCTTGTTATATAACAATGTATATCCTTAGCGGCCTTTGAAAAGAAGACAAAAAGAAAAGCTGCAAACAAAGTTAATTCCTTCCCATCAGGAAAATCAGACACCTTTTTCTGGCCCTGAAATATTTTTTGAATTAAATAAGACTATTTCCTTTTTAATTTGTGAAAGTTAAAAGAGGAATGTCTCCATTAATTTTTATTATTTTCATAACCATGGAAGTCTAATGAAGATTTTTGGCTGACGTTAACAAATATGTTAGGTATGTCTTGATTATCAAGGAAGATTTTACATTAATGAGAAGCTAATGTTTTGGGGTTTTTTTATCAGAAGAGATAAAACACTTCAAAATGAAAAGCTGAGGGAAACATTAGACTATTAATTGTGTCTTGTTTATTTTGATTAAGTCTATGAAATTTAGTTCCTGAGTTCTTTTAAAAAATAATAATTCATCTTCCTTAACTGTAGTGACAAAAAGCTTAAGTCTCAAGATGCTAGATTGCACGTTTTCAAGCAAAACTAGGAAATACTTCATTTGACTTTCCTCAGATAGACTTGACTAGACAAGTAGTTGACTGAGAAATGAAATTTTTAGAAGATGGGTTTTCCTTTGTGTGTCATGGTTGGGTTACTCTATATCTAATAAGAGACAAACTCTGTTCAGTGAGGTATTCTTAATCTCTCTCTTCCATGTATATTTTTAATAACATACCTGGTCTCACATGCGGACATGCAGGAAAATGTGTAGGTAACGTGCTGTAGATTTTCCTTGGTGAAAGTACTAATCTCTTTCCATCTCTCAAGTTAAGAGGAAATTGTCCAACATATTGAAAAGTTATTGGGCAGAGGAGACAGATCATTTGTATAAACCTTGTTGCCATAAGAAACCAGATGAAAAGTCTCCGTAAAAATGTGATGGCTTTTATAAGGATTCAGGCAGATAAAATATGTGGTGAAGCAATATTATCCTCTGCAATTCAGACCTACATCACCATCAGAACTTTGGTTCTTCACATGATTCCTACAGAGTTTCTGTCCCAGAAGTTAAAACATTCCCCTGTATTCTACACCTGAGTCTCAACCTTTTGCACCATAATTCTCTGCAGAACAACAGACACAAGATATTACTTGTAACATTTTTATATATCAGTAGAACCTTTTCAGTCATAGGATAATCTTACAGGCTCTTGCTATCCAATTTAATTTTATATATTTACTTTTAATATTCAGATTATCTAGTGTTGATCTACGTGGATGCAGTTCTTCCCACAGATGTGCAAAATAATTCATCCTCAAGATCTAGAGAAATAAGAAAGTTCTATGAGATCTGAGTTGTAATAATATACAACTTGCTACATTTTCATTTGGAGAGCCTGGCCTTTTCCATTGCATATCTAACAACAAAATTTAAACAAGATAAGAAAGGTCTTTGATTAAAAGATAATGAGGTTTTTTTATTCCTTTGTTTTGACTCTGAAGAAAAGGAGGCATTATAACGGCAGTCACCTTTGAATTGCCATGATATTTAATGCAATATATGTAAGGACTATGTGACGGAATTTTCAGTCGGAGATCTATATAAATCCTACAAGTAACTGTTCCAATAAATATGTGTATTTCTTCATTACTAATAGCCATTTAATTTCCTGAGTGAGAGTGGGTGTCAATGTTTCACTGAAGTGTGCTCAGATGGGTTTACAAATCAGATATGAAACAAAACTTCATCAAAAATAAAACACTTTTTCTAATCAGGGAAAAAAAAAACATGATAATTTACTCTGTATTTATAGTAAGTTGCTAAAAGCAAAGGTCTTGCAACAAAGTTGCCACCGTAAGAACAAGTTTTCTGTACTTTCCTGCTTGTACTGATTAAAATGTTTGTCATATGACCCCGCCTATGAAATGCAGGGAAATGTAATGATGCAATTTGGTGGAAGTCAAAACAAGTAGATATAGTGATGCAAAACCTGCCACAATTCTTGTTTGATCCTTTTGTGATTAATAGGCAAAATGCTGAATGTCAAAAATGGTGTATCTCTAGCATTATTCATTCTTTATATTGTCTTGTAATTCTTTTATCATAAAATTAGGGATCAAGTGAGTTTATGAAGAGAGTTAAAGTAATCACCAGAACAAGATAGAAAAGTTAGCTGGACAACTATGTATTTCCATTAATACCTCAGTAACAACCTTTGACTACTAAATGCAACATGAAGACTTGGTCCTATTGATGTTAATGAAAGTTTTGCCATTAATCCCTTTGTGCTCCAAGGACTCTAGGCACAAATCCTATTATAGTTGTATCTGAAAAGTTATTTCATAGTTCTCTTGATGTAAAGTTTGCTGTTACACAAGCAAATGGCATTGTGATAGCTGACCTGAATTTATTCTATGAAGTTCTGTTCTCCTTTGAAGTCTGTTAATGATTTATTTTCTGTCACTCCTGAATCTACCTTAATGCACTATTATGCATGGCTGATGTTTCAGATGTATTACATCACTCTTTGCAAGACTTAAGCTTTATGTTGGCACCAAGTATTGTCTGGCACAATCCATTTAGCTACTGTATTTCAGTCCCTAAGCTTTTGATTAATCTGGAATCATGACTTAAATATTTACCATTTTCTGTGGAATGTGTTACAAGAAAGAGATTATGCATGCAGAAAGTGTATAGGGAGTTTGAAGATAACAAATGATACATCGAGCACAGCCTAATGTGGTTTTACTGGAGTAGAAGGAGTGGTAATAAATCACCTGCCAATGTTGATAATAAAATACTGCATTGGCCTCCATCAGCCATAAGAGAAAGGTTAAATGTTATTTCTCACAATAACCATGTGGTCTTCATTCCTGACATATTTGATACTAAATTCTGTCATTATTTTCTGTAGAAACTGTGATCTTTATAAAAAACCATTCCATTAAGAATAAAACCTGATGCTTACTAACCTCCAGTATCCCTGAAAAACCTTCATCCATTTTATGGTTATTGTACCATATAAATTGTCTTCCATTTTGAGGTAAACAGCCTGCTCTGCAAAAGTCAGAAGGTAAAGCTTGGAATTCACCATGACCAGCTTTGGTTGACCTCTGATGATTTGTTTCACAGCCACTAGAGTTGTTCTGCTTAGTTTAGTGCTTAAGGCAGTTAAGAACAGCATCGTTAACCTTTACGATGTCATTTATTTATTTATTTTCTTGTTATTTGTGAGATGACTTGTTTGTGTTCTGCACTTGGGGAGGGTGTAGAGAGAGAGATGGTGCAGGGTTCTTTCTGGATCTCAGTAGGAAAGGCTCAAAAAACACATGGCTTAATAAGATAACTGATTTTATAGGATAGAATAAGAAGAACATAGTGAATAAATCTTATGTCCTTTCAGGTGCTGGGCACCCTGTGTTCGAGCAGCATCGGACGGAGCCCGGATGGATTTTCCCACGGCGTGGTGTGCAGACCAGAGCAGATCCTGTCTGTGGAGAGCAGGTCCCACATTTAGGTCCTTCGAGGTAATATAATAATAACCTTACAAGCAAGCGAGCCTATTCCTTGAGGAGAGTCTCATGAGAACTTCGTGCTGCACTTGCAGAGAAAGGCAAGGCCAGGCAGGTGGTGTGACGGCTGGTACCCAGTGGGAGCTGCCTGCCGGCTCCTTTGCTACCAGGGGCTGGTTGAAGTTATTCTGCGGCCAAAGGGTTTGTGCAACACAACACAGGCCTGTGCCTGCTCAGGTTACCTACCTGTTACGTAGACCACTGGCCCCTAGACGTGCAATGGTCTCTTGGTCAGGATCAGTACGGACGGTTCCTATACAGCCTCACTATTACAATAAAATTTAAATAATAAAAAAGGCTAACTTATTATGCTCCCTCTCAGTTAAAAGCAAGCTTACTGTGGATGGTGAAGAAATATGCAGACTACTATGTAGTTAGTATGATACGTAGTAAAGGGTTAAGTCCCTTTTAGAACATCTGGCAATTTGGGTGGACAACAGCCTTACAAAACCTGGGGCAAATTGCTTCTTTGGTTCATATTCCCACTGTTTCACCTTTCTATTTTGGCAGTCTAGAATTTTGTCGGTGTAGAGCTTCCTTTTACTGTTTAAAATGCTTCTATTCTGATTACGTATGTATTAGGTTTTCAGCATGTTTTCCATATATTCTTCTCTGCTGGTTCCAGGAACCACATCAGGGACAAACCTGAAACACAATTAAGAGCAGGATGTATGCAAGAGAAGCTCATTAATCTGCCCTTTGCAGTAGTGTTGTCTTCCAGGTGCATGTTTATCGGGCTGACCCAACCCACCTTCTCAAGACACAGCACACAAATATTTTCCAGCAACAGCATTAAGCTTTTCTCTATAGATGATCCTCATTTAAACACTATAGATGGTCCTCATTTTCATAGCTATGACATAAGGCTCAGTCTGCTATTTCATCTTACAGTGCTATAAGCTGCATTAGCAAACTGGTGAAACAACAAATTTACAATCTTATCTCTGGCAAAGTTACTGGAATTGGTATATGCAGAAAACTGGCCCTCTTCTTCCAAACCAGGCAAGTGGAGTCAAACCCCCTGCATTTCCCAGTTTGCATGACATTGATAACTCTAGCTATCTCTCTATTCATTACTTAGCTAACAAGATAATTTATGATACTTTTATATCCTGTTCGGTGTATGAATGAATAACTACGTGCATAAGAGAGGGTACGTTCATGTCAGATGGGGAACAAAGATTAACAGGAGAAAAAAAGAAAGATGAGAAGAATGAGGTAGAAAAAGAGGCAAAAATCTTCTTTGCAGACTGAAATAAATGAGAATAGAAAAGACAGGAGAAGGAATTTAAAACATAACACAGGCTAGAAGTTGTTTGGTTTTCACCAGAAGTTAAATGGAAGACATTGGGTTTGCAGAGCTATAGTAAATTAGCACAATAAATGGACCAAGGCTATGTATGCTATTAGAAATATTATAACGCAATTCTCCTGTAAGATTCTCAGAGTACTTGAAAAGGAAAGAACATTTCTGGTTTCCTTCTTCCTTTATTTTTTTATTCTGTATTATACGGGAATTTTCCTTCTAAAATATATAAAATGAAACTGTATCTCTTTAATACCATTCCTCGCATCCTCCTTCAAAATACATCTCTGAGCTCTGAATTCTCATTGGGACTATAAATGAGAGCAAATATGTCATTTTTTGTTCACAATATGTTAGTGTCTATATTGCCTATGATCCTGGAAGTGTCTGGCTTTGCAATGTTAAGTTTAATTTTCCCAGATCTAGTTTCAGTTGCTTAAACACCAGTTTATTATGCAAAAAAAAGATAGATAATAAAAAGTGATTAGAAAACAACAAGCCATAGAGTGAAGCAGAAATTAACAAGAGAGATTTGCATTACAGATACAATAAATAAAACATCTAATTCTCTCTATTACGTTAAGGAAAGAAAACCACCTACCCAGTTGAATATGTTAAAATTTAAGTCAAAATATTTTAGTGTCTGATTATACCTGTCGTAGAAACCTCTGCTTGGGTTTCAGTGCAAAGAGGTGAACTTCATGTGTACATGCTGCATAATGGGTACAGTTTCTTTGTTGTTATTTGTAGAGAGGATGCTTAGGATCATTAGAAACAAAGCTTTGATATTTAGTAGCTTCTATTTAAACAACTAGCTATCTAGGGTACCCCCATACTCGAATTAGTTTACAAGTCTTCATGGCTTCTTAATTATGCTTCTCCATCATGTTCCACATCTCAAAGGCAGGAAAATCGTAATTAAAGGAATAACTATTTATTTATTTATCTATTTAGAAATTGAGAAAGGTTTAGATTCTTTTCTCAAAAACCTCCCAGCCTAATAGGTTTCTCACTTAGAAAGGCAGGCTTTTATTTTACCTGCCAAAGTCATAAACTTCATAACATTTATCAACAAATTGGTCTCCATGTTACCTGTGAAATTCAAATGTTAGATTGTACATTCCCAGAAATCATGGAGAGGGAAAACAGGAAGTTCTGCGTATAGTCCTCATTAATAAAAAGTTCAAAGGCTAAGCTATTTTTCTTTTACAAAGTTGCTTAAAGTAGTCTGTCATTGATCATCCAAATGCAAGTGCATTAATGATGGGCATGCCCTCTGCATGAGGGCAAAAAATGATCATTTTAATCTGATGATATTGAAGTCTTTGAAAGTTCAGTTTGTAGGATTTTTATTTTCCAATTCATCATACAGGATAGGAGTACGAGACTTCATAGCCGAGAACCATACTGAAAGGGCTATATTTTTCAAGTGATTATTTCTGCTTTACTTTCTAAGATCGTTTTTCACCATCTGGATACACCTTATCTGACTCCTTTTACTTGGTAATTTTATTATACGTAGGGCCCTTTGACATCAGGACAGTACTACCCTGATTTTTAATCTTCACGTCTTTCTTGTGGGAAAAATGCTCAAATAGCTTCTCTAACCCAAAATCTCACTGGAAGATATACAGTGTATCATGCAAGACCATTTGTACAAATATGCTGCAGAGACTGGATGATACTACCATGATCACAGCATCACAGAATTGTTTGGGTTGGACATTTAAAGATCATCTAGTCCAATTTCCCCCACCATGGGCTGGGATCTTTCAGTAGAAGATGTTGTTCAAAGCTTTGTCCAACCTGACTTTCAACAATTTTGGGGATGGAACATCCACACTTTCTCTAGGCAAAGTATTTAACTGCCATACTGAGAAGTCCCATGTTCAAATCTCATTGTTCAGAAAATCTTCCCTGGTTATATTAGTGAAAATAATATATGAAAAATGCAAAATGAACTAATTATTCAGTGAAGGAGGAGTTCTCAGTTTTCTCTGTTATGGTGTTTTTTCTCCAGTTCAGGCTATTACTTCATGAATTCTACTTTCCTCCCCTCTTCTTCTCCTGCCTTGGGAATTTAAGTGCATAACTGTTCAATATCAGCTATTTTACCAAGTGAGGTTTTTTTCCCCTCATTTTCTAACTTGTGATATTTATCACCACCCTTCCATCACCACTATCATTGTTATTCAAGGCTCTGATACTGTTTAATTCTGATACAGAGGATGATATACAATTGTGTTGATACAGAATAGAAGATGAATGCAGTGAAGTGTAAAGTGGAATGGAGGTCTCAAAATCTTGAATTGTATCCTGAGACTGCAGGTTAGAACATAAGATGGCAGAAGTTTCTTTAGAAGTGAACTGGGGTTGAGGAATGGAACAGCTAAAAGAGGGGGGGAAAGAGAGAGCAGGAAAGGGGTGTAGATGAGATGGCTTCTTCACAAGATTCTGTTGTATCATTTAATTATTTTCAGCTTGTTAGACAAAATATGTTTTACTTATGTTATGCAGATGACATTTGTGCCAGACTTAATTAGGCTATCGGAGTCTGTTGCCAGTTTTAATCAGGTTGTCAGAATCTAAATTCTCTAGAGCCATAATGTAAACAATTCACAACAAGCTAGCAAGTGCTGTATGAAACATTGAAACATCTCCAGACATCTGTGAAGCCTTTGGTTGCAAAGCTTCCTAATACTATTTTTTTTATTATTATTTAAATGTGGAACTCAGTTGCTTCTGCAAAATTTGATTGAAGGCTCAAACATTTTGAATAAATATCAGTCTGTTTCCAGGACCTTTATAAGTTCCTGGAAAGAGCTTATGCTTTGTATTGAATTCATGCAAAATGTGATGTTTTCAGATAAGATTTATTCACAGTTTTAGGTTATGTCAAACTCTAAGAGGAGAGACTTTTAATGTAGCCTTTTAAAGAAATGTGAGATTTATTTTGCAGTGCCCAAGATTCAATATTGAAACAATATTTCTCAATTCACAAACCTGCCCCAAACTCTGCACTTGGCACTATTTATATCCTGAAAATAAGAAAATATATATTTGGTTTTGGTTTTCAGAATGTTGGCCAGTCTTGTTTCACTTATTGCCACTATTTATTAATGGATTTTATCAGCAACTACTAACCTGTGGGTTAAACACTACATTTAGACTTAAATTTTGAACTTTGGAGATTCTGCAAAACCTATAATGATGTTTTTATATTCCTCATAGAAGCAAGTTTATGTAATTTTCTACAAGGCATACTTCTAAGAAAATCCACTAAACTTTTCACTGAAGAATTTTGTCCCTTAAAACACCTCTTGACCTTTTTTTGCTTTAAAACTTACACACAGCTACCTTTTGGTTCAATAATTTATCTGTCAATGTCCTCAGCTTATTTTCAGTCAATTCACAAATGGAAAAATGGATGTAGTTTATTTAATAGGCAATTTGCTACTAGATCCAGAGAATATCAATGACCCTATACAATAAAGCTTTTTTATCTCTGAAGTGAGAAAAATTGGAGACTTGCCATTGGCATATAGAGTTGTATGAGTTAGGGCTGCTTCCAACTGAGATATGGAGGGCCAGAATCAGTGTTGGAATAATTTGGCATAATTTCATTAAATACAAGTGGAGTTGTGCCCACTCATATCAGCAGCAAATTTGAGAACTTATCCATATGGCTTCTACATTTATAATGGAGAGTCTCCAAAACCAGCAGACTAGAGATGGCAAGGATTAATTCGAGCACATAATTTTTATGTGCTTTATGTGAATTAAATAGATCTTCTTCCACAGTTGTGCGTGAAAAATATTCATACACCTTTAGCAACTATTCTCAAGTTACTTGTTGAGTTATTAGCTGGATGAATTCTCTCTGCGTTTTGGGAGGAAGAGCTTTGCCTGATACCTCACTCGAATGTGAATGAATGGAATGTGTATAAACTTTAATGGAAAAGTGTCTATAATTCAAAATTGGCTTGTAATTGCTTTATTTGTTACATGTCTTGAAAACATGGCTTGTTTTTTTCATCAGCCTACGTGACTTTCTTCAAAACCTTTCTTTTTATACTTTCTCTCAAAAGTTTATTGGGTTTTTTGTCATTCAACCGAGTTTTACACACTCTGAAAATAGTCAATAAATGTGGAGGTGTTTGCCATTCTATTGTTTCTAAGAAAATGTGTAGCCCTGTAGCTTTTATCCAAGTCCATATGCAGTTAATTTCTTCTTCCTACCTCTTCCCATTACACACTTTGGATGTCACTGTGTCACACGTTATATTTAAACACAGGTATTACAATTCAGACTTCACTCATCATCAAGTTGCAGTGCATACCTTCCAAATGTGTATGCTTATAAGAAAAAGTAAAAATGAATTAATTTCTTCTTAAAGGATTTTGAACAAATCAGAGTACTATAGATACTGGAGACTCTCAATTATCCGTATTTAATTTAATTTCTAAGGTGATACCGTTTCCTAATTGTATTGTGCTTTCTAAATATTATGGACTTAGCTGAGTTTACCATTCTTTGCTGTGTCAAATGAGCAAAGATGGGACCTATTAATATTAAAGGATTGCTGGATTCTTACATGAAACTGACCCAGTCCTGTTACTACAGGGTTGGTACCTGAATTTCAAGAACTAGTATTACAGTTGACACAGGTTGACAGTCACTTGTTTTCTCAAGAAAAAGGGCAACTGACAAAGCGTGTGAAGACTGAACTGTCTTTTTCGCCCAGAGTTTTCCTGACAGGTCAGGTTGAGACTTGCAGAAATGTCAGGAAGATGCTGATGGCCAGTGGATACATTTCCTGTGGCTAAAAAGGCTCCTATGTGTCAATCCCATTCTTTTTACAGATATAACGTTAATTTGAAGACTTCATTGCTTATGTTTTGTTTCTAGTAAGGGACAAAAGTATAGATAGAAATCTATAAAAATGTATTGGTAGTTTCTGTGAAGTTCTTTCTGAGTGATAAAAACCTACTTGTTAATCTGTGCAAATGCTTTGTCTCAGGAGCTGAATTTTGTTTTAATTTTCTGAACCATGATGCCAAGTTATAATCTTGTGATATTGAATTCTCACTCAGTTCTACATTTAATTAAATAATAGTGTTTAAATTACATAATTTTTTTTCAGACTGAATAGTTTTTATTAATTCCTTTTCATTCTTTTTTCTCCCCACAAACCTATGACTTTTCTTACTGATGTTAAGTATAAGGCTTTGATTGAAACTTGATTATGAAAAATCCAGAGTAGTTAACACTGAAGTCACTTTCCAACTATGCTGTAGAGAAGCATCTTTCAAATAATCACATATAGTAGAGTAAACTCAGAACAAGACGAAATGGTCACAGACTTGTACATAAGAAGTTCCACCTAAACACGAGGAGGAACTTCTTTGCTGTGAGGGTGGCAGAGCCCTGGAAGAGGCTGCCCAGGGAGGTGGTGGAGTCTCCTTCTCTGGAGACATTCAAACCCCGCCTGGACACATTCCTGTGCAACCTGCTCTAGGAGGACCTGCTTTGGCAGGGGGTTTAGACTAGATGATCTCCAGAGGTCCCTTCCAACCCCATATGATTCTGTGAAACAAAGCCAGATGCAGTTTCTTTCCGGGGATACTATCATGGAAAGAATTTCCACAGTAGAAATTCTTCGGTACATTTTTTTTTCCCCTTCATTTTGCCCAATGAACACCTCTAAATTTATATAAACTTGTATACTAACCTCTGTTAAATTCTTTTTGATCCACTGAGGTTCGTTGTTTTGAATTCTTTTTGGACATAGTTTTACATACTTTTTCATAAGCCACAGTGAAAGAAACAGTAATTATAAATTTATAAATATCCTGGAGGTTACCTACTTAATAGTATTTTCAACTCGTTTGAGAGTTGTGATGATGTTTCTTTGAGCTCACTGGGATTTTGTGAGGGAACTTCATGTAAACTTAGCTCCTGCGTGTAACAATGGGATGCTCGAATAGGGCATTGGTTGTCACTTCAGTTGATATGGCAACAGGGGCTTGCGTCATCCAAAAACAATGAGCATCCCCCAGGAAAAAAAAAAAAAAAAGAAAAACCCACCAAAAACATTCTGAACAAATCAGAAGACAAGGACAATGGAAAGAGGCATAAGAGGATAAGGACTGTACCTTCTGTCAGATAGACTTTGTTGCAGACACAGAAACTGTGTAAGTTGTTCAAGGACTTCCAGAGAAAAACTTGTAAAGAGCCAGAAAATATCGTTGCCAAGATAGACAACACTTTGTGGTCTCTGTTTGTTTGGAAATATCTGGTCTCTGGTGATTTTTAAATTATTTCATTTACCAGTTCCAGTACTTAGAGCTTGGGAAGGAGAGTTTCAAATCTCCCTTCTGTTTTATTGGAAAAGAAAATAGAACAAAAATTTTTACCCTTCTGTGAAATGGTCTTATTTATTTGGGTATACAGAATATTAGTGTGTTTTTCTGTCTCTCTTGCAGAAACTGTTTTACTCAAATACATATTCATTGAGACAGAGAAAATTACTTTGTAGCCATTTTTCTGGGGCACCTGTGTGAGAGGTGAAACCCTGGGCTCTTTTTTACATTTACTTAGTAATAAAACACTTCATTGCAATACAGAGCTCATGCAGAATACCTTATAGTCCATTAGCACTCAGCAGTAAAGTGGCAGACCTCAATTTCTGTTGTGAAGCCAGTAAGCAAACATGAGCTTTGGTCTCCTTTTGCAAGTTAACTGTCCTGTCCTGTCCTCTGGGAACGTGTTATTTCATGTTTCTTTCTGCTGCCATTTGAAGATTTTTAAACCCTGCCATTCATTTTCAATTAAAATTCTTCAAATCAAATGTTTAACTCCCGTTCTTTTTAGGTGAGAAATTCTGGAGGATGCTACTTCCATGTCAAGTCAAAATTAACTTTTAGATTTCTTTATTCAAAGACCAACTAGTGAAAAATCAAGCCGTTGTGTAATCTATTGCTCCCATCAGAAGGAAGAGTAAGAGTTGTCTTGCCTTCAAATCTTATATAACATGCTTAAAAACAATTAGTATCATCCAGAAAATAACTACTGTGTTCTCATAGTATTGCAATTACTATAGACAATTTAATTAAAATAAGTAAAAAGGTTATATTTTATTTATTTAAGTGAATACTGTAATGCTTTTTATTTTAAAAAGAAAAAAAAAAATGGGCTTTTTCTAAGCACAAATCCAGGTAGGATATCCTCTAAATGTAACTGGGTTTTTATTTGCCAAAGTAAGCCCTTATCACTGAAAGATTTCTTCATAGAAGTAAACATTAAAAAAAAAAAATCAAGTATGTTCTTTTAAGAAGAAAAAATATCATAATATATGTTATAACACTACTTCAAGATAATTATGCATTTATATGCCTTCTTCCAACATCAGAAACATTTGTTAACATTTCAGAATTAATTAGAGCCCTACTATACATGGAGAATTGAAGTCTGCATAGTCTGCTGGAACACCTGAGCCCTCTGAGAAATTAGTTCTACCTCAGCTGTTGCTGATTCCTCATCAGCCTGCTCCAGTGAGAGGGCACAGGAGGAGCAGGGCTGCTCCATGTGGAGAGGGAGCCAGGAGCAGCTCCTGGGGTCTGAGCTTGGTGGGCAGATTTGGGGTGTTGAAAAGGGTATCTGCCATTGGCATAGTGCTTGCAGCATCGATTCTAAGTTGTCCTTTTATGGGATATGCTTCAAGAGTTCTCTGGTGTGATGCATTATTTGGCAATAAGATGTATTCTAGTTATCTATTTGTGCAATGTATTTCCAGTTTTCTTACTTCACTACTAGTTCAGTTAGAGCTATTCTGGCTAAATTGCTGAAGTTCTGGGACCTCAAAAAATGGTCTGCAATGTCTCTTTTGTTTGTAGAATACTGGTCAGTTACTTCCTATTCAACTTCTTATTCAACCTCAATCTCTGCCTGGAGAGCAGCTACCTGAAACTTCTCTCTGCTCATGCTCAATATAGAGCTTAAACTATTGTTACCTATTTTCTCAAAACAGAAAAAAAGGAATCTTGATGGAGAAAAACGTAGGGAAAATTGAATAAGAGCAAGAAATATAAAGTATGTCAAATCTTTCTTGAGAGAAAAGGGGCCACGCTGGAACAGAAAAGTAGTGGAGGTGAAGATAGACACAGAGGTTCTTAATACGTTATCACAAAGGATTGTGAATACAAACAGCACCGAAGGGGGTGAGTCAGAGGGGAAATGTGGGGTTAGATGCTGTAAACTTTCTTGCATGGGAGGAATGAAGTCTGTAGGGAGAAAATCCAAAAAGAACCAGCAATTGCCATGCTCTTTTTGCCTGTAAATTATTAACTGGTGTTGTTTTATTGATAAAAGGAAACATGTTAAGGAAAAATTTAGCATACAAAAGATTGTATTACAGTATAGAGCCTCGGGTAGGAAATATCCCTAAAGCCAATCTGTTGTTTCCGCCCTCCCCTCAGTGTATCTAGCACAGGTGCTTTGAGTTGGACCACCTGAATGGGATAATTAGCAGATGAGGCAGCTAATTTAAACAGGCCCTCAAAAGTCTTTGTAGGAGATATATTGGTGAGAGGGAAGGTTCTTGTATTTGCCTGTCACGTAGCAAGTCAACAACAAAGAAGTTCTAAGCTCACTGGAAAGCATCCTTAAGGTGGGTCTGGTGGGTCAAGAGAGTTGCTAAAGCATTGAAAATATTGAGATGAAGCTAAAAAAATACATTTATCAATGGAGTTGGGGTGTTAAGTTTTTTTTGCTTTGATAGTTTACTTTTCAGCTCCTATGCTGACATGTTTGTGTGTGTGTATATACATAGCTGTGTCTTCCTAGTTTATAAATATAGTATGCAGCACAACTTGAGCACAAAACTAATTAATTTCAAAGGAGTATTCTGAGGTGTACGTATCTGAAATATCACAAGTATGAGGATGTGTGGCTATTACCTAATACCTATAAGAAATGAATGTAAATATTTTAAAGCTTTGAATTAGTTTTGTAGGTAGATTAATGGTTCCAATAACCCAGCACTCTACAGGAAAAGTGGGTGCTTCTATGGGCTTTTCAGAGTTGTTTTATTATTATTTTATTTTTGGGGCTTTTTCAAGCATTGGAAAATGAAGCTTTAGTTAAAGTATGGTTTTCAGAAGATACAGAAAAAGGCAGAAGACAGAACCTTAAAGAAAGCTACTTTCTGTTAGCTAAGTGGCTCATGCAGAAATTCCTCAGAGATAAGTCTCTACACTTATTTTTATGATGGTAGCTCGCTGAGGATACCAGTTTCCAATTAAGCCCCCCAGACATAAGCAATGTGTTGCATTTTGGTCATGTGTATATGTTTATCAGAAGAAATGTAAATGTTTCTTGAATCACTGAGGATTAATGATGTAGCCCAGCGTCTGAATTTGGGATCCTCAAAAATCCAAGGGCTGCCATTGAAGTGGCCAAAACTTAAAAGCTGGCTGAATATTTAGAATCATCTTTATGGTAATTTTTAGTAGTATAGATGTGTTTCTGAAGTAATAATAATACCATTTTATAGTAGAATACATAAATATAATGTATTGAACAGTACAAATAAGGGGGGGAACTATTGCTCTATTCTTCCACTTAAAAGAATTGCGATGCTATGGGGTTTGCAACCTGCTTTTTTTTTTCTTTTTAATTATTTTTGTCTGTGGCTCTGCCTAATTTGAAGTTTTCTAGCTGATGTATTGTGTCAGGGATCACCGAAGGACACAGGATAATTGAGTTACTTTCTTGAGGGAGAGTTTTTCTTCCACTAGGAATTAGATTTATGCCTTAGCTGAATTTTGTAGCTTTTGATGTATCTTTATGGTATTCATATAAAGCTGTAACTGTGTAATTTCCTTTAATCCCACATAAAATATTAATTTTGTGCTCATCTTTTATCTTTGCAGTGTACTGGATTTACGACAAAATTTGAGTGAAGAATTCAAATGCCATGCTTTTCGCAGAACTACCTGGATCCAAGGTAAAACTGTTTCTGTTACAGTTCAATATGGTATTGTTGATTGATTGTGTCTAATTAGCTGGAAACCTGCATTTTCATACTACTGATAAAATGTGGAAGAATTAACTGAAGCATAGAAGCATTGGGGAAGTAAGAAAAACTTTTATTATTGACAAAAGTAGAAGTTATAAACTAAGCATCTGTGCTTACTGTAACAACCGTAGCATATAAATATTTTATTTCGGTGGTGGAAAAATTATAAAGAGATATGATCTGAACTGTATCTGATAACAGAATATATTTAGAAACAAACTGGTGAATTAATACTGAGTTTGCGAACCTCTTTTCTCACTCCTTAACGTGTACAGGTTTACTAACTTTTAGTATTCAATTCTAGGTTAAAATTGTGACATAATTTACAGCTGGAGGGATGTCAATATTCCCAGAATAGTTCTGAAAATATGCACTGCTTTGTGTTAATGTCACTTAACATGCATTTAAAAGAAAAATAATCTTTGCAGTCTTCTCAAGAGGGACTTGTATCTTTTTCTCCATACCTTAATAAGACTTTTTGAACGTTAGTTTAATTAAAACAGACAGATTACTTCAACAGTGACTTTCAAAATCATTTCAATTAAAAATAAACCAAGATTATGCTTTATTTTAATACTTTGATTGCCATTGGTTATCACTGCATTTTTCTTATGACAGTCAAATATTAGTAGCAATCTCCTCTTGGCACTGAAGATGATGTATAAAAACCCTAGAGTATTTAAAACAAGAGAGAGCTCCCAGCACATACTGGTGCTATGGAAACCAGTATTTACTCTGATATATCAAGTATAACCTGACATCTGGATTTGTCAGTGGTTTCACATTTTATATAGGGAAACTTGCACTCATCATAGCATGACACTACAATGAAAAAAATGGAGTAAAATCAAAGAAAACCTCCCATCATTACATAGAAGCAGTGGAGTTGTTCCTAAACTTGCAGTACAGGATAGTTAGTAGTACAGCATTTAGTACAGTTGTGAATGTGTTACTGCTGGATTAATTCCTACTGTCAACATCTTGGTAGTGTGTGCTGCTTCAGGGACCAACAAACGAACCCTCTTCTATGTTCCTTACTTTTAAAAACACTATGGAGAGTGACCAGTTGTCAGGGAGCTGGATAGAGGAGAAGAGGGGTTTGGGTTTCTTGAACACCTGAGGGGAGATGTGCTAAGCCATGAAACTGCTTGATTACTGAAGGTTTACACCTTCACAGCCATTCTGACTAATATATTTCTAAAGAGATGGAAAGCACAGCTATAGATGAGACTGAAGTAATTTTAATTTACGGTGGAAAGGAGAACTTACAATTATCTGCTGGAAAAGTCTCTGTAAAGATTATTTTTACTGGGTTTTTAATTCAGCTGTAGCTAGCATAAATAGTACTCGGAGGCATAGCTATACTTCAGGCACCTACTTAAAAGAAAAGTAATAGAATTTTCTTTCCCACTGTACGTGATGACAAAGAAACCCAATTTTTGACAACTGTCCCTCTTTCTTTGAGTAGTTTCATAAAGTATTCACTGGAACGCCGTTCTGACTAAATAGGTTAAATCACAACTACTTTGGCATTGTTGCCTAATTTATTGTGGGCTAAAATAAATTGTGGGTGCAGGTGGTGATAAATATTTGAATAATAGTTCCAATTATGCATATTACTTTTTATTCAAAACAGGAAAACTACAAATGGTTTTTGTCTGTATATGCTTCTTTTCCAATACTTGCATGTGTCTGGTGACTGATAAATGTAAGATGGTGACTGAAGGACAAGATGGGTCACTGATTGAAGCAATTTTCTATTTGTTAATGGACTGTGATATGACCTACTTAAGTGAGTATTCAAAAAATGCAGCGTAACACAAAAGAAAAATCAGTTGCTCTCTATACGTCCAATATCGCTTCAAACCAGCAAGACTGAGTCTAGGCTCAAGAATCAAAAGAAATCAAAAGAATAAAAAATTAAATCCAAAGAAAGGTCTTGCTTTTCTATGCAAGCTGTGCACAGTGTAAGTCATACATGGAGAAGGGCTGAAAACCTTACCTTAACTGTTTTTCTCTGTGGAATATTCTGGCAATTAGATCACTTTTTATCAAAATGAAGAGGAGTATCCTGGTAACTGCTTTCTGATAGCTAATTAGATGAGCATAGCTCTGATATAAAACTTAAGATCATGGAAATACAATTTGGATGTTAAGACATGTTGACATTAACCAATGCTATAAAACAGAGTCACTCTCTTTGTATGATTATATAAGGTAAGAAAGTTCCAGTATAAACAGACAAGTTAAGTGTTTTCTGAAAATCTAAGCAAAGTAAAAGTTTTCTCTATCTGGTAACTAGCGACATTCTCTGCAGTGTTATCAAACATCTACTGAAGTCATCGTACAGGGATGTCATTTATCTGATGCTTAACTGGAGGGGCCTCTGAAATTAGACACTAAATCAATGACTTTCACTCAAATGATTGACTTTGTTATAAAACTAGTGGTAGGTTTTGATAATGATTGATGTTTCAGAGATTCATGGTTGTGGGTAGAACTTCTGTTATTATTTTTTCTTCTTCAAACGAAATGCACTGTTTTAAATTGTAGAGGTTTCTCATTTCTTAAGTCTGTGTGTATAGCATGAAATACAAAATACATTGAAGCTGTGTGTTGAATTAGCAGTGAAAAAATCAAGTGGGTTGATTTCAGCACGCCTGAAATATCTACTGGTTTAGTACAAAACTGTCTAAAGTGACTGAAGTAGTATTACTAGCTTTGGCCTAATGTGAAAACTAGGGATGTACTCGTGATTCTATGTTCAGACTAAATCATTGCTTTCATAGTGCCTATCTTTAAGTTTCCTCTATTTAAAAAAAAATAAAGGGGGAAGAACTGTCAAGTAGATCATGGCACCTGGAGTTTAGGGTAGTCAAACTGAATTGCTACTTTGAATTTTGCTGTTTGCAAATTCTTTAAAACAGACTTTGGCTTTCTCTAAAACAATTTTTCATAAAGAAAAATATAATTATGAATCTTTTTTAATGTCCTCCAGGCTTTGATAATTTTAATCTTCTCACCAAGTAAGTATTTGGATATTTTTTCCAACTGATGAAACAGTTCCAATAAATTAAAATTATATTTGCTGTCTGACTTCATGTAATAAACCTAAAGGATAAGTAGCGTAAAACTTCATACAAATACATTGATTTCAACATTGACAAGCTTTCTTTTACATTCTTATGCATTAGATGAAGTGCTGTGCCTTTAACGTACTCTGCCCCTTGAAGTCATTAACTCCTGCTTTAATTAATATGTATTTATCAGAATGATGACCCATCTGCTGTATTTTGACACTGCTGAACACATAGGTAGGGCCGTCTTTTTTTTTTTTTTTTTTTTTCTTTTTTATGTCTCTGTAAATCCTGTGAAATTTGGGGAAAGAAAATAAAGAAAGGTCTTAAATTTAGTGAATTTAGTGAGTCAATGAAAGCTGTTCTTGCTGCTCTATGTGTACGGTCTGGGATCAGGTGCCATTCCCAAGGCTTCAGGGCTATTGAGGTAAAGCTCTGTGGAATAAATAGAGGGCATAGTAAGCGTCAGGATGACAGCTCAATGAAATGGTTAATGAAAGCCTTTTTCACAGAAGGCTAACAAGTAGAACACCTGCATAGGATGACACGAAGGAAAATGACTTGGAGTCAAGTCTGTTGGCCTTAAGTTTTCCCAGGTCTGCTCAGTCATGCACTCTGAGTCCTTTTCCAACAGAAATGTGTGTGTGACTAGGAATTCACCTGCCGTGCTGCTCTCTGAATGATAGGAATTCTTGCCTTACAAATGAATGGAAGAATTGTTTTCCATTTTTCCCATAAAATGCTGAATATTTTGCCATCCCAAGTGGTTTGTTTTCTTTTTTCTTTTATCTTTTTTTCCTGGCAGTATTTCATTATATCAGAAAAGTATTCTTTGAAAAAAGTACAATAACAGGATTTCTCAATGATGTAACAAATCATCTGTTCTGAATAGAATAAAATACAGAACAACTACTGTCGTGTGAGGATCGGTTAGTTGTTTTGTAAGTTTGGTAGTCAGTCTGTCAACTGAGTTGCTAGTGTTGGATATGGAGATTTTGCCCAAAATCAGGTTAAGGATGCAAATTCAGTGTGTAAATTCCCAGCTTTAGTCATCCTGACTTCTTGGAAAACAGCACAAAACCCTTCATTTTTAAACATCGGATTTTTCAGAACTGTATGCAGGTGATACAGCAATGCAAATCATCTATAACTGTTTAGTGCTTGTGTGCTAATTTGATTTTAGAATATTTGAGAAATGTTTTGAAGCTTTTGCTGACCATTTGCAATAAATTACACAATCTGAATTTCTATGAATGGTTAATCATGCTTTTTGTTACCAAAACACGGAAATAATGTTATCACTGAATGATAACGTGTTAGAAAACAATTATATTTATGGGCACTTAAGATGTGGCTGAATCACCGCTTCAGTTCTCTCTGTCCCTTGTTGATTCTTAATATCTGTGTTTTTATTAGCCTGCAAGTTTGTCTTTAGGTCTCATTCAAGACAAAGGACTTGTGGATACAGGGGTTTCTTGGCACGTTCCCCATGTAGTTAGAATTTCTGCTGTCTTTCTTCCTAATGACTTAACTCTGTGGCAACAATTTAAATCAACTGGCTAGTTGTTTGCCAAAGGAATTAACTTTTTGGCAGAGAAAGCTTGTTCTATATGTGCTGCATATGTAGGTGTGTGCATATATGCATCTGTACATTTCTCAGAAACAATAGTTTTGATGAAAGAAAATGTAGTGTGAATGATGGTCTCTGTGCACTCAAAAACACCCGCTCTGTGTTCTAATTTTGGTACTTCAGAGATAGCAAAGTAGAAGAAGGAATAAGTATGATGCGTAGTATCCTATCCTCTCATACAGAACAATTTCTGTCTAAGTATTAAGTTACTTTAGACCCCAGCTCTGCAAAATACTAAAACACCTAGCAATCTGAGTGGAAATATATTAAAATCAGTAGTACTACACTACTGAAATAGGTCTGGTATAAGTGGGATAAAAGGGTTGTAGTACTGGTGGGAGGAGCCAATCTAAATTACTGGGGAGGGAACTGAACTCAAAAAAAACCAAAAACTTTTTTTGAAGATGGTTCTTAAACTTTTAATCACAAAATAATACTATTATAGTCAGGTAAGCTTATCTATTCCTTTTGCCACCATCTTCAATATTTAGTCATAGAAAAAAAATTAATGGCTTATAAAAATAGACTAGGTTCATTTGATCTTTGCAACAGGGACATTAAACAAAAACTTGATACAAACTCATTTTTTTTTGGTGACTGGATGGATTTGTTTGGCAACTGAGTATATTAGAATGGTAGTACCACTTCTGAAACCAAATAGGAAAACCCGTTATTACTTAGCTGAAGAGGATTCTATTTTAAACTGAAAACGTATTTTTCACTTTCTAGCTTCTGTCATCTAAGCTTTTTTAGCTAATTTCCTGTTCTTGACAAGCTGAGGAGGTTTGAGAAGCTGACTTTTACAATACTAATAACTGAAAATAATTTGTTTAGACTCTCCAGATGTATTGGAAGTATTCAGTAATCTGTGCAGGCTTGAAAGTTGACAGAAGAAAATTTCTGTTCATGTGAGATTTATAGCATAGGACTATAGCTATTGTAATATCCAAGGGGGGAAAAAAATGGTCCTATATCACTGATGTAGACATTTTATGTTACATATCCTACTATTGCACAGGTAATCTGTTTTTGAAGAACAGTAAACTTATTTTGAATTTTCCTTTTGGGTGAAAAACTTGCACTATAGCCACATTTACACAGAAACCATTCTTTTTTAGCTGTGTGGCTTTATTACTCTAGGCAAGGGGAAAAAAATTAAGATGGCTTTGAAACATTTTTATTGTAAGTATCGTAATGCTCTATGAAAAATGTCACCGAGACTTTAAAGCGAAAGACAAAAGATAACAGGTAATAACTTCCGATAGGTGAGAATTAAAGTGACTTAACAAACTCTTAATTAAGGTTATTTATTTAAAAGTAAAATTTCCTGACAAAATTTAGTGAATCAAATGCCTCTGACTTGCAAAGGGTAATTTCTCAGACCTTCATGCTGTGATCTATCAGGTAAGACTGGTGTACCTATTGAATCCCGGTGCCTAAATTCTTGCTGGGGCCTAGCTTCCCCCATTCTTTTATTAGGAATAAAACAACAAAACTCCGAAGCTAATTCTTAAATTAATAACCTCTCTGTATTTCAGAGGCATTTTTCCTAATGTGATTGTTTAATGTTCCCTGTTACTGCCTTTTTCACTGACTGTTAGCTAGAGTGAGGATGCGTTAAGAAAAAATAGAGAAGAAAAAAAAATTGAAAAAAAGTTGCCCTAGAATTGTTAAGAGAAGGGTAGGATGAAGCTAAAATATTTGTCTACTTAGAAATGCAAAACAACTGGTATTCGAAAGATGTCACTGTTTATTGATTATTTTTTTTTGCATGATCTTGTTTATTTTGATGTACTTTTCTTTTAAGAACAACATCTGCATGCATAATAAAGGTATACATTGATTGATCTGTCCCATTAGAATGATGTATAATTGTATTAGGAATGGAGTGTTGGAATGTGGTGGTTTATAATGTACAAGGTTGTAAGCTGTGGTTAAGACTATTGTAGGAAACAGGTTATGAGCATTAACCTTTGAATTTAACAGGAGACAGAGAAAGGGAAGGAAAATGGAGCAAAGGCCATGACCTCGCTCCTACAGCCAGCATGTGGTACCAACAATACAACACAATGGCATCTGAAATTTGTAGGTCTTGTTTTGAATTTTTAAAATGAGCTTTACTTGTGGTGGTTAGTTAGAATTCTGACAGCACAAGTGTAATTCTAAAATCTGCCTAGACTTTTTCAGGAAAATTCAGAAAACACTTAGTCACCAAAACACTATCAGATTTATCCCAAACAAATAAGAGATTTAGGATACTGGATCCCTAGTCACAAATTCTGTTCCACACCCATCCTGCCACACACCTGACCCCACCCCATGCCTCAGCTTAATCCCTCGACTCTCTAATCAGCAATTTTCTTCAGCTATCTTTGTTACTTTTTGTATCTGTTATTCTTCTGTGACACATTTTGATGGCTAATCAGTTTAAAGTTCAAAGTTTCTGTCCTAACACTGATTTAGCCATACTGTGAGGCTTATGGCTTTGGCACTAGCAGTAGATGAATATTGTTTTTCCAGACAATTTAAAAATGTTCAGTGTGTTCACCCTTACCCCACCACAAGAATGTTTTTGAAAGCTTTATTTACTCTTTTGAATAATAAAAAAATCAAACAAAATACAGCACAACTTCCAGTGAGTTTCTAGATAAATTTCCTATTAAAAAAAAAAGTCAGAAGCTCAAAGTGAGTTTCCCTCACCCTAGATAAGTGCTGTTACCAAAATGTTCGTCAGTCCTCTTAAAGAAACACTTGCTATTCTGGGCAAATTTTGAGCTTAACTTTATCTGACTTCACTTGCTGTCCTTACTGCTCTTGATTACTTACCCGGCTAATGAGATGTGGTGGTAACACCACATCATTGTTTGAAGGATGTGGTGGTGTTGTGCTGTCCAGGAATCTTGGGTTTGTCAAGCATTTACATCTTTTAGTGTGGTAAAACAAATTCTATGGAATTTGTCAAACACTTTGTTTGCCCTTACCCCCCTACCCCAAGGCTCAGACTTGGCAAAACTTATTTGCCAAGCTCTAAACACTATAGTGGTACTTTCTGTCTTTTTACATAGTTAAGTAAGGCTAATGTATTCTCATGTTTATACAGAAAATGGCAGGTGTATACTTAGTCTCCACAGGACTAGAACTCTTTGTGATGTTTATTTTATTGGAGGGAGAGGAAAAAGAAAAAAAAAATTCATAGAAGCAAAACTTATGAGTTCTGTCACAGCATCCAAAATGGTTATATGAAGACCCTTCAACAAAATATGTATGTTAGATTCTAAGAACTGACTGGTGTGACCTGAGCACTTTCTAATGCACCTATATCTAGCATTCAGTATGTAGCTCTAGGCAGCAGAAGACATGGGACGGGGATGTCATCATTGAGCTCAAAAAATGGGACTTTCTGTGATGCATAGGCAAAGGTTGTGTCAGAGATGTGTGATGTGGCACTCTTTCTGCATCTCACTTTTTCTACAGAAGCTTGCTTCCTGGTGTATTTAGAACTATGTTTCTTAAAATAAGACAGAACTGTGTTTGTTTTGTTTCCATATTATTTGCTTTTAAAGACATCTATATATTACTCCAAATTACCACACTGTCTTAAGTTTTAGTGGCTGCATGAAAAAATTAAAGACAAGCATTTTCTTTGCCTTGAATTTGATTATTAAGATACATTCATAAGATTGAGCTAGGGAATTTGAGTACAGGGTTGCTGCTGACACTAGTCAGAACTTCAGAGGGAACTCAAGATACTAGTTTAAAAGTTAAACACTGGCATGAGCCTTTATGAGTCTTTGGAAGATTCTTTTTAAATTGTGTATTAACATTAACAATTCTACATTAAGAAATCATCTTTACTGGCATCTCTTACACCTGAATACTGATAAAATATTATTGGGTGGCTGTGCATCTGTCTCTAGCTCATGATGATACTGCTAATAAACTTTCCTTTCTGCTGAATCTCAATACGAAATATCAATTTAACATCATGCTTGAATCAGAAAAGAACTTTATCTTGTCTGTTAATTATAGGTCAGGAGTTGTACTCAACAGAAAGTATGTTGAGGATTTGATTTCCTAACTGATAGTATGACTGTCTATGGGTTCTGCTTGTTCCACCAGTCGAAATGAAACAAGTCCTGCAGAAATTAATAGCGTAGATGTGACTTCTGTAGACTCCTGGGGTGTGTGAGGGAGTAGGGAGAAATTTCCCTGAATATTCAGGAAGGGATTCTGATAAACTAAACTTTTGCTTTGCTGAAATTGGTGGCAATGTTGCTTTTTTGACTGACTGCAGAAGGGAATTAATTTGCCAGTTTCTGGTAAACTAGCTTGTTAAACGATAATGGGTAATTCTCTTATGCCCCAGAAACAACCAGACCAGCTTTTTCTTGTGTTATGCACAAGGTGCTCAGAGACTGTCTTATGGAGCTACTGGCTGACAGAGTGATCATTGATACTTTAGCTTGGCATTTTCTTTCTTATCCTACGTGTGATATAAAATAGAATACAAAATAAGGAACTACTTTCTTGCGTATTTATCATGCTGTTACAAAATCATGAAAAACACATTGGTTTCTACTTCCAGAATGTAAGAATGACTTTTAATATCTTAAATACTGCATTATTTATTAATAGTTTATGTACTTAATCAGCAAAATAACGACTGGAAATCTATTCTATGACTAAATAGACAGTTATGTCTCATGACATGTATGAAAAGATATGCACCTGTTCCACTAATTCATTATATAGTTATTACACACATAAACATTTCCCTATAGTTTTAATAGCCAGATTAAAAAATAAGCTTCCTCTGCTGCGTCCAGTATGTTCAAACATATTTTTAATTCTTCATAGTATATTGTTGAAAGCCTATTTTACAGAAGATGTGCAGCTCTTCTCAACAGTAGCACCCTGTAAGTGGTACTTCTTTAGTAAAAAGAAATTACTGGGCTAGAGACTCCCTGAGCATACTTTATATTTCATATGCTAGAAATCTAGGAAAAAATCTTCGTGTTTCAAAAGGCATCCAGGAATGAAATGTATTTATTATTGCTTTCTGGTTCTGTCTTCGCTACTTAAATTATTTTTCATCAATTGTGCACATACAAGGAAAGCTCCAAACTTTGCGGCAAAGCCTGATATCTGCTCTCTTCTAACTATGTGTGGGCCAGAGCACAATAGTGGTTTTGAGTGAAAACACCTGTCTACTTATATGCATTGTGCTATCCCACTGACCAGCCTGCTGCTGGGAGTTTGGCTCCCTTGTTTGCACTGTGTGCTACTATGGGCTATAAGATCACATTGTGTTATTCTGTTCACAGCCATTCTTCATGCTGCTGGCTTTTTGTTTGGGACATATTACATGTTAGTGCTAGGAAGGAATGATCCCATTGTAAGCATACACAAACGAGACCAGACAGAACTGAAAGGTACTTGTTGACACAGATTTCTACTTGTACTAAAACTGAATGCTCTTCAGTATTACAAAGTTGTACAAATTTCAGCTAGTTTTTAAATGACTTGTAAACTATTCTTTTGAACTGTTGTCATGAAGACACTTGTCTGATGAAAATCATTCAGCCAGGAAAAAAACAAGCCCAAAACAATGCAACTTTACTTCTAGCATTCATTTTCAAAGCTGGTAAATACTAGGTTTAATTTTTATATTTGCTTATTGATCTTATATGGAAATTATCCCTTGACATTTTGGATGAAACTAATCTCAGCAGTTGTCCATATGTTTGTTATCCTTGTCCCTATCATTAAGAGGCATTCCAAAAATGAATGCTTGTTAACAGAACTTGTGTGAAACTCAAGTGTCCTTCAAGAGCATAGAGGTAATAGTCAGACTTCTCTAGAAAACTGCTATAAAATTATGATGCTATTTCATAATGACTTGTATTTTTTTTGTTGCAAAGAACTTGTATAAAACAATTAGAGCTTTTTATAGAACAATTGAGTTAAATATATTCAGTGCTTTTTGACAAAAGTAACACAAGAATGTGGAAAATAAAAAAATTAAGAATTTTCTAATACTTGAATAATGGCTTGAAAGATAGTTATCTCTTTTAGTTTTGTCTAAAATAAAAACAATTGCTCAGGTGATATTTGGTGTTTTACACCGTGGTCAGTGTCCTGCAGGTTTTTGTTTAGGTAATCTGTTGCAAGCAGATCTAAGCATTTCTGTGAAAACCATCTAGTTGCTTAAAGCTAGCATTTTTTTATTCACAGAAAAGCAATCAAGTGTTATGCTCAACATACTGCTGTGGATCTGGTGACCCCTTCACCTTTCCTTGAATACTCAGGTCTATGAATAATATGTTCCACATCAGCGCGTCTATGAATCAACTTCAGTGTGCCTTACTTTGAGCTCACTCTTGTAGAGAATATAAAGTAAGTTTAACAGGGGTTGTCATCACCCAGTGCAGCTGCATCAGGTAATGATATATGATAAAATGCAGACTTTTTTCCAGGGAAGAATCAAGGAGACAAAAATTTGTGGGTGTATTTAAAAAAATGAACCTGCTTATTACTATTTCCAACACCTCAAATGAACCATATCTTCACACACAGGGTGTGAAAAAGCTCTTTTTCTAAAAAAGATACGGTGAATCAGTATTTTAATGCTACCTGGGTTTTTTTTTTTGTTTGTGTCCATTTACAATGTGTAAACCTACCAGTATAGAAAGTATTAAATTGCATGTATCACCTGCTGATCCTTTAATTTCAGCTCACGGTATGATGATCTGCAGACCTACACTTAATACACTTCAGCAGCCTTACTTTTCAACTGGCCACCACTATGACATACACTATATTCTCTTTGATTCACAAGACAGAGGAAATTTCTCTCTTTTTTTTAAGTTATTTTATTTTTAACATAGCTGTTCTAGAGTTGCCCAGTTTTGTTGTCATCTTGCTTAGCTTGTAGATATTGAATACTTTTTAAGGGATTCTGCACACTTTCTTTTTGGAGCAATATGATATTTCTACAAATACTTTTAAAAGTAGGTCCTTTCTGTATTCTTCTTGATTGTCAAGCAGAATATTTCTGAAATAAGTCTACTTTGTAGTAAGAAGGTATAAATACAGAAACTACATAGTTTCTTTGTGTTTCTGATAGGATTTGGTGGTGGGGGGGAAGTGGGATTGTGAGATTAATAATAATTTTATTTCAGAAGAAAATATTTTTGATTCTCATCCCTTTGCTGTAAAGGTAAATGGAAAATATGGATATATTTTTTAGAATACTAGAATAATGTTTCCATAAAACTGAGACTGAATTTCTGCAAGTTACTGAGCATCTACATGTGAAACGTTAAGTCTTCCTCCATTGCAATTTTCATTGATGCTCCTCAGTACAGGCCTTAAATATATTAGAAACCCGAGAAGCTAATGAATCTGTAACAAGCTTGTTTTGGGACTACGTTTCCACGATATGAACTATTTTAAAGCTATATCTTAAAACAATGCAAAGAAAACACTTTTCATCCTTAGAATTGGTGAGTGTTATCTCTACTTTGAAAATGTACAGTATATATATTTTAATTAGCTGACAGAATAGCTTTTGTGGCAAGAGCAGGCAACTAAGAGTGCTTCTTTCTTCTTAAGAAATCTGGAATAGTACCTGAAACAACTATGGTTTAGATCACATCTGTTGTTTTATGAGTGTTACATATTACTACAGGAATCTTGGTAAACACTATAAAACCTATGAGGAAGATCCATGTTTATGTGTACAAATATTAATGGATGTACGTATCGTTTGCTCAAGCATGCTAGAAGTGCTGCCTCTCAAAATCTGATTTGGGGGGGTATATATAGTTTGAAAGTTAGAAATAGGCAGCAGAACTTTAAAGGGCTGGTAATTAAACATAATCATACCTTAGAATAAGGATTAAGGCATATGACAGGAAGTATATTTGGAGAAGGGTAATATGTTTGATATGTAGGAGTACTAAATCTGGGCTTTCTTACAATCCTGAATGCATTACAGTAAAGTTCCTCACTTGAATGAGTGAATTATTCTCTTTTCCCTTTTAATACTACCTTTGCTCTGTTTTTAAGATCACGCATTCTTATAGTGTGTATTACTAGGAGGTTGTGTTTTTATGTTACATTTTAGTCCTAGACCTTGATCTAGACACATGATTTATTAGTTTCTACTGCTTGAATGTTCTATTGTTCTCTATGCTTTTTATTGCACCTCTATTTGGAGGAATAATAATGTATGAATATATATTTCTATAAAATATGAATTGCCTTAATGAAAGACAAGTTCACTAACTGTACTCTTTTCTTTCCTCCTAAATGTCCCGGGTCTAACTCAGTTTCTTAGAAAATGGAAGAAGGCAATGATGTTTGAGAATCTTTTTTTTCTTTGTTCTCACTATGACACTTAATAATGGCTACCAATTTGGGTTTTCCATCTTATCAGTCTAGATAGCGGGCTGTTTAGGACAGAGTTTGTCATTAATTTGCTCTTTGCATATTTCTTTCTCATGCATCTTGGGATCCATTTTTTGGCTGGATGTCATTAAGATTATTGCAATCTACTGTAATGTAGTTTTACAGTATTTTATATAACTAATACATGCATGCATATAGACCAGGAGTGATTAGTTTCTTAATACACTTTTATAGGTCAATCAAATGACTTGCACAAGCATATACACATGATAACTAACTGTAGATGTATGTAAATAATGCATATGGTTATGCTAGTGTTTCACTGCAACTAACAAAACTGACTCCAATGTCTAAGAAAATAAATTAATATATGCACATCATTGTTAATTTTGATCATGACCTTGCTGCTGCTACTGCAGCTGCTATTTCAGCCGTTCTATATGAACAGCTAAGAGCACTGGCCACTAGCAAAATCTGTTTAAAATGTTCATTGTAATTCTGATGTGCCTTTCTAAAGGCTTATTGCTGACTGCTTGAAGATGATGCCAGGAATTTTAAAACAGCTTACTCTAATTTTGTTTCTGTCTGTGAAATGTTTCAGTTGTGTTCCTTTTTCTTCCACTTCTTCATGAGACAAGTATAGTTTGGTACAGTACACTCTGAATGTGGACTAAGGACCAAATATTTTCATGATGATTTATAGATAGAATGGCAGTTCTAGCAGTAGATGTAGAGCTCTGAGGGCATGGAATAATGGACAAATAGATAGTATCTCAATCTGTGAGGAGTATCTCACTGGGGGAGGGAGGGAATGAAAAGATGAAAGTATGTATGTCATTAAAATTGAGTAAAACATGAGGTAGGAGGAAACTGTGAAAAGAAAATCTCTAGAAAGAAGAAGCAGTAACACAGATAACATGCTTGACATTTTTTCCTAGCAAAATTCCTCCAAACTACTTGTATGTAGCATGCATAAAATGTGCAGTCTAGGTTCCAAGGATGAAGAAATACTCTATTCTCAGAATAACAAGCCGGTAGTGTCGAACACTGAAAATCTTCAAATTGCCCATTTGGGAATGCATCAACCTTGTGGTTTGACTGGTGCACTTAGGAATACAGAAGGAGTTCACTCTTTGAATTTATTTGGCTCTATAAGAATCAGAGTAAAACTATATTTTTAGAGGATCAATTCTCACTGCTTGTTGTGGTGATCTACCATTTCTTATGTCTGTTTCAAGATCACTTGTACTGGGCTACTGTTTACTATCTGGCTGCTTCACTGTCAGAACTGTAAAATCTTGAAAGGATGTTATGCATAACAACGATTATGTGAATTGATTAAGACTTGTAGCTTTCTGTGGAAATTTTAGGAATTGTTTTAATTGCTTTCAAATACTTTTCCCTAATAATAATAATAAAGTTGTTTCCTGTCTTTGTTTCTGGTATGTTTCTACTTCTGAACTGGGATGGAATCCCACAGAGCAAGTTACCAGAAACCAAGGGCCAGATAACTCTCATGAAGCTAAATTTTTTATTCTTTTTTTTTTTTTTTGGTAATCCAAGGGGTTTAAGTATTTAGATAAGCTTGCCAAAGTATCTTTGGTGTCTTCCCTCTTCCCCTTACCCTGATACTCATAACTTTACACATTTTGGAGTGTTTCAGTCAGTTTAGCCCACATTTCTTAGGTTTCTCGTTTAAGTTCAAGTCAAGAAGATTTGAGCAGTTGTTTTGGAAACAAGTAAGTAAACTATCGGAATTGAATGAAGAAGAAGCTGTTGATTTTGTTGTAATAGAGAGTCAGAATTAAAAGAATTACTAATCACTGTTCTAAAGAGTTTTTACAAGTAGGGAGAAAAATCAAAATTTCAGTATGGAGAACTATGAATTATGTTTCAGTTCTAAGTATGTTTTACTTTTGACTTAGATGACCATATAAATGTTAAGGTAATATTTTTAAAAATTAATTTAGAGGGTACGTGAGCATTTTTGTAGCTTTTTTTCGATAAATGACTATATTTTTGGTCAAAAAGGAAGAAATTAGTAGCAAGATTTTGGAGGTTGCTCTACTATGTTTCAGGGATGACCTGGAATAATCTGCTTTTCTATTGTTGGTCTTTTGTGACTAGAAAGTGCCAATGAGAAAGGACTGTGCCAGTCCTAGCTTTTGGGTTGGTATTTTCTTTTTTTCTGCTGAAAAACATGCACAGAGTACTGACTTATAGTAAGATCTAACACTGCCACGTGGCAAAATGTGCACCCGTTCCTTGTTAGTCAGCCAATGTTCTGTCTTGTGTTCTGCACTACCTGAATTAATTACTACTGCTAAGGCACATTTTCTCATTTCATCTTATGATTATTCCTTCATAAGTCTGGTGTCTAATTCAGCTTTTGACATAAATATGATGGCAGAAGTCCAATGTTCAATTAAGATGCATCTCCTGTTAACTAATGGTTGAATTCTGTATTTTGTAGTCAGGTCTTTAAAGGTTTGAGATGCTTTGGCTAAATTCCAGTTACCACAGCTGTTTCTCTTCTTTGTCTTCAAGACTTTGCTAAGCCTTTTTTAATTTCAAGTACAATTTTGCCCTTGTGGTTGAAGAGGGGCAGAACGTACCCCTGGCATTGTAGATCCTTGTGACTTTTTCAGTGTCTGCATCACCACCTCCATTGGTGTATTGATACTGTGTTGTCTCTGAGGACTTTGTACCAACAAAATAATTGGGTTTTAAACAGTTCATCTCTGTTTTTTGTTGTTGTTTTTTGTTTGTTTTGGGGATTATTTTCTTTTTTTTTTTTTTTTTGAAGAATATCAGATCTCTGGTATCATGGGAAGTATTGTCCATTGAGCAGAGCAGTCGGATGATTTTGGGTTACAGTGCTCGAATGCGTTTTACAGACATGACTTTCTAGCAGCTGCACATACAGGAAGGCTACATGCTTAAAGATGGGAACAAGTTCGCTACTTCTGTTACTGTCTCAAATTTCTCAATATGATTATCACTATCAGTTCTTGTTAGTAAAGTAACCTGAGATTCTTTTCTATTATGATTGTTTCTGAGCTTTAGTCTTACTGAATTTTAAATAATAGGAAGGTGAAGAGAGAGTCTGAATACTGTTGTAAAAACTTAAACTAGGAAAAAATAAAATAAAAATTATTTGAACATTTTCTCAAGAGATTATTCCTGCTGATCCTTATTTTCAGTAAGACTGGAATTCAGTTTCCTAAATGGGATTCCTATATTGGAACACTTCACTAGTTGGAAACTTAAGACTTAAGCATATAGAAGTCAATAAATTGACATGGTGGTGTAACATATTAAACATGCACCAGATCCTTGTACTTTAGCATAGATTGTAGTTAAAGTTAATTAAGTTCCATTCATATCTGTTTAAATGAAGTGCTCTTTATCAGAGGTTGTGTACTAATTCTTCATATTTTTTGTCTTTTACTATTTAACTTGTATTCTAATACAGTGATGAGAGGTCTCAGCTCAAGATATCGTAACTAGTCAGATATACGTGGGCATAAATACAGCGGTGAACTCAGTTTTCTTTAGGATTGGTAGGTTCTGCTGTCAAGATTTTTCTGTAACAGTATTAAACTTAATTAGGGGGGAAAAAAACCCAACCAAAAACAACCCTAAAAAACCAAATCACCAAACAAACCTCAGCTCTTCTAGGCTTTTATATAATTGAGGGCTTCTCAAATAAATTTTGGGACTATTTTACTGAGCCAGAGAAGAATTGGATCAAACTTAAGCCAACTACCAAGGTGGTTTTAGATGTTCATGTCATCCATAACCACTCATGTAAAAACAATTATAGTTTAAGCATGCGTACTTTCCTGTCTGAAATGCAGAAATCAATAAAGGAAAAGTAGTTTTCAATTTAATATGGAATAATATATTAAAAAATATAAACAAGTCTTCCATATGTTTTTTAAATTCCAAATTCTGTGAGGGTTATTGTCAGCTGAATAAAAGTCAGGCATGAGGTGTTCCTCATTTCCTTCAAAATGGCAAATATATGCCTTTGAAGTCGATGTAAATGATATATCAACACAATTCTAAATTCAACCTTTTCCGCTGTTCCCTGAAACATCCAGGTACATTAGTTGTTTGGCTGCGTTAGAGGGCTATCTTATTTATTCTTTTTTAAAATCTTTCTTTGCAGAACTCTATATTTGTTGTTAAACATTTTAATGAGGGGTGAATGGACCGTTTCATCTCTTCCAAGTTTTTATTGTGTGTTTCAGGTTCAAGCTTCTTTTTATCATTCGTTAAAATATTCTCTCTTGATTTGTTTGACATCCTGATATGGAGTACTGCATGTATGAAGCTGATATAATATGTGGGTTTATACTTATGTGAAGGCCTGAAACTCCAGTTCTTCGGTATTTGTCTAATAGTCCTTATTATTTCTCTTCCAGGGATGAGTTAGCACTGGGTAAATGGAAGGAAAGGGTTTTTCTTTCCCTCCCTCCCTCCCTTCATTCTTTGGATATTGAAGAGACATGCTGTATGACCACAGCATTTGCCTTCATGTCTTTACATATCTTCCAGTACTATGCTCAACTATATGAAACTAAAACCAGCTTACAAAACACTCTTTCTTTCCATAAGTGTTCACAGCATCACAATACAGATGCCAGAAAAGGTCCTGTGTGATTCTGCTAGCACTGAGCCAGTACTAAGTAAAGCTGCTTCCTAAAAATATTCTCTGACTGTACTGTTTTCCAGTGGGTTATTATTTCCAGTCAGGTCAAGCACAGACCTTAAGTAGAAAACGCAGGGTTCTGATATTACCCTTACATGATTGGATACTATTTGGTAGAATAATTATCTAATAAATTGCAATTTTGCCCATTGTGGTTTAACATCTGTCAGAAATGCTTCTTTGTTTTATACTTGTATGTAACTGATACCCATTACCTGCTTTTTGCCTAAAAGTTGCTATGAAACTTCTGAGAATAATTTTACTTTGATACTTTTTCCCTCTTTCTTTAATTTAATTGCTTGAACATAGGTCTGAAATTTCAAAAGCTGCCTAAGCATTCTGAATGCTCAGTTTCCATTAATTTTAAATCTCTTAAGCAGCTTTGAAAAATTTAGCATAAAGACTAAGTCACCCTAGGGTGACGTTCCTACTCTGCTGAAGTTGATGGTAAAATCTACATTGACTTGAGTGGAACTGGGGCGTTTCCCTTACATGGTGGTGGGGATAAGGCTGTAAACTAGTCAAAAGTCCATTAATTTGACAGAACACTGAAGCACATTCTTAATATTAAGGGAGAGACTATCTACTCATTTTAATGAGGCTAATCTCCTGCTTAAAGGTAGATACTTTACTACTTCCACAGAATAAGTGTGTGAGATAAGGTCACTTTTGGTCTCATTATAGTTGGAAAATTTGCCTAGATTGTCAAGAGGCACAGTGCTGAAACTGCATGAAGCAAAGAGGATTTGAAATTCCTCCTCTTTGAATCTGATTTCTCTTTTTCTCTGAACAAAATTTTTAAATGGAAAGGTTAAATCATCTGAGAAGTAGATGTTTGTCATGTGTAGGTAGTGGGTATGGATAACATAACCATTTAAAATGCAAACTTTCACACTGAAAAACCCTGAAAATTTAAGCATAATTTAATAGGGAATGTATTTTCAATTGGAAGTATTTTGGTTTATACGAATATACTCCCTTTCAAAAAGTTTAAGAGGCATAACTGAAGTCACTTTTGAAGAGAAGTAAACTACATAAACTCAAATAAATGCCACTTTTTGTAAGCTCTAGTATGGCTAGTATTGTTGAGCAGCAATTTGTGACAAGTTATGCATATGCTTTCTTAACATGCTTCACTAGACCTAAAGGCCACTGAATTTCATTAGCCTCTGAAGTATTAAGTAGCAAAATTCTTTCTTGGATTTCCCTTCTTATTAAGAGACATCTATTTATTTGGAATGTATGTAACGATAGAGTTCTTATTTTATGGTAAAGGTAGGTTTTGTTCTATGATTTATGCAGATCAAAACTGTTGAAAACCTAAATTGAAATAATGTTAGCCTGTTCTTCAACTTCTATGAGCTTTTCTGGACCTGTTTTCAATGTCTAGCTATTTTTAAGACATAATAATGAAACTTGTCCCACTGTCTCACCTTGCCCCCCCCTCCCCAAGCTAACACAAAACAAAGCCAAAAGGACCCAACATTCAAAATTAAATCTTCAGTCATTAGGCTTATTGAAGCATAATTCTGTGTCTGTAAAATGAAAGAAAAGAAAGGTAATAGTTAAATTATCCATTACTAATCTGAGGAAAAAATCCTAGAATGACAATGGGACTGATGAAAGTGCTAGTTTAAAAATATCACAGCCTCAATTAGACTATTTAATTTACACTCTGCTTTTTGTTTGCTCTGCAAAATCTTACAAAAGTCATTAAGCATATGGTGGTAGTTGCTCTTTTTACGTTCTGTGGTGTATCTTTATATATTAGGATATAATATTGACAGTACCTACTGTCACTGACATTGACATGTACTACTTCTTTATATTTGTAACTTTGAGAGCCCAATTTCTCTGCAACGCTGCTTCTATAATTCATAGCAGTTCTGCATCAAACAAGAATCTGAAAACCAAAAAAAAAGCATTTCTCTATCACTTTTCTAGTTTTAACATTCATGCAATTAACAGTATTGATTAGTGATTTTTTTTTTTTCTCTTTCAGTATATTATCCTGGTTAGAAATTTAAGAGGTGCATTGGGAGAAATAGTTCCATTTCATTCAGAAGTAAATTAAAAACATTGTTTAAAAAAATAAATAATCTAATTATCTATGTCAAAGAAACCCTCCTTCAAAACTGACTTATTTACTTTGAAGGCTGACTAAAATGAGGAAATGTTTCAATCACTACAGTCTTTCCTGTTTTTAAGATGAAATCCATGAAATCTTAAGTGTGTTTTCATGCTTACAAGCCTTCATGATTTAGAGACAAAAATGATATAAGAAAACTAGAATTTTTTGAAAGCACCTGCTATAAAGATTTAGCTCAAATATTCTTAACTACAGTATTGCTGTCAAGATTTATTTTGTTTTAACTGGCAACTCAAAAGATTAAATTGTTGCTTGAAATAATTTTCCAGATAAATGAGATGTTAAGACTAGATGAGCATTACTGAAATTCTGAGGAACAGTGTTTAAAATAACCAAGTTTCAGTTTTGGGGAGGAAAAACCTCCCTTCCTGAGATTTTTCCCTCCATCCTTTCTATTTTAGGTTTGTTTTTTTTTTTTTTTTTTTTTTTTTAATGAACTATCAGTGAAATATATGGAAATGTCCAATTTTTAAGGGATTGAGATGTGGGAAGGAGCGTTCTAGCCCACATGTTTTGCTTTCATCTGTACCAGTTTTATGGCTGGTCAAATTTAATTCTTTTTCTATGACAAAATAGACAACAGGTGGTTTAGTGCTATGTGAATCATACCCAGAGTATCAATCCTGCATAAAATCTTGGCTCCACAAGCATAAAGCATGCACCTCAAGCTTCTGGGAGTGTAGATTTCATTCTGGTACCTGGTTGTAAACTAGGCTGTTGATTTATTTATTTCTTTCCCTAATTCTGTCCTAGTAACAGAATGGTCCTCCAACTCTCAAGTTGTCAATTTAGCATGGAAATTTTTCCTTTACTCCTGACCACTATCCTCAATTTAGCTTATGAATGAGGATGCTACGGACAAATAAAAAGAATAGCTTTTCTTAAAATGACGGCTATCTAATTTTGTATTGAACAGTTTTCGAATTGAATGCAGTCTGAAAACAATTGAAGTTCAGATCCCTATTTGAAACTTGATGAATCTAGTTTGAAGGAGAATGTATTCCTTCGTGATGCTAGCAATGCATTAGTTTGTGTGCCAAATATTCCTTAAATTTCTTTCTAATTGTTTTAATAATTAAAGTTGAAATATAATATAATAATTACAAATAAGTATGTGTAGTGACTACTTCATCATTTTTGTATTTTAGGATTCAACAGAGCATTTCATCTTATTGAATTTTTTGCAAACCTATTATTATTTCTGAATGCAATACTGAATCTTTCAACATGTTCCCTGCTGTGGAATTAAAGATCAGTCAATGCCTTATAATGAATCTACTGTCTAACAAATAATACTTTAAAAATGCAATAACATTTTGAATTTCATTATTAGAAAATCATAAATGTGCACTCAATTCTTAGTGAAGTTAAATGTATGACCAAATGGAACATTTACATGTTTCATGCTGATTTAATTACACATAGCCGTTCCCTTGGTTCTACGTGTGTTTTTCACTGAATTTTAAATATTTCAAAATTATGTTGGTGGTGAATTTGAGCACTGCTGCTGAGGATGCTTTGAACCGATCTCAAATTACAAAATCACAGAGACCTAAGGCAAGGTTCTGACTACAGTTTATTTTTCTTTCTCAAAATGATTTTTATCTATGTCTTGAGATTAAGCAATGCTTACCTCTATCCTCTTTGTGGCACAGGCTTTTGGTTTACCTGAAGGTTTGTGACAGAAAACTGAAACAGTAAAGAACTTCTTGAATAAGAAGGCAAGATGTTAATCTCATTTAATAGGAGAAAACATAGTACATACTAGATGCGATTATCCCATTTCAAGAACACAGTGACAAACATTCAGAAAACAGAGTAATGGGCTACTCTTCCAGCTTACGGAATGTAACGTATTCCTGTCATAGTTCTTTTCTATTTTTGAGTGTTAAACCTTTTAGAGAGGAGCTGTGATCTTGAGATAAAGGCATGGTGATTTGCATCTCCTGAGTAGCCTTCATTCTAAATGTAACTTCTGCTTAAAAAAGAGCAACACTTACAGCTATTTGGCTTTTAAGACCGTAAACTGTCTGGGAAAAAAAGACCTCGCTTCTCCAAATATTTGTCGGTGCTTAAAAGGCGAAGGTAGTAACTTGTAACAAATGTAACAAATATTGTAACATGTCTCTAATTGGAGAAAGTGAGTTTACAGGGAAAGCTTTGCTGGGTAACAAGTCTAGATCTCTTCTGTTGTAGACATTGATATTCTGTTAAGAAAACTTACCTCCCTACTTAATGTAAACCAGCATGTTTTGGTACAGCTTCTCTCGCTGTTCTAGGTCCTCCCCCCAGGACAGTTAGAAGTCACTTTCCAGTTTCCAATCTCAATTTACCATGTTTTTCCCACTTACAAGACATTTCACTTCCTAAATCTTATTTTTCTGAATGATTTTAGAGAGGACAAATCTTTCAATCTTTAGTTTATTATTTTGAAATCTTCTAGGCTTCTATTGTAAAATGTCTGTATTTCTTTTATTTTCTGATAACCTTTTTGGATAAGTGTCAAACGTAACAAACAGCCTTTTTCAGAGCTCTTGCTACTTTTGTTTGATAATGCTGCTTCATGATGTGTATATTTGGCCCTGTTCCAAGAATTTTATTAATAAAATTTAGGTTTCCATAGTAATTCTCTAGAAATATAAGCTATCAAACTAGTTAAAAACAAACCCCAAAAGCTTATTCCTTTAAGATCTGAGACCAAACTTTAAACAGGTTTGGTTTTGTTAGTTTTGGTTTTCATTTTTTCCCTGGTTAATGATTAATATAGGTAACCTGGATTCCTTCTGCACTTTTCTCATGATGATTTAATTACCTTGATAAGTATTTTATAGTATGTGATTTTTGAAATTTGACTCCACAAATCCTTTGTTAGCCTTGCATTTGCATATCACATATCGACTGGTTCACTGTCCCTCTGAGATGTGCTTCCTGCTCATTTCTAGCTCCTGCGATACATTTCTACTCTTAGTTTTAGCTTTTCTTTATGGTGATTCACATACTAGATTATTCTGTATGCAATAGGTACATGGTGTGCCAAATACCTGCATCCAAATACTCTGTGTCCTGCTGAAAATTTGTTCAGACAGGGTGTTCATAAGACTAGACTTAAGTGCTTTTGGAACTCCGTAACTAAGTATTTTTGGGCAGAGGCCAGTAGGGTTTTGGGGTGTTTGAAAGTGATGGAGATAAAGAGATGCAAAAGAGAAAGAAGGAACAAGGGGCAGAAGTTTACACATAAGCTGTTGGAAGGCTGATGGAAGGTGATAAAGATGGAGGGAAGGAAATAGACAATGGAATTTAAGAAATGGAAAGAAAAGCAAAATAAATGCATAGAGGGGGGGAAGTTACTAGAATTGTTCAATATGAAGATACAGTCCAGCGTTGTTTTTCTTCTTAACTTCAAAATTTTAAAATTTTTAGGACTACTATTCCTGTGTATTCCTGTATCTAAAAATCATTTTGTACTCTCCACCACCACCCTCTTTTTTTTTTTTTTTTTTTTTGGTGACAGTTTATCCAGGAGAAACATGTAACGCTGCTTTTCAGTACCATTTCTCTATTTTTTTGCATGAGAAAAATTGCTTGTAAGTGGCCTAAAATGTCAATTAAGAAGTACAAGGCTTAAAAATAGACTAAGAACAGTATCCCACAGTATCCTCCTGGAGAAACTGGCTGCCCATGGCTTAGATGGGAATACTCTCCACTGGGTTAAAAACTGGCTGGAGG
>JAHREE010000567.1:4396235-4480020 GCA_033628505.1 Tringa tobata
AAATAGAGAAATATAGTTCAATGCAATCAAAGCTTGCTATGTGGTTTGCCATTAAGCTTTTTACAATACATAACTTAGAAGCGTATGTTCTTTATAAAGCAGTCATGATAGCTTAGAGAATTTAAAATTCATCTTTTGTTCTTTTGTTTTTATACTCAATCTGGAAGTTAGAAAATATTTTTGTTAAAGTCTGTACTATTTCCTTTTTTATGCTGGTTTCTGTTCTGCAGAACAAATACATTGTCAAGGGACCATAATATTGCAAACAGGAGAAATTATTGCAGGAATGTGTCTCTTTCACTGCTACTTTTTCATGGCATGAAAATACTTGTACAGGTCCCTTTCCAGTTTGTTCACTTTTTTCAGAGCAGTAAAGGATAACTACTTTGACAACTAACTCCTTCATCTCCCCGTGGAATGCTTAGCAACAGATGTTTTGAAATTCCACAGTGCTGCATTAGGCTGCTAAGTTACAGTATGTCCGCAGAAAGGCAGCCATCTACCACAGTGAGCAACTAACGTCGCAGCGTCATTGCTGCAAAAAAGGATAAACATCTCAAAATGGGCACACACATTTTTGGCGAATCACGTAAACTCTCAAGCAGGGACTCCTTCAGAATTAACCTGTAAATGCACTTCCCTGGTAACTGTGACAAATTAATCGATAATGTGTGGTAAATGAAGAACCTCTTTGAGCTCGCTGAAACGAGACAGACGAGTTAAAATAATCTTGTCTGCTAATATCATACAGTCGGAGCATATTTTCTGGTATTGAAGTTTTAACGATATCTCCTGTTAAGTGTATCTTCTTGCTCTTTCTGTGTAACACAAACAGGGAGCCAGGCTGGAGCAGAGCAGCGGCTGCCGTTGTTTGTCCAGAAGGTGGTAGCATCGCTCTGCGCTTGTTCAGGCAGCTGGCTCCTCTGCCTGCAGCTGCCTGGTACCCATCTCCTCTCTTACCTTTATTCACATACACACCTTATTCGCACTCGGGAGCCGCGGTTCTGTAGTATTTTTTTTATATTCAAATATGTGAAAGATTTTTTAAATTTTTTTGGAAGGTCAGGGTTTGGTGGTTTGGGCTTTTTTTCTTAAAAAGCTTTAGAAGTGGATTTTTTTTTCTTCATTTTTGTTGCTCTGCAGGGATTTTTTTCTCTTGATTCAGTACTGAAACAATGAATGCAACACGTACAAAAAAATAAATTTAGAAAATGGAAAGCCACAGTTCAACAGTAGAAGTAGTCCTGGAGGACTTTCTGTTTGGATTTAGGCTCCAAAGTGGTGTTACCCTATTGTGTAAGTGAAGAAGCAAAGTGAATTGGTTGTAAAAGAATATGTTGTGCTCACACGCTGCACAATGCTGCTGTCAGCCTTGGGGGCTGTGTGTGCAGGGGAATCCAGGGCTGTGCAAAGCCTGCCAAGGCTGGAAAAAAGGACCTTGCTCTGGCAAGGGGGGAAACTAGTGTGGTGTCCCTGAGGCTGTGACACTGAGAAGGCTGAGCCTATTGCTCAGCCCCTAGAATTATTCTGGTTTGATTTCTGCCATCTGATTCACCAGAGGTAGCAGTTGTACCTGACTGTCAGTCCTGACAGCATCCTGTTTTTGAGTAGTAGAAGGCCTTTCCACTGGGACAAGATGCAGCAGAGAAAATGTTTGTTTTCCTTCTGTATTTACTTGAACCTCACAAACCTGATAATAACCCTGATATTTTCTTATGTGGAAGGATTAAAAAGAAAATTATTTATTTTTATTATGAGGAAGTCATACTAAGGTGAACAGTATGCATGAAGCCTGTCAACTGATATTTCAAGAGAAGAAAAAAAAAAAAAGGCAAATAAACGTTAGCTCAATAATAAAACCCACACTTATTAGAGTGTGAGGTAATCTACCTAACAATAAGAGAGAAGCAAACTCAAATCCAGTTACCTTGCTTGATGAGGATTAGCTAAGAAAGCAGAGCTCCAAGTGGCCTTTTGAAATGTTGAATTAAAAAATGAAACAGTAAGGAAGGTTTGCAGTTGTTATTACGAGAGCAGTTACAGATGAAAAAACAGTGTGTTTCAGATCTTGTGCTCTATGTACTTGGGGAATATTAATATGAATGATCCTTTTCCTTTAAAGAGCCTTAAGCAGTAAGGTTTCTCCAAACTCATCTTGGAAGTTTTCTCCAGAATGGTGAGGGATGACAAATTGTAAGCATGGGTGGGGAAGGAGATGGCCTTGCAGCCTGGAGCAGAACCGGTGTGCCTTGGATTTGCATCCAGTGTAGTTCAGCTCCGTGGAAGCTGTTGTGGACCATTGCAATGATGATGGGAAACACTGACTTTTTAAAAAAAAAATGGTAGCACTGGCATGATAGTGGGCTTCAGGGCACTGGGCTTCTGTTGAGAAGAAGCTATAAACTCTGGCTTCTGCTTCCCTGCCAGAAACCCAGCACTACTAGCATTTCACCGTAGCACCTGGTAGCAAAGAACTGGCTTCCTGTATCTGCACATCCAGAGGGCAACTGTAGTGCAGCATGACACTCAGGAATGAGTAATGTCAGCTCAGTTGCAAGATTGGGCTGATAATGTTAGACAAAAGTCTCTAGACATCCTGATTTGCAAGGTGTTTTTTTTTTTTATATATATATTGCTATTCAATATTACAAGTTTTCATATGCTTTGAAACTTAGACCAGGTGCTTAGTATACGTGGGATTGCATCTGCATGCACACTTTGCACACCCACAAATAATAACTTAAATAATTGATCACTCTGTAAATGCTGTCTTCCATATTGTACAACTGCAGTAGCTACAAATGTCACTTTTTCACCCATCTCTATGACTAAAACCAAAAAATATGCATAGTTTCTAACTTTTGAATACAGTAAGAGTAATAGCCATGAGAACATGCACAACTGGAACCTCTTTAAAATATAAAATCACTTTTTTCCCATATTTTCTTAGTTTTTTCTCTCTTATCCCCATTTCACTGTTCCCTTGCAGCATCAGTTTGATGGAACCAGAGTCTCAGGTCTTCTAGCTAATGGGGCAGTCCACAAAAACTGTTGAAAGAGCAAAGTCAGAGCTAGGCTGGGTTGCATTACATTTCCACATCATGTTTTTCCAAGAATGTTTCAAGTCTCCACTGCTTGCTGAATCAGCACCCCCTACTACTTTCCAGAATTTAAAGATTAAATGAATTCTACCTAAATCTCTTTTCTGTATGTAAATAGATGTAATACTTTGTAAACATAGGAGGCAGGTGATGTGGAAACCTATTTGACAACAATAATTGTAGCTGATTTCTTTTATTACTAATGGCTTTAAGACAGCCTTTTTCTGCTTAATGTTTCTGTCATCTGTCAAAGTTAGAATGGGAAATCAGACCAAGGTAAATTCACGATGCATACAAATCGATAAGTATCAATTAAGCATTCAAATTTCTATGAAAAAGTGTCTTCAAAGGAACTCGGGCTTTTCTTCTCCCTCTCCTTCCCCAGGGCTGCTGAACGTTCCTCTGAACGCCTCCTCCGAGGAGGTAACTCTTTTCTGAAGCCTTGCAGCCAATTTTCCTCTAGGTGGCGGGACCACTTTAGGGTTCACAGTAGTAACTGAGTTATTGCTGGTCCCTGGTCCCCGAGGTGGTACTGCCAATTTACTCATTGGGAGAACTTTATATGCTGAATAACTGGGGAAGGGGTAGATGAGATACAGCTTATGAGTCGTTTGTATGGAGTACTTAGTGATGTATCTGCTGCTCTGACATTTTCCTGTATTTCTAAGCTACTCCTAAGAGATGGTGTTTACCATAGAAGAAGATATTGAATATATATATATATATTCAGCTTTGCCCTTACATGTTCATAGAGCATGAAAGACAAATTTCACGTGAAACAGAAATTAGACCCCTACTATAATCTTTGTTTCAAGAAGAACAGGCTAAATCAGTGTATTCTAGCGGTGCATTTCTCACACAAGTGAAAGCAGCAATGCTTGTATATCAAGTCATCTCCCCACTGTTTGCTTATGTTGTTGTACAGTAGCAACTGCACACAAGCAGGGTCAGTACCACTGCACTGACACTACTGCTTTCTCTTTATACACAAGATAGAACCAGTTATTATGGTAGAGAGAATTAACCTGCTGAGATAACCCAGGGATTCTGTTGTGGAAATGAGATTTAAACCTTTTGGCATTCAACACCAGTTAAAGGATTTAACCAAGAAATTAGTCTTGTTTATTTCACTCTCATGTGGAGTTATTCTGTGTATGTAAAATGCTGATTAACAATATCTTCTTTGAGATGCTTTCAGAGTTATCAATAATGAAGGAAATTACTCAGTACAGTAAATTGTGAGGTTTGGTTCAGGGTGATAAGTACACTAGCATCCCCATTTTATAACTGTAAGTGCCTTGGTTACTACTGAAGGAGGCTTTTTCTAAAACCTTTTAAATGATTTGAAGTAGTAGCACTATTGTTACGGAAGACTGTACCTAAAATGATTACCATTATAGTCTGTTTTGAAAAACACAACAGATGAGATCAAGAAATTCAGTAAAGCAATCTTTGAAAGTGGCACAGGAATGTCAAAGTGATCTTGCTAATGTGCTACTAATAGGCATAAGAAGCTCTGAGATGATTCAAATGTTATCCAGGAATCTGAACTCTGCTTTGATTATGCTCTTGTGTTTGTATGATATTTGGACCAAAAGACTAACTCATTTGTAGCTGGTACTTTACTGTCCTTACTAGGATTAAGTTAATTCTCCTGATGACTGGGCCAGGAGTCACGTTCTGCTTGCTTCAATTTAGAATCAGTTTAGAAGAGGGGTTGTGTGGAAATTGATACACTCTTTCCTCAGAGAGAAATAGTTGAAAAATTCAGTTTTTCCCTTTCCTGACACTGAGAAGTCTATAAAGCATAGTAATACTTAGTTCTGCATAATTTATAGCTCAGCATATTTCTAAAAGCTTTCTTGAAGCTCAAATTTATAGGTATTTCCTGACAATACAAATTGAAAACTATACTTCCAGTTTCAATCTAAATCCCCCTCTGCTATCTTAAACAACAAAATCATGGCTTTATGAAGCCAATTTTCCATGCCTACACAGAAAGAAATATCTGTTGCTTCTGTAATGTAACAGTGGTAGAAGCACTGTTTCTGAAGTTTTTGTTGCAATGACTGACAAATTAGATCCAGTTGATTAGTAAAAAATATGATTAAAGAATTGCATTAATACTGTTTGATTTTTGTGAATTGATTTATGCAAAGATGATGAGGATGAAGATAAGCCTATGTAAAGAAGAAGCTCCCAGAACTTTCACATCCATTGTTCAGATAGTAGCATTATCAGTATTTACTCTTAGCTTTCTTACCAACTGAATTAACGTTTAGGTTGTTTAAAAATGGTTTCTTTTTTACGAGGTCCTGAACACAATCTGAAAGTAATCTGAAAGAAAATAGAAAACAGTCATAAAACAACCCCAAACTTGCCAAGACCTTAAAGATGGATGTACATGGAGTACTATGTTTGGCAAGTCCATGGAAACTAAGACCTCTAGTATTTTTTCCTCTTTGTAATAAATATTTAATATTTGAGGTTGTATTCTGTAGAGCCTTTCTGAAATTACTACTCTTTAAACGTTTAATGTAATATCATAGAACCAGACAGCTGTGAAATGCTTCTTATCAAATTCTTTTGTACATTTTTTAAATGCTTACAAATAATGTCTCTGAGACCCTCAGTTATATAATACAGTAAATTTTTTAGTTTCATGATGCATTTTATTTATTTTGAGAAGCCAGTGAAACCACTGTTAGACTCATAGAAACCTTGACTCAAGCCTAAATTCATTGAAGAAAGAGGACTATGCTGTTTTCCCCAGAAATAAATTATATATATTCAAGCCTAGAAAGGTAATTACACTAGAATATTTGCAGGAAATATGGACTTATTTAAACCAATTTCAATTTCTGTTATTCAAAACTAGTTACCTCTGAAAAATGTACTTGAGTACAGGAGTTAAATACATAAAGACACTTTAAGCATTCCTAATGTAAATACTAGGGCAGTGAAATTCTGGTTGCCTGTATGCTACTATGTTTGGTACTCATGAACTGATTATGCTACTGTAATGTCTGTGCAAGGATAACAGATGAATTAACTGAGGTAATTACAATGTCATTAAGTTAGGCTCAGAAAGAGGTAGTGCAATTGTAGAAGAATGCAATGTTCCTGAGTCTTTCACTTACGTAATACAGCTTAAAAACAGAACCAGGACTAGAAAAACAACAATGTCAATATTTCCATTTACCTATAAAATAAAAATTAGGAGGGTACTTACCCAAAACATCTGAGACTATCCTTACTTGCTTTGCTTACAACTTTAATAGCTCACCAACAGGCCAGAGGTGACACAGAGGAGCTCTGTCCTGCTGACACTTCTATTCAACGTACTTATGTCTCTGTTAAATGCCAGCTGAATGTCACTGCTGCTCACCAGCCAAGCCAGCAGAATAAGGGAAAACCTCTGTCCCAAGATGTAGCAGGAAGGGCAGACAGCTCCTCGGTGAGCTCCAAGGCTCTAAAGCACAATATGATTGACACCTTGTCACTGGTCATGCTGTGTGTGCCTTAGTACCAACAGTTGCAGAATGTACTGAGTTTACTTACTGCTGACACACAAAACTGTAGTTCAGTGAGATTGATCAGACCTTGTGTGGCTTTTTGCACACCTGTGTTTTATGATTTCATTCGGGCAGGACTTTCCTTCTCATTTTGTCCTCCACCCTGACCCCCATCCTTCAGACTCTTTAAAGGCTTCAAGCTGCTATAGAGATCCAATTTCTTTTATGAAGTCAGAGGCTTCTACACACACTAGGGATAGTTGAAGTTTCTTCTGTTGTACTTCCAAGTTGAAGTTGTTTTACTGCCCTAATTCAGTTCAACTCATCATTAAGCTAGGTTATGTTCAGGTTACACTGTCTTCTTCATTCCAAGGTGCTTTTTCTCAATCTCTTGCTTGGGAAACGTCTTCCTGGGTTGCTTTGGGGCCTAAAATCCATACTTCCTATGGATTGCTTATGCTGCTTTACACAAAGTGAAATATGCTGGAAAAGACTTGAGACTCTGAGTCCAAAAGCAAATGACTCTAAACATGAGGACATAGTGGGAGGAGCAACACCTGGGTCCCAGTGGTCCCAGTCTCGCTGCAACATTCAAAGTCTTTGCCAAAAATAAGACATTCTCATTTGGAGAGATGGAACAACCTACAACCTTCAACCTGTGCTTCAACAGCACAGGCTGAGTGGGATGGAGGAGGGAGATGTGAAAACTATTGCACTGTTGTGGCACAGGGAAACTTCAGTGCTGTGGACCTCATCTGGCAGGAGCAAATGATCATTGAAACAAGGTCCTTTTTGAGGAAGGTGCGTGTTTTCCAGTGGATCTGAAGAAGATAAGGAAGTGTTGCTTTCATTAGTGAAACTGAATTTATTTTGGAGGATGAAAATATGTGGGAAGTATTTAATGCATTCTAGACCTTCTAAACTTACAGTATTTTAACAAAATTGAGTAAAATACAACTCAGCTAATTGATTTAAAAATGAAAACCTGTTTTTTTGTTTGGTATGGTAAACTAACACTGTGAAGGTGATGAGAAAAGAACGTGAACATTATTCACTCTTAGTTTAAATACTTATATCCTTGTTCTTACCTATCCTCTGGAAAAAAAAAAAGGTAGAAAAGTGTGATACAAAATTTGTTTGTCTTTTGGATGGATTAAAAAAAAATCCTACAAAGTTCTGTTTAGGTTAGCAAATGACTCTGAACATGGTGATGTAGTACCAGTGGGAGGAACAACGGTGTTGTTCTGTTCAATAGACACAGTTGTTAATTGTGGTACCTGATTAAAAAATACATAAATGCAGTTACCAAGTCATTCTATGAGTACTCTTCTGCATATTGTGTTGTTACTGCAGTCACAGAAGTGTCACTGAAATAGCAGTTGTGGACTTAGAGTAACATTTTTGTTTCCCTCTCAGATGTAGTTCGATTCCTGCAGTCTTCTTTCCTCAAACCAAACAAACATCAAAGTAATTTTCCTTATTTGTCATGGTTAGAATTTCATACCCTTTTACTTTTCCAGGAATGATAAGGAAAGTACTAGGAAATAATGTTCTGCTTTGTCTTTAGATCTAGGCATTGATGGTGTGTGGTGGGATTTTTGTTTGTTTGTTTTACTTTGAAGTTCTGATAATCAGGCAATGATTTCAATGTATGGGATGTATCAAAATTTAAATATTAATTGAATTTATATACCAGTTGCAAAGGAAACTGATGCCTCAAAAAATATGCTACTATAGTTATATTGAAAGCAATGACTGGGGAAAAAATTCTTCAGTTTAATATTTCAGCTCACTTTTTTTAAATACTTTACTGTGATTACTTTCATCTGGAGTTTAGAATTGCATCAGGTGCTCTAAATAGTCCTCTAATGCTTCTGAAAATTACCTCTAAGGAACTAAACTGTGCATTTATAACAAGTGATGTCTTGTCTAATAACCTTACTGAAAAAAATGTGGTTCTTGCATTTCTACTGCCTTCAGTGTCCTGTTGGTTTTGGTGTCAGCCAAAGGTATTGATGTTGATCTATGGAAATTGCTTATTAGAAAACTGTTAGACTCTTGTAAGCCTGTTTCTTTGTAAACTGTGTTGGCAACTTTGGGAAAAGAGAAACGCCCCATTTTACTGTTTCTGTTGAAAAGATGAAGGCAAAACATTTTCAGTAACGTAGTAATGTAAATTCTAATCCATTCAAAAGGTTTATGATCTTCTGAAGTCTAAGAAAAGTCTTTCCTTGAAGGCAAGGTGGAGGAATTTGAGAGGAATTAATTTCAAAGTTAATTTTTAAGTTTGTCTTTATATCCTGAAAGACTATAGCTGAATGCATTTTTTATGTTCTAGGGATTTTATAATTAAGAATATCATATAAATTATTCAGTATAATCCTGGATTTAAGAAACCTCCAACTATTAAAATAAGAGGTTTTTAAGTACTTCAAATCCCATAAAGTAAGTTAGTATCACAGTAGCTTCTAGGTTATTACAAAATGGTCTGGTGGCAAATGGTCACCCACTTCAGTATGCTGAGTAAAATTTTACTATGTTATAACATCATGCACGCTAGGAAGTTAAATATGCAACCACTAAAATACTATTAAATTTTCTAATAAAGAAACAAACATATGGGGCTCTAGATTAGTAGTTGCCAGGTTCTTCCTATCAGTACTGTCTGGATGCCAAAGTATGCCAGAGGTGCACAGTGAAAATCAAAGAAATTGAACTTTCCAATTTGCATTTCAAGCACAGGGGGAACTTGGAGGCAGCCTCGCTGAAAATTATCAATGTGCATATGTGTAATACTATGGTGAAGAACATTGTCAATAGTACAAACTATGGCATCAAAAGCAAGTAATCAATAACATGAAGTATGGCACCAAAAGCAAGTAATTTGACTTCCTACTTGCATGCTAAAATTCTTGTTAAAAATGCCTTATAACAGAAAGCTAAGAATGATTTTGAGTGTATGTGAAAGCTCTTTAGGAAAACTTCAAAAATCTTCAAAGTTTTTTGTACTCTGTGTTCTAGTTCTTCCTTTTCTTACTCTTTCCTTTCAGTTTCTTTTCTTAACAACACAGTTTTTTATGGTTTTTGGCATTTTTTGTAGTTTTCTTTATATATTTTCTTTATATATTTTCATTTTTTCTCCCCCTCCCCTCCCTCATCTGTTTTTTTTAAATTGTGTGTTTATGTATTTCTATATGACTAGCAGTGAGCATTTTAGAGCATGAGCTTTTTTCTTCAGAGAATTCAGGTAATATTTTAAGCTTATTATCGATCTTATCCACTTAAACTTGTTGCTCTGAACAGTTCTAATGAAATGCCTCAAAGACATCTTTTTAGGAGGCTTTTGTTTTATGAATACCTCAATTTTTGGGTCTATATTCCATTTAAATAAAATAATGCATCTGTTATCAAACACCATGTTATTGACTTTTCTGAATCACTGGCAGTTGAAAAAATAGATTATTTTTAATGCTATTGTGAATCCCTTTTGTGGTGTGAAATTTGATTTAAACTGAAGTCTTATACTGCAGATCTCTTAACAAATATTATATCTAGGTGTCACATACTTTTTTTTTTCTTCTCAAAAAGACAGGTCTTTGACGGAATGGATTAAAATGAAGTCATGTCTTCCATAAATTACATTCTGGGAACATAATACTACTTTTTCTTAAATAAGTGTGTTATGGAATAAATGTTTGACTAAAACTAACAAGAAAAAAATCATACATGATGAAAATTTCTTGGAATACTAGTTACATCAGGGCTTTATGTTAGTATTCATAGAATGCTATATCCTTTCATTTGAGTATGAACACCTTTATCTTAAGTACTCTGCTGTACAAAATATTGTATTTAAATAGAAAAACAAGCAGATTTAATAAAGGAGCTATTGAAAGAGTTTCCTCTGAAAATGCTGAATTCATGAATATTGTTATAAAATCTAGTACAAATATAATGTAAAATATTTGTGACGATACTTTGTTTTGACAGTGAGAAACTATTTGTGGTAGTAGGTATCCTTATAGGTTGAAGATTCATATTTTGTGAGAAGCTTGGGGTGCAGTGGAGAAAACCTGTATGTATAATACTGAGCTCTAAATTATGGTCTTTCATTGAAACTACTGAAGTGCAAATACAAACTTCATTGTAATTAATGTGATTAAGTAACAGCCTACAAACTTAGAGAAAGCTAGCCTTCGTTCTACAAAAAAAAAAGTCAATTTCTTTTTCAGAGATTTTTTTGTTTAATGGCACATCATGAGACAGTTAATATGCTAAACAGAGTTACATTTAAGTCTTATTCCAGGTGCAAAATAGCCAATGGTCATATGCATTGTATCAGTCATCGCTTTTCTTGAGCCATTTTCTTCTCATCCACTAGGATTACTGTGATTGGCTAATACACAAAGAATAAATTATAATAAAACATAAAATATTTAAGAGATTAAGCAGTATAAGACTTATGGAATAATTGTATTAATATTTAAATATCTGATCATACTAAGGCTTTCTTGCTGACAAAATTGTGCATTCTTAGACCCTCAACCACTTTGATTTAAGAGATGAGCTATATTCAGTAGTTCTGATTTTTTTCCAGAAATCTACTCTGACCTTTACTGGTAATAACAGTTTCAGGAAGACCAGAGACAACAGGAGTGAATGTAACTTGATTGCTAAGTTGTAGAGCCTTGACAAGAAAGTCACTTGCCAGCATGCTCAGGGTAGAACCGAAAGAATATTTAGCAAGAATTTCTTTGGTGTTAAGATAAAATACTGAAATTACGGTGACAGGAGATTGGATATGCTTCTTACCTATTCTGCTGTGTTAGAGATGAAGCATCTTAGTGGCAGGTGTGTGATCAGTGTATACTGAACACAGCAATGTAGAAGTACATCACATAGATTGCATTGGTTTGTCCTTTGGCTGATACATACATCTGCTTCAGGCTAACTGCAGCGCAGGGGTTATATTCCAGGAAATAAGGACAACAATTGTAAGCTGATTATTAAACCTAGATTATTATTTGGTAGGTCTGGAAAGCTTATCCACTGGACTAAGCTTATCCACTGATTAAGGCAGCAGCAGTGGAAAGACTCTCAGCTACTGAGAGCTTCACCATTTCACTACCTCACCTTGAAGTATGTTGTAAGTGGAACTCACTATTGCACATTTGTCAATTCAAATGCTCAAACACTATTGTCAATTCAAATACAGCTCACTACAAAAATTCACTTGCTTTGTCACTAGGAGCTCCTTACTGATTAAAATATGTTGGAAGAAGGTAGAACACCTCAAGAAAAAATAATCAGCAATTGATTGCACAGACCTACAGAAAGACTTACGTGGTATTAGCAGTTGTGGCAATGAGTTACAGTATATCCATTAATAGAAATTACTCCATTGAACAAGACTGCTCTGTTTGAGGAAAGGACCAGAAAGTTTAGGGCACTTAATTCATATTTCTTGGAAAGGTACCACTGTTTAACGATTTATCAAGTTTGCGTGTTGAAAGGCTCTGGAACAATTCTAGAACTAGTGGCAATTTGGTGGATACCTTGTACCTTATTCTGTCATCCAAGTAGAAATTCTCACTATGAGAAGCTGCTAGGTTGGTGTGCCTGCAAGGTGGTGGTTTTGAGCTGGAAATCTCTGGGTGGTTTCAGGTTGATAGACAAGTCCTAACATCCAGAATGGAATTTGCTACTTCTTTACAGCTTCTATCAGGTGAACAAGGGATGTAAAGGCTTACAGGTCTGATGTATTTGTAGGCAGCACCATAAATGTTGTGTCCAAACACTGCATAGTATGCTGTCATGTCTGTTGTACTCTGGAAATACCAGAAGTGTTTTTGACAATAACTTCTGCCAAAACATGGCGTCTTATGCAGTGTGGTTTTGTAAGAGCAGGTGTGATAAATGGACTATAAAATTCAAGCAGCAGCCTGGAGTCTCTCATTAGAACTTTAAACAGGTATTGTATGATATTTTTGTATTTTCTGCAGGTCTGTATAGCTAGTAAGAATTTCTTTCTGAAAAATGCAGGAGGCCTTCAAGGCAACTTTGATCAGCTGAAATAAAAAGTTCTGATTCCTTCTATAGACACATGCAATAATGTGTCTTGGAAGTTTTAGAGACAACAAAGGTTTTTGTGCTGAGATCTGACCTATTTGCTGACCTGCTGAACATGTCCCAGATCTGATCTATTGCTATCTATCTAGATATGTTTATAAATGTTGGGTGTATACTGAGGAACAAATATCACCAGTTTTACTTTGAGTACATTGAATGGGATAAGTATGGAATGGAGTTGGAAGTGGTGAAAGTAAATGCTTGAGTTATAATTTTTATTAAATAAAAAGGGGGTGTGTGTGTAAAGAAACAAAGTTATGTTGTTACTTCAATGTAGTTGATAGAATGAACGTTGCGCTTGTTTATGATCTGCTTTATCGGAAATTGTAGTTTAGCAATTTTACTTCAGCTTTACTTGATTGTGCAAGCAGTCTGTATGATTGGGCAAACAGCTTCCAGTATGAAATTGTCCACAAGTCTACTGTTTTTCTTTAGTCTTGTTCATTTATGTTGTAATTGATTAAAAATCAAAGTCAAACCAGTGCATTGAAAATGAAGCCGAAACCTTAGGATAATATGAATATATGCAAAATGTATCACTCTTCTTTTTCCAACTTTGAGCGTAGTTTGACTTTGCTTAGTCTAATATATCTGGATATAACTTCATATGTTGGTAGAAGTTTTCTTCATAGAGTTACTTGGATCCATTTCAAATTTTTTGTGTATATTATTTTGCTGTATTTAAGTTACTTTGTATTTAGCTGTTAGTCATATGCTTTAATGTTGTTACATGCACAATATAAGCTGCAATATAACTTCCAAACTGTTACTTCAGTAACATTCAGTAATTCTTAAAAGTAATGTGAGCATGTATAAATTTTCTTTTAAGAGATAATTTTTTAAAAGACTATTTAGTAATTTTTTAAAAGGAGACAAAATTCTTCAAAGTAGAAAACATTTTTTGATTAAATGTTGCAAGAAATTTCAAAGGGGTCAAATGGGAAATCATTTTTGGTAACACTGTGTAAGAAAAATATGTGTTTAAATCAGCAATTCTTTGGTGTTACAACTTGTCATCTGATGGATAACATTCTTTTCTTGTTTTTGATATACAGTTAGAAGTCTTTAGCTATGTTACTGAGAGCCTGATCTAGCACAGATTTATTCCAGTAATGCTCCTTGTTCAAATATTCCTAATCTATAAAAGCTTATGTTCTAAACTTTGTATAAGTTTCGTTATAATGTACTGTGAAATTATGGGGTTTTTTGTGTAAGCACTTAAAATGGATTTTTTTGTTTAAATTGTCCCTGTTCATATTTGCATTATGTAACTATTCAAATGGAGAATAGCTGTTGAAAATAACAATACACGCACCCACCCACCCCCAAGTCCTGAAAGTTAGCAAAGAGAAACACTTTCTTTGATACATAATGCAGTTTGCTTTGGTTTTTCACATCAAAGGTGGCACAAAATTAATTTCAGTTAGTTTAACTGTCTTCCAATTGCCTAGAGACTAGGAAATCAACACAATCTATGTAAGGGAATACAGGAATAGGGTGAAGCATACATGATGCTTTCCTTCCAGTCTCCAGCTGCTCAGGGCAGTGTTGACAGATTTCTGTGTTTTCAATAACCTCAGCTGAATTTTTTTTACTCCTAAACATTTTAACATAAGGTTTAAGACAGACTGGCCTTTTGACATTAACAAGACAAAATTCTTCTTGGTTTAATTATTCATTGCACAGATATTTGCAACAGGAAATATCAACAGGAACAGGAAAACAGGAAATATATTGCACAGGAAACCGTCTGTTTCCTGACGGTTTGTTTTGGTGCCTTACTTATGTTACAAAAGAGTAAATTAATCGTGCTTAGTGAGTCTCTGTGCTGCTTGTGATTTTACAGACACTATTATATGCACTTGAGTCTTCCTTTGTTTCAATACAGTATTCTACTTATGTTTCACAAAGTGATAACAGTCTTTTCTCTTTTTTCATTCCAACACGCAAAGGTAGACTCCTTTGTAGATGTTGGAGGAGGGGGGAAAAAATATAAATCCCTTTAGGCTATTAATGTGCATGTGCATAACTACTATATGTGGAGGGAAAAAAAACCCATAACCTACTTCGTGACTGTTTTTGTGGAAGCATAACAGGGAATTCATGAATATTCAACTTCCTGGAGTTGTAATTTCATGTATTTTTAGACTAATGTTAATAGTTTTCTATAATTAAGAAGCAAACAAGTTTTTTTGACAGGAATTCTGGGAATAAAATGAGAAGGATTTCAAATCAAGGACACTTTAGGAGCTTAAAGTGCAAAATGTATATATTTTTAAAGAAAGTTTCATTTAAAGGGTTGTCACCACCTTTTCAGCGTGATCCAGTAATTCTGTTTAAGACTAATAATGCTAATGTCCTAAAATATGCTTAGCAGTAATTCAGTTCTTGATGTACTTCTCCTCCTTCTGTTTTTCTTGCCTTATGAACAATGTGTAATTGTAGAGCAGTATTACACTTGACCTGAACTTGTGTTCATTTTGTGCATACGTCCATGCAGCAGCAAAGTAAACTTGACAGCTTAATTCTATGTTAGGGGAATGTTTGCAGGGATAATCCTATTCACACTGCAGGATAAGGATGCCCTGCCTAGTGGCTTTGGCCTATAAAACCATTAGCTTTAAATTGTGTGCTGGCATTGTGATCTTCTTAGCTTGTAAACCAGCTTTTTATTAGCAGTTTATCGGTGAGAGTGGGTAATTTTATGATACATTTTCATAGCTCATGCCCACTTTTCTTTTCTAAGTATAGTTGACAAATACATCAAAAGCTACAAAATCTTCACTTCATATGGATTATCTGATAGAAGAGACGTGATATTATGTTTTAAAGCTGTAAATGATTCGGATTAAGCTATATTTAATGACATAAAAGATCAGCTTGGTGTGGAGGCCTAAAGATAATGTTTCACAGGTCTCCATGAGTGAAGGCAGAGAGAAATAAGGAGACAGGATGTAATTTAACATTTCTCTTCTGCCTCTTTCTTGTTAACTACCTTACAGCAGGCCAATATAACTCCTGCATACTTACAAAATCTGCTGCTATAGTTTAGTTTCTGGTTTGACTTCTGTTTTTCATTACGCATTCCTGGGCATTCTAGTTGAAGATGGGTCTAGTAAGTAGCTTGTTACTAAGGTTAGTAGCTTTTGTATACTAACCTTAATATGAAGAAGTTCAGTCTAAGAACCAACATGAGTCTGTATTTTATAGATAGAGGTATAGAAAAAGAACAACATGACTCTTCCAAATATACTATATGTTCAAATAGACCTAGTTTGGTTTATCTTTAATATTTATAGATCTCTATTTGGAAGAGTAAGTGGTAATAGACTGTCTGCTTTATGTAATCAGGGGCTGAAACCTATTGTTTCATAAGTACCAATGGAGTAACTGAAATTTTATAGCAGCATGTACCTTCTTAATATCTTGTATGCAGTATGGCTGCATTAAATGTTATCTAGAGGTAGTAGCTCCAGTTTCCCAGGTGTGGAAACAGCAACAAGAAACTTTGACAGGCTTTTTGGAGTGAAGCAGGAGACAGGGAATGATCCTTGTGTCTATTTTCAGTGTTAAACACTCAGCAAAGTAGATGCTAGCTAAAGGGTAGATGCAACTTCATCTGCTCTCCAAATGATGCAGGTAAAAATGCTGCACTCACGACTAAATTCAGCCAGAATTCCCCAGGCTGGCCCCATTCGCACACACATGCAATCTCTGACAGTAGAGGGACGATATGAGTACAGCTTGAGACTTTTGTGGCCACAGCTCATGGTATACAGTATGATGCATGTTTTATTGTATTTACTAATCTATTTTGTACACTGTGATCCTTATACACAACCCCACAACAGTTCCTGGTTTTCCTAATGTAGCTGCAAATTATAATATTGAATTCAATCCAGTTTCAGCCTCCTAGTCAACCTGAATTCCATTTAGGTGTTCAGTAGAAAGTGCAAACTAAACCTTTGGCTTCTACCCTGCAGAAACTTTCCAAAGTCCAGGCTTCGGTGGTCTGAATCTTACAAGCTCAACAGGAGATTAAGCTCTGTAGAATTTACGTGTGCACTTTGCATTAAAAGCCAAGACTCACGTGTCTATTGCATTTCCAAGTGCTTTCTGCGTGCTAAGGCTGAAGTATTTTTACCCAAACATATACTCAAGAGTTAGTTGTGTTTATTGGAACTGAAGGTTTATTGTGGCTTTGTGGTTTTGCAAGGTAAAAGCCTCTCTGGCATAACGGAAGCTTGAAGAATTGGTAAACAGAGGAACCAGTAAGAAATAATCAGTTTTTCTTTAACAATCAGTAGAAAACCACTGAACTGTGATCGGAGTTAAGTTTTGCCTTGGGATTAACAATTTCTCAATGTCTAGGAAGTTTTGGGATGTGGAGTGCATTCTAAGAATATTTTCAGATATCCTGTACCAGACAATTCTTTGTTTTCTTGTCTATTCACAGAACAACTACTGTTTTGGTAATGGGAACTTTCTGCATTGTCAATCCAGTAGTACGTGAGAGAAGAAACAGTTATTTTATTAGTAATGCAGTACAAGTTAGATAAAGGAAAAAAATGAGGAATGAGGAGAATGAGGAATGAGGAAAAATGTATGGCTGCAGTGCATGAAATTAAAAACCTAAACCAAAAAAAAAAATGCCTTCTAAGAAAAGGATTATGCTTTTTAAGGTCCCTGCTGACTAGTTGGTGATATGCTGCAGACCGATATTTGCTGGATTCCTTTTTCATGCGTGTAGTATCTTTTTATTGTAGTAGCATTGGGATACTTCCTTAGTTTGTGTACAATAAATGTAACCTTTCACACTTGTTTCTGTTAACTTTATCAAAGTATCATTTGATATCATGTATGGATACTCCTGTCTTTTTGAAGATAGCACCTCCTGGATTTATGTGTGATTATCACTATTTTGGATAGTTTTGTCAAAGGGCTGATGACAAATTTTTTTGTTCTTTTTCCAGAAAAAGAATAGTACCTGCCTCTTTATGATGTTTATACTGAGGTTGTTAAACTTTAGTAGTGTGCTCCAAACCCAAAATAACTTGGGTTTGCCATGTGACCTGTTTCAAAATACAGATTAGTGGGCAGGTTTACGTGACTTATCACAACTTACAGTGCTTAGTAATGCTCATTATGGTACACATACTTTCAGTGGAATGCTTTTCTTTATCCAAATATTTCAGAAAGTTAACTTGCCCCACTCTGTCCAAAGTTGCTTTTATAAGGCCACATAAAATTAATGATATTCTGCAAGCATTGCCTAATAATACTATAAGAATAACAAAATGGAAAGCTTTAAAGTTGTGTACCAAAATAACATCACTGCCATTATACCATAAGGGAATAGCTGGAATAATACTGATCTAATGGGATAATATCCCTTGTCTTTTATGTTTTATGAGAAATGTATGAAAATACGCTTGTGAAAAGAAAGGGAGGAACAATGAGACATGCTTAAACTAAGGAAGCAATTTTTCAAAATATGAAAATAAGACACAGACTTTTTAACATGAACTTAGAAATAGCTAGAGGAAATACAAACTTTCATGCTAAGCACCCAGACTTTATTTAGGCCTTGTGAACTGTATTCAGGATCTACACATGAGTAAGGTAGTAGAACAGAAAGAAGACCGGCAAAGATGATGCAATTTTTCCTCTTTTACATGAATTCGCATACCTGGTACATGTAAGAAATTCTTTTCCCTTGAATAACTTACCAAAGACTTGCAGAATCCTTTAAAATACATTTCCAGTCCTCATTGTTTCAAAGTCAAAAACAAATGTCAATTAAGTGCTAACTGAGTGTAAATCAATACCGTGATGAGTGGTTTGCTGATAGGTGCTCTGTGCAATATGCTAGCCCTAATAGAGTCAGTAGAAGACCCAAATAATCTAGTTAAGTGTGTCTGAAGTCAGTGCAGAGCCCATAATGTCCTTTTCCCTTAATTATTTGTTTGACAGAATGGCAGTGCCTAAGAAGTCACCAGTGTCTAGGAATAAAGAACACACTTTCTGGAATGAAAGTCAACCTGTACTTGAGCCAGCTGTAACAAAAAGAATCGCAAAGTGGGTACATTTTCCGAACCTGGGTTTAATGACAAATATATTTGAAAACCTTGTAAACTATACAAAAGTCTTGAACATGAATAAGACTTCAAATGTTTCACAAACTCACTGCCTGACATAAAAATGAAGGTATACAGTGCATGCTGGATAATATGGATATACTTGTTTCATGCTCCCCTGCTCTCTTTCTGTAGAAACGAAGTTTTGCAGTCAGGAATAACCAGAATAGCTTCTGACAGAGCTCAATTTAGTGACTTTAGAGGTATAATTCTTTTGCTGACGAGGTTGTGCACTCAGCAGACCAGTTTTGTAATCCCATCTCCAATAAATCAGTCACATCTCTATGGATTTTAGAATACTTGTGGCCAGTTTGTTCTATATGGGAGGAAGACCTGCAAAAATCTCTATGGTATAAAGGTAAACTATCAAAGTATTTTGAAGAAATTTGAATTTTCTCTGGACAACTGATTTTCCTTGCCTGGTATGACAAGTGCCTAAAGTGAGACTTACTGTGCCGCTGCTCATCTCCTGTAGATACGTTACCTCTACCTTTTTTTTTTTTCCTTGTTTTGTGAACAAAATGATCTATGTCCACAACTGTGTTGTTTCTGATTGCAATCCCTGAGTGTGAATTAGGCTTGTGTTGATACAGGCTGGCTTGCTTTCTGCTTTAGCTGTGTGTTCTCACTTGTTTACCTGGCGTCAAGTATACCTTTCACCAGAGCTTTGTGAGCTGATTCAACACGCTAACCTAGGAGTGCAAGGAAAGGCAAAAATAAGGTGTACCGCTCTCTGGCAGAAGTCACCAGAGTCATTTGAGCAGCAAGTGTAACGCTGCTCTCAAGGGAGAAAGTAAAACGATGCAGCCTGGAGTGAAGAAGAGAGCAGGAGCAAGATGTCCTGTGGCAGTGATCTGTTGATTACCTCAATGATCCTGGAGGACCTTGCTCCAGAGATGCTATTTTGTTTGGCAGAGACTGCCGCATACCAATCGGTCAGTACCCCACTGCAGCTCTCCTCTTCTTATCACTATGGGCTACTCACCTTGCCTTACAGAGAATAAGTGCGGAGAGAAAAAAATCAGAGAAGTGTTACGTGCTTAAAGTTACATTCAGTTTTAACTTTCAATGTTGTTGTGCATATGTAGTAATTTGACAACTGAATTAAGCAGTACCAACCAAAGGAATGAACAGCTTGTGGGGACAAAGTGGTGCCTCCGGTTCAGAAGTATGCAAGAGATCTCTTAGCATGAAATAGCTAAAGGGGAAGAGACTTGTATTACTCCCATATATAAATCATCCTGCTGGATGAAAGGGTTTTTTCATGTGTGTTTTAGCTTTGATTAAACTGTGGGCCATATGGGCAAAAATACTTACTTGACTGAAATCTCTCTGAAGCAAGGGCCTTATTTTTATTCTGTGGGTAATGCTGGTTGCGTGAGCTGAGTATTTTCTTTGATGTCAGTCAAGGCACCCAGGCTTTTGACGCAGTATGTATATGAAATGAAGGTGAAATGTATTTACTGACCAGAAGGCATACGGTCGAGTGGCCTGACAAAGGTTCTCTTTCCTGTTGCAGTAGTTTGTCACAATAAAACTACTCTCCAGATGCTGACTAGATACTTCCTACTTAAAATTTCTTACTGGTTAAAAACAAAAACACACCCTGAAAAAGTGAGATTTTAACACAAATATGTTTTGATTTTTACTCTCTAGATCCTGAAAAGGGCCATTAAGACCCTTAGTGTGTTACCTCTCTCTTCTTCATGAAGGATTCTGACTTTCTGACTTCTCTTACCATACATTAAAATACCCCAGCCTGCTACTGGCATTTTTTTCTTTTTTTTTTTTTTTTTTAAAAAGTTATGAAGTGGTGTGACTGCATCATGATTTTTTCTGTCAGAACTAATTAGAATATAGGAGTGGGTCAGCAGTCAGATTTTCTTGTTAGTCCCACTGAAAATAGCCTAAGGGGCAGAGACATCACTTATTGTAACTTGGATTGAAGGAAAACTGTAGGCAGAATTTTCACAGCTGCAGATCTAAAAACATATTTTTTACTGGAATGATCTTGACCACACTATCAACCTAGTAGCTCCAAATTCCTGGATACTTGACTGGTGTGAAGAAAACACTATGTGACATATGCCACAGGATTGACCGTGATCAAAGAAAAATCACTGATTTTTATTTTGCAGCTTTCTTCCCCCCCACATGTAGGGGGAAAGACACTTCTACGGCCGTACTCCATTTATGATTGAAATGAAACAATGTCAGGGGAAGTATGAGATGGTATCACTTCAGACAGTTTCAGTTTGTCTTAATAGCCAAACCCTTAGCTCTGTCTGTGAGTTTGTCATTCCTGGTGCTGGTCAGGTTACAGCACTGTTTCCTCTTGTTCTTAACTGTGATATCTGGTATCTCAGCTGCCTTTGGCAGGTAGCTCTCTAGTGGTGGGGAGCATTGCTCTACCCTAAGGAGTGACTAAAAGCATGTTAGTTTTAACACTTTCTACTCATGGTTGTTTTTTTTTTTTTTGATGGAGGTTTCTCTGTTTGTATTGGCTGTATATTTCTGTTGCTGTCTTTTGGGTTACCAAAAACCAAAACAAACAAATGACAAAACAAACAAAACAAACCCCGCAAACAACCCAAGCCAACATTTCTTTCTGTGTTCTCCCTAATATCCTAACCCACACATGGTATATACAGTAATTTTATTATATGAAGATGTTATTTTTTTGCTTACAAAAAAGAAATGAAGCTTTTTAGCTACTGCTGTGAGCATGCGAGTATGGGTGAATGAACTTAGCAGTAAACACAGGTGTATTTAAGGTGTAGTCTGTGATATACTTGGGGATTTTTAGGGTAAAACCATCATTAAAAGAGTATTAATATCTGTTAGTTTTTCCTGTTACTTCTCTTGTTGACTCTCTTTGTGAAACCATTTTTTCACTGCATATCAGTGATATGTAATAACAATGTTTTTGAAGATCGCTTTTTTTCACTGCATGATTATTTCCAGTGACTTGGTTTGTACCATGTTCCTACACAGGCATCAACACAACTGTAGGGGCAGGTGTGAGTGACCAGGACGGGAAAGTCTTGACCTGTCTTCACTGCTTAGCAACAACAAAACAATCTTAGAAATACTATAGTTTTAAAGTGTAATGTCAAAAAAAAAAATTAGTTATTTAACAAATCTGATTTAAAATCTGAATGTGAAGGAAGACAGTGATAGTGCAAGGTTGGAAATGAGGTCACTTCAAAACATTCCAGACGAGCTGTGAAATACAGTTCTGAACTAAGCTCCTTAACAGTTCCTGGATGAGGACTTCTGTAAAGTGTCAAGAAAGATTAAACATTTTCCTATAGTAGAATGAAATCTGCAGATTTATTTGTTAATGCCTATAATCGGACAGATTCAAGAAACCAAAAAAGAGGGGACTGAGATGGCTTAACAGCCAGGATGAAGATAGAGAGTGAGAGGGAGGCAAAAATCTGCTTGTCTAGTTTTGTTCAAGTCCTGTGTAATGTAATTTTAAAGGGAACATCTAATCAATATGCTAGGCCGTGTTTTAAATCACCCACTTTTTTTTTTAAAGTTACCTATAGCTGAATTGTTAAGAGGGTAGGGATGGAAGGCTGGAAGGGAAAAAGAATCATATTACGAATCTTTTTTTTTTTTTTGACACCTACAATAACTGCTCTTTAATGATTAACACTAGTCATCAGATCTTTCCCTTTCTGAAAAAGTATCATAAAGATCTCCTGCTGTTCCCAGCAGTGCCCCGCTAATTCAGCTCACTAGCAAAAATTAGCAGCAGGAAACAAGCCTTTGAAATTTTCATCGTTTATGAATAGCATTGTTCATTCGGCAAAGGATATGGGCTCCTGCTGTAATTGTTCCTGTGTTAAGAAGGCTGCAAGTTATTTTCTCTCCATCAGTCTTTTTTTTTTTCTTTAAAAAAAAAAAAAAGAAATAAATCAATAGCAATAAATACACATACAATTAAATAGTGGATTAAACAGCCAACTGAGTGACTAAGAATTTCTTTCACTTTTGAACTCTTCTGTTTTTTTTTTTCTTCTCTCTGAGGGAGGACTATTGTGCTGCCATTGCTTCGCAAACACTCGATAATGCTAAAGTGCTTTGAAGTTACCATTGGAGAAAATAGAACAACAGATGGAGCATGAATAAACCCACACTGCTGTCTTTTTAATCTGAACAAAAGCAATTTTTCTTGGCAAAAATAGTTAATATTTAATTCCATTTACTTATAGAAGTTTGATCCCAGATGAAAACACAAAGACTGAGGCAGAGCTGTATATACAACTGCTCAATGCATCTATAGCCTGGCTTTTTATTAGGAAGATAAAAAAACTTTGTCTAGCATGCGTTATAATAACTGTGATAGATCTTGTTCAATACTGATATGGAGGCCACTGGACCCAAAGGAATCTGTGAACTAGAATCTCAGTAAGATGCTATTACTTTGTCGTTTCCATGGTGCAAAGCAAAAACTCTGGACCTCTCATTTAGTATGACTTTTCTCATGTGTAACTGTTATTAGTGGTTATAACTGAAGTTGCCATTCTGGTAGTAAAAGTAGTGTTTAAATCTCAAGTGTATTCCCATCGTAAATAAAACATCTGTGTATTTTTATTACCACTTTCTAATATTCTTTTTCTTTTCATTTTCTTCAGCTAAAGATGAGATTTTAATGCCTTGCCTTTGGACATTGTTTTCCCCACAGCAAATTTTCTAACAATACGTAGCTGAAGGATAAAACAAGCTGGTTTTGCTGGTCATCTTGTGGTTAAGACTCAGGGTCACCCATCTTCTCTTTTTCCCCCTGCAGTTTTTACCAAGATGGATATTACAGACCTTTTTTGGGGGGAAAAATATTGTAAAGCAAGCTTCTTCTACATTTTCTCTTGTGAACAATACAAGATTTCCTACTGAAATGGCATTTGAGTTTTCTTACTCTCATTCAATAGTTGGTCCTTATTAACAGTCAGAAGTCATGCGCCTTCTAAAATTCTGTGCTGCCACATTTTCAGTGTGGATTTACTTCTTCCTTCTGACTGAGGGTTTCATGATGGAGCTTCACAGACTGATCACCACTGTTCTTCAGAATTGAGTGAAAAGATACATGATGAATTAAGCCCTACAAGTTCAGGCAGCATTACTTTTTCTCAGCCTTGTGTAATGCTCAGGATTTGAAGGAGCATTCCTTCCTAATTAGCCCTTGCAGTCACAGATGGCATGCTTGACCTGACTTCTTTAAACTTGGTTAGAGGCAAGATGTGGGAAAATCAACAAACAAACAGAAGAGGTAAAAAACGAACAACCCGTGCAAACTAAATGAGTTTGGATAGAGATACTGTTGTTTCATAAAAGCAATATAGCAGAGCAGCATGAATAAATATAGTTCTGCTTCCACAGGTTTTGTTAGACGTTCCAGTAGCTAATGATAGGAACAAATGAAAAAGATTGTCAGCCTGTAACAAGTCTCTGTGGCCAGACCTCCTTCCTGACATACTTATTTAAGTGACGTCGTATCAGTACGTATCCAAGTTCTACAGTGCTGTCACTGCTGCATAGAAACAAAGGAAAAGAAAATATGTTTCAGTATAAGTTTTTTGAGAGAACCGTAGGTTTTTTTGCTGAAGGAAATGTAGATGTGCTTGAAATGGCTTTATTACTAATGATGCAGTTCAGATTAACTCAAAGTGGAGGACACAACTGGAAGCATGTTGTCTGTATTGGCTAAGCTGCCACAAAACTGGTATCCAAGTCTTTTCGCAGTAGTTAAAGAGTAGCATAGGCAGAGTGCTGGTCCTTCTGGAATGGGAGACAACATGTTTAAACTTACATGATGCTACTTTCTGCCTTAATTTAGCATTGAGGAACAGCTATAGGAGAATTTTCAACTTTGGACATAGATTGTGTTAGGTTTTTTTCCAGTTACTATTTTTCTTTTTTTTTTTTTAATACTCCATACATGGACTAGTTGCTTGCTCAAACCATCCTCTTATTCTTTCCATACTTCTAGGGATATTCGGTGACCTTTTGAGTCTTTTTCACTCTGCCTTATGAATCCAAATATTCCTTCATTTCTCCATTTTGCCAAGAAAAAAACGAACCCCCAAACTCTCAAACTACTGCCTTAAATCCACATAAAAAATACAGTGCAACATAGAAGAAAGGTTCAAGAGTGACTTGACAGTCCAAAACTCTAGCTGGTCTGCCAGTTCAGGAACTGTCTCCTGTATCTGAGTAGATATCTGTTCTAGGTAGGCTGTATAGGTAGGGGACAATGCAATGGGATATTGACACGAGGACAATGACGTTGGCACAATGCCGGTGCAAATATCCCTTAAGGAGATGATGCATGTCCGGGTATTTCAGATTGTTACATATACTAATAGTACGTCTTATGAGGGGAAAAAATAATGCTACTGAATCAAGCCCTTGAAGGAGCAAGATACTTCTAAGTACACTGTCGTGCAAAGAAATAAGCGAAGAGAGGAAAGGTGTTTCAGTTGGAGTAGGTGATCCTTGTTAGATCCCTTCCAACTGAACTGTTCTATTCTGTTTCACTAGCTTAACAGAAATTCAATGCACGTTTATTGCACACGCCTTTTGGGAAGTCTTCAGAATTCAATTAAGTACAACATAGTCCTGCTGTGCCAAGATAAGAATATCAGAAATTTTAAGAACGTGAAAATGTTATCTACACAGCATGGCTCTTTTTGTTGTTGTTGTTGCTGATCTCAATCCATTTTTCAGCTTTCTTACTATTCCTTCAATCATTCCCTCCAGAAATACATCTAGATTGCTCTTGAGCTAATTCACATGCTTTGCAGCCACTGCCTTCCACTATAATTTATTGTTTCTTCAATAAACAATTTTGTTTTGACTAAATATATGACTTACTCTCAGCTTTCTTAAAGCCATTGTTCCCAGGTTAATGTCAAAGATTTTCTTTAATATTTAATCAGCAATCTAACTTAATTTTACCTTTGTCATTGCCTCTTAAGTATCTCAAATGTCATGGTTATTTCAAAATTTGCCTCTTCAGAGAAAATGCATTTTTATTCTGGTGCTAAGACTGAGATTACAATAAGATCTTGTCAGATATTTGAAATATGAACTTAGATTTTGCTCTGTACCCAATGAAGGGAAAATAGGCGTGTATCTGTACTTGAAACAGCATGGTGAAACTAATCTAAACAAGCATGTTTGCATGGCTGGACTTCTTGACATTCCCTTTCTTCTTGTTTTTGGGTTTTGTTTTTTTGCTCTGCTTTGTTTTAGGTAGCGAGTGTTAGCAAGTGCTTACAAGTGACTTCAATGTTAAACATACAAGCAAGCCAGCATCTTCAAGGAAGATGTCCTATAATGGGCTCTTCCCCTCCCCGAGACTAGTATTCTCCTCCAGCTTTCTTTGTCCAAGCTTGTATTTTAAGAGAGAATGTTCCCCAAGTGAGAAGCTCCCACAGCAAGTCAGAGAATATGACTGGAAAGAGTCAAATAGAACACGGACTTTAACGGTAGCTTAAACTGACTCTTTATCATAGTGGAATTTATGGTGAGCTCATCATTACTGTAAAGCATGGTGAATGTTGTTTAATAATGCTTGGTTTTTATAAAGGCAGTCTTTATGATGATCACAGCTGTGATGAAGGAAACTTTGTCCCGTTGTAGGGTCTTTGAGAATCTAGCCTAAATGAAGTGCCTTTTAAGAAAGGAAAGAGAAGACCTAATGATTTAGATCACCGTGTGTGTCTTTCTAAGGACTTTGGGACAGTAAAAGTCAGACATTTAGATATTTAGGAATCTAAATCTTACTGAAAGTCAATGGAACTTTTTATGGCCTGCATCCCAAAACTGTATGCAAAGAAAATTAAGAATATTAAAGGAATTTAAATTACTTGGAGATTTTGTTCAAGGCCTGCAGCACATCTGTAAAGCTCAGATGAGCTGTCATTATAAAACATTATAAAGATAGTTTGATATTACTTAATTACTCAATTTGAGTTGTAGGCTTAGGCCACAGTATTTTCCAAAATTAGGGTTATAATGTCCTCTTTGTGGAGTGAAAAAACCTGGATAATATGTGTTCGTGATACTTCTGCCCTATACAGGAATCTCCACCACATGTTCCAGTTGCTCTGAAAAGCAGAAAATAAGGCTTGTATTTTTCTTTACCTCTAAAGAAAAGGAAAAGACTTATCTTGAAATATTATTTTTTATGAGAAAAGTTTTTCAAATTTTTGTTTAAAAAGGTAATGAAGAAATGAGACATCTAGGAATTCTGTATTTCATCTTAATTTCTGAATATTGGAAAGTAGTTTTGGATCAAAGTAAATGACAAGGTATCCTTGCAGATACAGATGTATTGGTACATAAAGTACCAGACAAGTACTTTCTATAGAGTGTTTATAGAGTATATTTCTATACTTTCTAGAGACTGAAAGATCCCCATTAGACAGTTTCTTGTACTATTGATCCCAAAATATTTGTGCCTTGTCTGTTTCACACTGTGACTTTAAATTATGATCTTACAACTGTATCTAATCTTCTGTAAAGTGAGTGTAGGACAGCACTCTGTTTAAATTGCCAAAAGGCTTTGAAATGGAAAAAATTACTTCACAATTTGGAAACCAGACCTGGGTAAATTCTGGAAATCATACAGATAAATAAGAACAACTTGAACCTAAAGAAATTATTCATACTCAAATTAACTTGAACTATCATTTTTGGGTTAGAAGTTGCATTAAAAGTTTCAAAATGATTAATACTGACATGAAATTTTTAGTTCTAAGTTTATTACAATTCAGTTATAGGATTAGAGAGTTTTTTAGCATATTTAAAAGCATGTTAAAGGCAATTTTCCATTTATGTGCTGCATGACACACATGCGTATAAATTCAAAGAAAATAAACTAAGCTGGTTTCCTGCCATCACGGAATATCCATAAATAATAGATAGAGGCTTTTTTTAGACCAACATCATTCATGAATACTGAAACAGAAATTACAAGGGGACAAACAGAATATCATTTCAAGGTGTTCATAATAATAATGGTTTTGATGTTGAGTATACTTACAGGAGAAAGCTTTTGGAGTTATGAAACATTTGAGTCTCACTTTGCTTAATAGCCCTTAAAAGCCATTTATTTCTTCCTGTGCTCTTATCTCTATGAATTATTCTTCAAATAACTGTTATTAAATTTTAAGATCTCCTTTATTTTAAGACATTATTCTTTGCAACTTAAAAAAGCAGTGAGTTATTGAAAACATATTTATCTGAGTGCATACAGGTGAGCAACTAATAGGCAATCTGGTTGTTAATGTATTGTAATCTCTGACTCATTTTTTTTAGTCACATTGAGGAAAATAAAAAGAAAAAAAAAGGGGGAGGGGAAAAACCTGAGGAAAAGGATTAACTCAAATGTGGAAGATGCAGGGGAAAAGAGGATTCTTTCCTTAAAAAAATAAAAAACCACAAAAAAAACCCCCTCCTTTCCTTTTTATTGCTTCTTGAAAAAATATAAAACAGGAAATAGTACAAAAATTTATCTTGCGCCTTAAGATTCAGTTTAGATGCTTCAAATTCTTTGATAGTTTCCTCGTTATAGTAACTTCCAGCGATAAGTCATTAATTTTTCTCATGAGAAAGGAGGAAAAAACCCAAAAACGCTTGCTTTAATGTTTTAGAGGTAGAAATTACTTATTTCAAAAAAAACTGTGGGTTTTAGTAGCCACAATCCTTTGATGGATAAATGTTCATCATATTAAGAACAGCACTGGGATTTGTTAGAGAGGTGGAATGCAAGATAAGTGTATTTGACAAACGTGGGGCACTCTTCTGTCTCAACTGTATTCCTATTGCACTTCTTTAGGGTTAAATCACCTGTAGGATAAGGAATCCTACATGGCTTTGTAATGGAATTTGATTTATAATGAAGTATAATATGCCTCTTTTCAATATGGAATCTTAATTGTCCGTGAATTTGCCCGTTTTAGTTGCCTTTCATGCTTAAGATCAGTTTTGAATCCTAAATCATGATGTGAATGCAAAGTTCAGCTGTCAGTTTTAAGCTTTTCTTCCAATGAATGTCTGAACACGGTCATAAATTCCCAAGTACCAATCCAGAGAAGCTTTTACAAAAGGAAAATGAAGTTCTCGATGAGACCATGGAGTATATAAAAATATTTTTTTCAGTAGGTCATTGCAGTACTCTCAAATTCGATAGCTTCTCAGATTACCCCTGAGTTTACTTAAAAACAGATTTTGATACTAAACAGAGCACAGCTGCAGAAAATAATTTATGGAGGGATTCGAGTTTGTTCATCTTCCTCCTACATTTTTTGCCTAATTAAAAATAATTTTACTATCATTAAAACCCCCCACATAAATCTTATGTAACGTTCTTGTAACCTACTTAGCATCTCAAACCAGGAGTTTTATTGCATTGATTTATTTTTATTTTTTTGTAATGAACCTGCCTAGAAAGAACTAAATCCTTAATATATGTATATCTTAAACCAGTGCATTTTTTGGTGTATCTTTTGATGTATACTATTTTAAAACACATATGTAGTATGCTGGAATGAATAGCTTTGAAGCAGCACTTTACATTTATGAGGTGTGATATTATGGATGCTCTGAAGCTGAGCATTGAAGAAGTTGGTTGTCCATTTTAGTTTGCCCTTCAGAATGGATAAACTTCTGATATTTCCCAACGGTAAACCGTATATTCATAATTAAGCAACCAGAGAAAATTTCAGTTAACTTATATTGTCAGTGAGTAGTATTTGCTCCCTTCTTTACCCTGCTGGCCACCTGCAGCACTACCTGTCAGCGCTGCCAGAGCCATCCAGTGTGGCCCTGGGGGCCGACAGATTCTGAGAATCCTCTCGCAGGGAATGGAGACAACCCTCAGTGCCTTGGCTTCCTTGATCACGCAGGAGAGTAAGCCTAAGCAAAGTGCTTTCCAAACAATTTTTCTTCAAAACAGAACTAGGAAAAATTTTTATACTGAAAGCTTTGGAACAGGCTGCCCAGGGAAGTGGTGGAATTGTCATCCCTGGAGGTATTTAAAAGACAGGTAGATGTGGTGCTCAGTGACATGGTTTAGTGATGTTTCCTGTCGGTGTTTGGTTGATGGTTGGACTTGATGATCTGAGAGGTCGCTTCCAACCTAGACAATTCTATGATTCTATGACTGAAATTTCTGCACAGCCTCACTGCTACTAATCGGGTGTTACTTCGGGTGTGGGTGATTGATGCTTGGCTGCTTTCAGGGCAACATGAAATAGAGGGAAGTTCATGAGAGTCAGTCTTTTCATGGCTTATCTATGGTGGAATGCATGGTGTTTCTGGAGCTGGCTCTGGCTTGCTTCACTATGTTAGTACGTTATGATGCTGTTCATTGATCCTTAGTAAATCTGGAACAAAGGCTCTATACAAATGAAACAGTTTTGTCTCTTAAGGTATTCATGCTTTGAGGGTTTGCAAACATATTTAAAGATATTTCTGGACCTTGTGTTCACTTGTGTCTAAATAATATGAAAAATTATATAAATGGACAACAGATTCACGTTTCAAATTTCAGTAACTCAATGGAAATTATTTTTACAGCCATGGAGAAGCTGTCTGTTTCTTGTTTGTTAGATTTGTTTTTATTATTCAGAGTTAACTAGCAAAACAAAAGTATTTTGTGTTTTACTTAAAAAACAACAAAACCAAACCCTAAACAATGCAAACAAAAACTATGAGCATGCTAATAATTGAGATCTACATTTTATCTCTGCATATAATTGTATTGTAAACACTCATTTATCTTTAAACTATGAAGTGACTTTTATTGTGAATGTTAAGGAAAAAAAAAACCAACCTGAAAACTGAACTTGCATACTTGACTGAGTGAAACGTATTTGCACATCAATCATTTCCCTAAGGAAGAATCTAATAATTTTTCCAGTAATATGAACTATTGTTTTTGTCAATGTTTTTCTTGCAATACCCTTTCTAGAAAGTCGGCGATTTTGTTGCAACATAAATTCTACAAGTATGATTGTGTTTGAAAAGATACCCTTTTTTTTTTTTTTTTCATTTCTCCAGTTGTCGTCAACAAATATTTGAAGAGTGATATCACCATTAAGTACAGTTTCATTGTCACATCACTTGAATGTGTGCTCAGTCACTAGGAAAATCTTGTATACTTTAGATCTCTTGTTCTTTTTTGCTTTTCACATAAGAGTGAGCACTCTCTGCTGGCTCAGTAAAACATTAATAGTTGAAAATGGCTTTTATTTCTGTGTCATCCAAATATATAGTCAATTATATGATTTCATTTTTTATTGACAGTTTTGTGGATAGCAGTTGGAATTAGTACCGGTATGTAGTAAATGTTAAAAGTTGAAGGGAAAAAAAAGCACAAATATGTAGACATCAGTACTTTTGGATAACTTTTAAAGACATCTAATCTGTCTAAATTTGTTAACTGTAACTATAAAAACTGGCTAAAGAAGCAAGGGTTTTGATTGACTGAAATCCAGTCTCTGGATTTCTCTTTCCTCCTCTCTGAAATGAGGAGGTAAAAGTATTAGAAGTAGCTAAATTGTTTTATCTTCAAACAAAACAACGAACTAGCAGAAAAAAGGCAAAACCTGATCATAAATTAAAACTGAACCACAAGGTATTCAGAAGTCAGGAAATGGCTGAGTAGGCAAGCAGAAACCTCAGTTTTAAAACTTCTCTAGAATTTTTAAAATTTCTCTAGAATTTTTAGTACTTGAATTATTTTTCATCTCCCTCTTCTTCGCAAACCTCTGTTTCTGTCCTACTGCAAGATTACTGTTCCTGGCATTCAAAGGGAGATATAAGACTTAATCAGAGTATTAAATAGCTTTAAGGCAATGGATTGAGTGATTCAAAAGTAGAACTCCAAGGCTGTGGTTTTTTCAAGGTCAAATGGTGTTCAAATATGAATTTTAAAATAGATTTAAAAGATAGCCTTTAGTCACTGTTTGTACAAAAAAAAAAAATGCTGTGGTTACTTTAGGTAGCACTAACTTCTAAAATCTGACATAATAAACTGACTTCAGAAGCTAAGGCTTCCATTTCAGCTGAACTGACATGGTTTTCAATGGTATCTTTTTTTGACAATTATTTCCTGTATATTATTATCACTTTCCTAAGAGACTCAGAAGTCATACTTTTCTGGTTTATTAGAAAAGAAGACTTTAACTTCCTGCAAAACTTAAAGTAAAAATCAAAAACTTGAGCCTTCTTCAGAAGGTCACTTACTAATAACTAATGGTATCAAATTTATCTTCAAAACAAATGAACTTGCTATCAGTAATGTCAAAGTTTCACAGGAATAAATCTGTCTATTATTTTCTATTCTTATTTGCTAAAACGTAGGATGATACAGCCGTTCTCATTGATTGAAAACTGATTTTTTTTTTTCTACTTTTTAAAATTCTAGTTGTGGAAATGCATCATCTTATGATTTCTATACCTCTGCTTTTCTACTCAAATCTGTTGAAAGTTGCTGTTGTGGTCTGTTACAGATGGGAGAAAGTGTTGTGCTATGGACATGCAATAGATGCAGAATGTCTGGTTGGGTACTTTCACTGTAAATAATTTTCAGTTAAAAAACACAGAACCATTGAGGTTGTAACTTATGGTGATGCTTTTTAAGGAAAAAAAAATAATACCATGAAACTTTCTTAGATAAATAATGAAAATAAGGATGAGTAAAGAAGGTAAAGTGGTAAAAAGTTCAGGCTTAGCAAGTGCTATCAAGTAAATGACCTTAAGTGGTGTTATAGTCCACACAAATTATGTCATTTCTCTTATCATGCCTCTAATGGAAAATCTGGTATAGCAAGGTATTCATACGTTGAGGTTGTTCATGAGGGAAACAATGTAATATTTGGCTTCTGTACTGCTGAAAAGAAAAAATTAAGTGGTGAAAGCTATTATTTTTGCTAAACATTTTTCTTGTTTATACTCTTGGTTTTTTGTTAACTGGAACTGCAGGCATTACTGTCTGTAAAAATGTCCACAATTTTTTCTTCTTTGATTTTTAATGTTACTGTGTTTTAACAAGACCAGGCATAAAATGATTAACAGTTCTCTTGTTAACAAGAGTCTTGCAAGTCTGTTTATAATTTGGAAAATTTCATCTTGTATTAAAAAAAAAATTACACTGATTTGATGTACTAAAAACCTACAAGGACCCAACTCAGAAAATAAAAAAAACCAAAACAACAAACCAAACAAAAAAGCCCAATATGCAGTTTGTTTTTTATGCCCATGGGTTACACAGTTCAAGACATGAGAAACGTTGTTCTTTTCCCCACCAACAGTTTTTCAATTAGCCTCAGAAAATTCTGTAAAATCAAGTGGAAAATATAGCGTATATATATTTTCTATTAAATAAGCCTAATCCCTTATTTGCAAAACATAATTGTATCCCAAAAGACCTAAAACTTTCTGTGGCTTCCCACATAATGCGACGTGGTTGACTTTCATTAACTATGCTTTTCTTGTCCTGATTTGAATGATAACAAAATATTGTTAGTGATGGCTGATGTTTTAGTTCTCTACAGTAATTTCTTGGAGTAGGTTTGCTTCAAAATTTTTATACAAAATCCAAATTCTTTATCTATGCAGGTTCCATGTATGTAGTCAGGGTTGAGCATTGTAAGATCTCAACTCTTATATCTGTTTGCAAATTCCATTAAACACTTAATATTTATTTTTCATTTACATAAACAATTGACTGCTACTATGAAATAGCAATAATTTCAGCCATAGGAGAAGAAAACAATATGTGTTTTTGGTTGCAGTCTTATGAGAGTTACTGCAAAACCTACTAGAAGGCTGTCCCGGTTTGAGGTAAAACTGAGCCAATTTTATGTTCAGTAATTTTACTTTTTTAGCTGGGCCTCTTCTAATTAACTAAACTCTGAAATTAACAGCATATTGTTTAGAAACTGTTCACTCTCACAGTGATAAGACCTGATTATACCAAGGAAGGGTGTGCAGAGAGCCCCTTGCTTATATGTATTGCTATAACAACCAAGGTCAGGTAACTTCATTATTTGCCCCGTTGGAGGGATGGAGGAAGAAAAGCATAGAGGGGTCACATCTGTAGGGAGGAGCGGACAGGACAGGTGACCCTAAACTGACCAACAGGGTATTCCATCCCATCTGCATCATGCTCACTATAAGAGCTGAGGAATCACAGGGTCAGCTCTCTTTCTCCAGTGGCTGATGTCCAAGGAGGACCTGCGATCCATGTGTTCCCAACTCTAGATCCGGAACCCAGCCCCTGTCCGTCACCGAGTCCAGTCTGGGACTTTTCCTGGTGCCTGCTGGTGACGTGATTGTTATCCTGGGAGCTTGATATGGCTTTGCATATACTGTATACTCTTTTTCCTTTTCTTCTTATTATTTATTATTTCATTATTTCTAATTTTTTCATTAAAGCAGTTTAGTTTTTTCTAATCTCATAAATCTATTTATCTCTTCCTCACCTCTCTTTTTTAGAGGCAGGAGGGAGGGACCATCTGTCGTTCTGATTGCTCAATCCAGCCAAAAGCCCGACAAAGGCTTACTCTCATAAGCATGACAAGTTTCTTAATTTTGCTGCTTGTAGGTTTTGTAATTTATTTTTTTTTCTTTTTATTTTATTTATTCACTCAAAACTTCCTGAGGCTGAATTCTTCCCCCCTTACCTCTACATTTTACTTTGGAAAAGTTATCTCCCAGTATAATTAGTTGCTCCAGACAAATAAGATGCATTTACACTTGCTGTTTCAGACTACTAAGAACCACAAACAAACAAACAAACAAAAAAACCTAACACAGTTGTGTGTCCCCTCTGTCCTCCCCCCCCCAAAAAAAACAACCCAAACAACAACAAAAAAACCCTAAAACCCAGAACAAAAGAAACACAAAACCAAAAAGCTTTCTTGATGCATAGGAGAGGTTTCAGAAGATATTGATTGTTTCACTGAGTCAATAAACATTCCTGCAATCCCTTTTGTTAACAAATTCTAGGTTTGGCATGAAAATGACAGGCTAAATGGTGACACTTTCAGATTCCACTTTGTTTCCACTTCTTTCTTTGTGTGATATATTGGAAATTTACTGGGGAAATGAACAGCAGTATCAGGCTGCCTTGAAATTCTTTGTGGCGATGATACTTAAAGGTCTTACTATTTGAGATAAAACACTTCTTTTCAAGGAAGTTTGCTGCTGTTAGTGATGTTTTAGAAGTTTTTTTGCTTGCTGTCATTGATGGAAGTATTTTTCTACATGTAACAATATGTTAGTTCCTGATGTTAGCAGTCATAGACAGGTTATACTTGAGAGGTATCAGTTCAAGCTCTTTATATGAAAAAGGGGTTTTATCCTTGGCAGCAGTGATTAGGCTTTCTGGTTTAATCTGTAGTCAAAAAATTCTTCTTAAAAACAAAACAAACAGCTACCCTACTCAGACCTCAAAACCCACAAATTTTAAAGTATGCATGAAGGAAGGAAGCTAGGCCATTACCTTTAATTGAAGGCTTTTTACTATAAACTGGTGTAAAATGGACTTTGGGTTCATTTTCATTTGTACAACGGAGTGTTTCAAATTGTTACTTGCACTTTGAAAAGTAGCTTCACAATCTTGTGGTATTTCCTCCTAAGAAAAGAAAATTGTAACACCATAGTCTTCTTGTTGTAAAAACAAATGATGCTCTTACATTGTAAAAATGAGGAACTTTTAACTTCACGCCAATTTAAATGTCAATATAGAATTTTTATGCCAAATATTGAAAGTAGTTTCACCTCAGGATATAAAGCTTTTTACAGAGGCCTTTTTGTTGGTGTTTTTACTTCTTTCTTTTTTCTTCTCATTTTGTGTTTTGCCATGTCTTCTGTATGTAAATGCCTTCACATTTATTCTTAGAAGAGCTTTTGGATTAAACAGCTAATGACTTCTGCTCACAGTCCTAAAAGTCTGTTTTGCTATCTGGCACTACTTTGATGTCCACTTCTATCTTATCGTTTCACATCAGTGATAGATGTGGAAAAGGATTTACATTTTGCTGTCCCAAAACATGTCGTGAGACGTCGAAATTGTTGTCAGCTGGGTGAAGTCAATTTTTCTACAACTTTCAGAATTAGGTTCTCAAAGAACAAACTCCTTTGCCTAGTCAGGAAAAAGTAATTTTTCTTACTAATGGTACAAACTTCCTTAGTGACTTTTATGAATGTCCATAAAACCTGGTATTGACAGACCACTGTTGGGACTTGAAGGTAAACTCTCTGTTGTGCCACGTATTAAAGACTTCACCAGTCTGCTAAGCTTAAATACAGGTTGTGATGACACTGTTTTTATGATGAAAGTGCTTCTTGCCAAGGTATGAATCTGTGAAATTAATTTCTTCTCGGTCATCAAGCTGGCATAAGATGAATGACATTTCTTCATCTCTCATGAGTTGGACTTTTTAAAACTGGAAACTAGGAGAGGAAGGTTGTCAGCAGCTTTACAAATTTCAGACTCTTTCAGACAGAAATTGTCTTCAGTTAGAAAAAGGGATTAAAGGGTATACTGAAGTCTTGGCAAGTTAGAAGGGTGTAAAGGAAAAGGTAGAGATTGCTAGGTGTCTCTTTGCTTCTGAAATAATTTTAAAAAGGTGTCACTACAATATAAAGCAAGAAATCTTAAACTGTTCTACCAAGCCAAATTCCCAGATGCACTTAGTTTTATTAGCTGAAGGTTAGTTTTCATGGGACTTCCAGTTTTTGACATAAAAATGTTGCCACTTTCTGCTAGGTGCTAATAGGAAAAGCTGCTGCTATTGCTTTCAGATTACAGATCACACTGGTCGACTCAGAACCTGGCTCTGTTTTTCTGAGTGTATTTTTGAATATCTCTTTCTAAAAACCATTAGCAGAGTTAATGGTGCGCATATTTTCAGTAGTGTTTTTCTCACTCTTATTCAAAATACATTCAGAAATTGTCTGCTGATGAAGGTGAGATCTGTGGTCAGAGCTGTCCAATAAAACTTTGATAGCAGATACGAATGAAGACACATATTTCTGCTGATCACTCTTTAGATCGTTTAATTTTATATTAAACTGCAAAAACTTGTATAAGAATGAATGAATGATAAGTCCCACTTGAAACAAGAGACTGTAAAAATTGATTTTCAAAACAAAAGTTTTCTGACAATGCTAACAAACTAGCACTGGTCAGATATTGTGAAATCCCAAGAATGTTAGTCATTTGCATGTCTAAACTGTCCTGGTTATATCCTTCAGAGTATTTGTGAAATTCATAATAAATCACTATGCTCTTAAAAATCTATACGTGTAATACATGATACTTGCTGTTGCTTAAAATAAAGTTATGAATCACTTCATGAATAAGCTTAATCATGTTCATACTGATGCAAAATATATATACCATTTCAGTAACATATTTTGAAAATTTTTTTCTGAAATGCGCTCTTTAGTCTACCATGACAGTTAATATTCTTTTAAATACTTGTTATTTTATCTTAGATTATAATGTTGCTTTTTATAAGCAGTTTATTCATCCCAGCCTCATCTTAATAAAAATTTTTTACCAGTCCTTAAGTACTATTTCCTACAATATCCATATAGGAGCACTCCTGAAAATGAATGAAGAATTAAAAAAAAAATAAAATTAATTAATTCAAAGATATAATCACCTGTGCCATACTATCTTTAGTTCATGTGCATAAACATTACATTTATTAATTACATGACAATGTTATTTCCATGGGATCTTTGCCTCATTTAGCATGCAGTTTGAACTGCACACAGTTAATGATGCAGCTGTTTGATATTTATTTTTATTTTCACTGTCTAATGCATGAATACCTCCCTCATTCATTTGCTGCAGTCTCAAAGATCATGGTGAAGAGACACGGGAAACTGGTTCCCTGTCTTATTCCCTATGCTCTTCTGAGATTAGCAGTCCTACACTGATGTAAATGTAGATTTCTTATGTTTACAAATAATAAATCAAAGGTGTACATTTGTGTAAACGCAATTTGGCCCAGAGTAAAAGCAGATCAAAAGATCCCATATTACTTTTATATCCTTGTTCTTTTATTCACTGTGCCCCACTGAGTTTGTTTTTGCAAGCTGCTGGGCTCTCTGAAACCGGTCTCACAAGACAATTCTAAGTATTGGAATAACCATGATGCTATCCTTAATATTAAACTAGTAATTATTCCCCCCAGAATCAACAAAAATCTGTGCTGTTTCACTTTACAAGGCTGCTCATAAGAGATGACTATTAATATTAACTTCAGAAACATACCCTTAAAGTGAATCTTAGCCTCATGGAAATGAGTAGAAACACTCTCATTACAAATACTCATAAAGGTTCATCCTCTAAGATCATCTTTGGTACTGAGGAAAATTCATAACTTTCAGTTCTGTTGAAACTAAACTAGACTCTTTCTGCAGCTTGTACATGCGCATTTGGAACAGAAAGGGTAATATAAGTTGTTGAAACACAATTTGCATCTGACTTTGTGGATTAATGGAAATGGCTTCATATGTTTTTATGGTTTCATATATTTTCATGGTTTTAATATTTTCACACAGAATGCACACACTGATCTGAAATGACATAATTTCAGAATTTATTATTAAAAAACATAAAATTATGTTTCTCTTCCTAATGAATGTTGTAATTTCTTATACGATGAAATTTCAGAATTGGTTCTGATGTTATACCTTTTAGCATAATGCTTGAATTATTTTTAAGAAGTTTTCTTTCATCATACAGTTGATACTATTGATACTGTATTTTCAGGTTTCTGGTGGTCATATATGCAGGAGCAGGAAATGCAGTTACCTTGCCTTCGTTACATTGTTATACCAGTGACTGTTCTTTGCCAAGAGGTAAGAGAAATGTTCTTTAGTTTAAAGATGTGTTATAGTTTGGGGAATGCAGAATCTGAATTATATCCCCTTTTTTGTTATGAACTTTCTATTAACTCTTGATTGCAATGCACATAAAGAATGCACTCGTTAAAGGTCACGTTTCTTCTTGGGTTGACATTACACTTGCATTATTTATATAACAGTCTTTTCATGTGATTTCTGTATTGAAAAGAACAAAGAGAAGCAAAAGTAATTTTAACTTATCAACAAGCATGCCCATGTTTTCTTGAAACGTAGGGTTTTTTCTTTGTTGTGCTCTCATCTGTCACCAGGTAGCTCTATCAATATTACCCACAAAGTTGACTTTTTTGGTAAGAGTTTTATATTAGATGTGGCGCTCTTATTTGGGATAATTTCCCATGTGTAGCTATTGATTATGCCAACAGTGAAATTTCTTCAAATCCTATGAATTACTTTTGACATTTTTACACAGCCATAAAATTGTGTTACATTTCTTAAATGTTAAACATCAATTAGTTCCATGTACTCAGTCCCCCTGAAGTAATTATACTTGTGTAAGAGAAACTCACAGAACAGCCGAGGGCTGGGTGTACTGTACTGTACAATCCAGAGAATAATTGTCTTGCATGGTAGTGTCAGGAAATGTTTAATGATTCCAAGCTGAATGTGCTTGCTGATGTATTTTTTTTTTTTTTAAGTTCTATGGAGGGAAAGGAGAAGCACAAGACTGATATGCACAGAGACAAAAAGAATCCTGGCAGCTCCTTTCTCAATAGTTAAAAACAAATAATTCTGTCCTCAACAAATCCTCAGAAACTCAAGCTTACATTTTCTCAGGGTACTGATATATGCTGTTAGTATTGATTTGAGGCAGTGGCTACCAAAGAAGTCACACATTGATGTACAGAGTTATGTGTAAAGAGCTCTGACAGACTTCAGTTAGATTTTTCGTATTTTCCACAATCTGCAACAAGGTATGAGCAGAGGTCTTGGGTTTTGAATTATTTTCTTTATTTTACAAGGGGTAATGTTTTTTAATTGAAAGAGGGGAGATTTAGACTAGATGTGTCAGTGAGTGGTTAGAAGAGGAAAATCCACAGTGAGGAAATGAAGTAAAATACTCATTTGGAAAATGGGAGTTGGAAAAGAAAGAATAAAGCCTGTATTCCTTGAATGAAGTTCCAGCTTTTGAGCTTAATTTTGTCCTTAATGATGTTATTCCCTTCCCAGTGGTACTAATGTAAGATAAAACTGCATACTTTTCATGGGTTGCAGTCTGAATTTCTATATCTTAACAGTCTCAGAAAGCTCAAGGATTAACTTTTTACATTACAATGTATAAAACCAATTAAAATGATGCAGTAATGTATTTTACCTTCCCTGACCCTTAATGCTATATTGACAGCACCTACTATTTCCCTATCTTACCTATTTCAGGGATCCATCTAATCATCTATTAGAAAGTGACATGTATGCTTTCTTCAGCTATCATAATACCACCTATGGTAACTCTGCAGTGCTAAAATTTCATTACTTATTATAATATTGGACTTCCAGTATTATATGGCTTTGCATTTTAAGCATTTCAATGAGGACGACTGGGCACTCTTGTAGTCTTATCTCTGAACTTCTTATGAAAAATAATAAGATCCAAAAGAGGGTTGGGGAAACTCAGGTGGAATCATCATATTATAATAGTATAAACGTAGAAGCCCCTCAACAGCCTTCATATTGCTGGCACCTGGGCTTTTTCACAACAGAGCCAACCATTCATTTGAATAACAAAAGCATAGAGTTATAATATTAAGCAGAAATTATAAAGAAAACAATATATATGGATTTTTGGAAGGAATATAATTCTTTTCTTCCCGGACACAAACCAGTATCTATTGGAAGCTGGAAAAAAACTTTCCCTGGGGACAAGTTATCTCATAACTGCCTATTGCTTTGTCTTCACCTGATATTACTGCATACTTCTAAAGTGGTGAGCCCAGGGCACCTGATATATGTTAATATCCCTAGATTGGTGCCTAAGGCGGCCTTAAGACTCTTTCACATTATTACTATGTCACAAAAGACAGCCAGTGATCAGGCTCTGTTATGATTATGGAAATGACCAGTGCAATAAGTAGAAGTTAAGTGTAAAATAAGCCAATACCTCTTTTCTTTAAGAAGGAATTATGAGAGCTACTTTAGGGGAAAATAACTAATGAAGGTCTAGATCAGCTGCTGAAGTCAAAGTACTGCCTGAGGAGCCAACCAACTGATTTCTTTTTTTTTGCCCCTCTGAAAACGGGGAAGGGAGAGGGTAGACACAGGTCCATCTTTGTTACAGAGAGCATTTAGATAGTTTTGTTTTCTAAAATGCATGTTGCTCTTAATCTTATGTTTATTTTTCAAGCAATCATAAGCTTCATGTCCTATCAAATTAATTGAATTAATCATATATTTCCTTCCACTGTTTGTAGCATTAAGCCTCTAGAGTCTGTTGTATAGAGTTAATCCTCTGCAAATTGAATTTTTTGATCATTGCTCCCTGTATGGAGTTTCTTGCCTAGTGGGGAACTGTGTGTATGCAGGTAAGTAGATTGCAAAAGGGCTGTTTGTCATTGAGTGGCTTCTCATCAATAATTTTCCCTCATAAAGTGGTATGCTTCTCTATGGTTTTAATTTGGATACTCTTAAAGGTAGAAAGTCTCCTTATTCACTGTTACTTCATGAAGTTTTGTGTAAGAAATAGGTATTAAAAACTATCTGCTGACAGACAAAACGACTACTAATATAAATCCCATTTTCCTTTCTAATCTTATCTTGCTCATTTTCCTTATGCACACTTCTTTCATCCTATAGCTCTTGAATGTGACTCTAACTACTTATTGCCTTAGTGAACCAGAATTTCCATGCACACAAAAATATATATATTTCTGAAGATAAATGATCCAAACAGTCTTTCTGAATAATACAGAGTAATGAACAAGTGAAGTTATTTATAATTAAAATGGATACCAATAGTAATAGATGTTATGAGAATGTTTTAAAAAAATGAAACAAAACATGTTTTAGATGTTCTATACCTCATCATGGTTTCTGCAACCTGTGAGTGTATAAATGGTGCCCCATTGCTTCACCACAAAAATGCAAACTCTTCTTTTTAACCTATTCCAAATTGTGTTTGTACTTTCCATAGTAAAATATTTTGATAATATTATGCCTTTTGGAGTAGTCAACCAAGTGATACAGAAGGAAATCCAGAAAAATTGGTGAATAATGTTGGAAAGGCTGAGAGATTAAATACAAATATGATGCAAAACATAGTTATTTTATTAGTTGATTTAAAAATTACAAATAACAAATGGCTTTCTTTGCTATAGTGAGAATATTAAAACAACTAATGAGAGAATTAACTGAAGCTTAAGTATGTTAATATATTTGAAAAATGTTCAGTAAATTTTACAATACATTTGATAGAATGTGACAAAATATTTTTGAAGATTACTTACACTGTAGGTCCATCTGACTATGTAGTGATTCGTCTTTTAATATTATTATTATAAATGTCTCTTCTGAAAATGCAACATGATGATCATTCTTTAAGATGAAAGGTTTCTTTACAAAAGAGTTTTTGTTGATGTACACTTAATGAGTTGGTAAAGATCTTATTTAAGGATTATTTTTTTTTTCTCCTCAGTTTGTTAAACAAAAAAATCCCAAAACGTCCCATATTTCTGTCCACATCGCAATAGAAGTTAAGGTAGGCATACTTTAATCTTCACCTTTGGGTTTGCCTTTACAAAAGTTTGTTGTATTGCTGTTATACAAATAGTGTAATTACAATATGAACATTACTGTTCCGTGTACTGTACAGATGCTAACAAAGACACTTTTTTGTCCTTGAAGATTTTATCACTCAGTATGTATAGTGCCTTTCTTGTATGTGTTGTAAAGAACCGGAAGCAACTACCTAGGTCATCAGCTTCAGAATCCTGCAAACACCTATATTTAAAAAAAAAAACAACAAACAGTCCACAAGAATTCTTTTCTTTGGCTCTCCACAAAAATAATTCTCTTTTGTTGCAGTACTTGTAACTTATTTCACTGATGGTGCAACGTATTTACCAGTTCTCAGCACTGCTTCATGTGTTTCACTGTTGCAAAGGTCAGTGTCGCATTGGAAGCAATATTAGTGACTTGTTCAGGACAAGATGTGAGGCGAAACACAATGGACTGCTTGAAGAGCTATTGTGTCTCTGGCCTGTTTGGAAAGGAAATTCCGATTTTCTTGAAAAAAAATTTAAAAAACTAATTGTTTGTTAGATGTAAATCTCTTAGAATTTGAAAGTTTGAGAGCTTGACACACAAATTATTAGATTGAGTGTGATGTGCGTGTATTTGAAGATGGTTAATCCAAAGAACAAATAGAAAAGAATGATGGAGTTACAGATGTGGCTATGTCCCTTCTATTTAAAAAAGCTTTACTTCTGTAAATCCATAGACCTTAGTGGAAAATCACACCCTTTTTGTAAAAGGAATAAATTGAATGTACTAAAAAAATTATGTATTGTTTTTAATGACTACCTGAACAGCTTCCTATATATCACATAGTGATTGTCAAGAAAAATATGCCATTGTGAACTAGATTGGATTAATTTTTATTTATACACATACACAAATTATTACTATATATTATAAGAAATGGAAAAGCTACATAAACTTATTTTTATGTAATATATATTCTATGGAAAAAGCACTTGCACAAAAGCAAATCTGTTGCATTCTGCTGTTTTTCTGACCCTAAAATCCTTTGTTTGTAATGCAGAGGGACTTTCAGGTCAATCAGACGGTGTAAAAATGTATAAAATATTTTTCACTCAGAAATTCTGACAAACTCAAAAAGAAACGGGCAGTTTTTATCTGAAATGCTCTTACTAGAATATCAAAAAAAGAAATTACACAACAGTATCTGCTCTAAGGAAAATCAAAATTTAAGTGCATTCCTGGAGGTGCAGGCAATCTGTGAAACTAGCAGCCCAAAATCTCATTGATTCTTTTGTTTCATTAAAAGCCTTTCATAAGTCTGTGAATTAACTTATTACTTGCATTTGGAGTCATAAGAAGCCTCTGTGATGGTATAAAGCCAGCTGCCACCGTGCTATAGAGAAGCGTCTGCTCTGCTTTTGAAAAATAGAAAAATACACATCAATTCGTCAGTTACATTTTGCAGGCTACTGTACTGCTACTAATGACACCGCTAAATTTATTTGTCCTGAGTCTTCCAGGACTGTTAAATGTGCCATATAACCCAAGAGATTAAGAAGTATAGCAAAAATATTGCCCATTCAATACCTGTTTAGTACCCTAACCCTTTCATATATTTCGTATTGGAACCTTTTTTGCAATTTTTCGCATTTATATTTTTGCTCTGATTATATTTCATATAAAGTTGCACAAGTGAATGATTGTTTTTATGACATGTTCCTAAACTTCTTTCTTAAACTTTGTACAAAACCGGGTCCAATCCCTGCGGCGGGCCCGAGGCCAGGCCCGGATGGCGCTGCACAGAGGGGTTTCCCAGCCCAGGGACCCCCAGCCGGAACCAGGAAGTCCGCGGCAGCCAATCGGGCGCGGAGGGGGCGTGGCCAGGAGCCGCGCGGAGATTTAAAGGCGGCCGGAGCAGACCCCGGGTCGGTCGGCGGGGCGGCGGCGGCGAGAGCTGAGGGGAGGTCGGTCGGCGGCGGCTCCAGCCTGTGTAGAGCGTGGTGTGACGGGTGAGCGCAAGGGGGGAGCGGGCAGGCCGGTCCGAGGAGAAAGCGACCGTCCGGGGTGGTCTCCGCTGGGTCCGCAGCTGCGCTCCAAGGGAGTAAAGCGCCCCAAAGTGACCCGCTGCAGAGACACGCAGCCGTCCGGGTGAGGGGCTGCAGGGAATGTCTGTCACTCCTGCAGGAGGGCGGCAAAGGCAAATTTCAGTGAAATTCAGTGAAAGGCAGCTCCTGTGTGCGCCGTGAGCGGGTCAGTGATCTGCTGGGCCTGGTGGCTGAGGGGAAAAGGAGGGAGAGGAAAGACCGAGGTAGGACGCGAGAGGTGATCATCCCCCTGTACTCAGCACTGGGGAGACCCCACCTCGAGTGCTGTGTCCAGTTTTGGGCCCCTTACTACAAAAAAAGACATTGAGGTGCTGGAGCGGGTCCAGAGAAGGGCAACGAAGCTGTTGAGGGGTCTGGAGCACAAGTCTTATGAGGAGAGGCTGAGGGAGCTGGGGTTGTTCAGCCTGGAGAAAAGGAGACTGAGGGGAGACCTCATTGTTCTCTACAACTCCCTGAAATGAGGTTGCAGAGAGGTGGGGGTCAGTCTCTTCTCTCAAGTCACAGGTGACAGAACTAGAGAAAATGGCCTCAAGTTGCGCCAGGGGAGGTTCAAGTTGGATATTAGGAAAAATTTTCACACTGAAAGGGTTATCAAGCGTTGCAATGGGCTGCCCAGGGAAGTGGTTGAGGCACCATCCCTGAAGGTGTTCAAAAGACAGGTTGATGTGATGCTGGGGGACATGGTTTAGTGATGGTTTTTTGGGGTTTTTTTTTGTGGTGTTTTGTTGGTTTTTTTTTGGTCAGAGTTAGGTTGATGGTTGGACTAGATGATCTTAAAGGTCCCTTCCAACCTGGATGATTCTAGAATTCTACAAAGGTCTTTCTAGTCAATGGAAATATTATGCCCAAAGATACCTAAATTCTTACTTTCTCTTGCTTCTGAGAGTACTCTGGTGTTCTGGTTGTTGAGAGGTTTTGTCTGGTTACAGAGAGTCAGTTCTGTGCTTTGTAAAGCTCACGTGGGACTTTGAGCTGCCTGGAGCTCACATCAGATTTCATCAAATGGAAGGCATCTTGACTTGCACGGTATTAAGGATAATTTCACATGAATTGGAAAAATATTGGAGATAAGCAGAAATGTTGTTCTATGTTTAAGGAAGAATATAGGAGTCCTTCATAAGGTAGAACATCTAATAGTAAAGTTACCTGCAGTGGCTGCAGTTTGTTGAAATGATTACATCGATAATAGTCTGCTCACTGTCATTCAGTATCTCTGCTCAGATATCTATGTTTTTGAGAGCAGCAGAATAGAAATCTGTTTCAAGCATTGTCGTCGGTGGTACAACACTGAAAGTTTTCTAGGATTCAGTAATAAAGTTAATCTGTGAAGTGTCATGCAGACAGCAAAAAGGGAAATCGACAAGACTGCTATCGCAGGTACCAAAAATGAAACCCTGCTGAAAAAGGGTGCTGGCAACTTTGAGCAAACAAAGGAAAAGGAGAGGAAATGGGAAAGGGGAAGAAAACTATTCAGTTTGTAGTGTTGAAATAGGAAAAGAATGTGTGAATGAAGCTGTGAAATGGAATTTGACAACATATGGCTTGAAGAATGTAGATTTGCTTCAGAAATGATGATACATTATTGAAGACCTAGAATAAGTTTTGTCAGAATAGGAGGGTAGATGTAAAAGGATACTGTCAGTCTGCTAGGTAGGGGCTAGGCTATTTTAAGTAAGAAGGAAAGTTGTTCAATAGAGAACACTATGAATGAATAAGAAAACTATCTCTACTGAAACAGTTGATATATTTCAGAAAATTTTTGGAGATAGCTAAATACATACAGCTTCACCAGTTTTTCATGTGAAAACGTGTCAGGAAACGGAAAGGAGTTTATATGGGAGCTGGGAAGCTAAATACTGCACCCATCCTGCTTTCCACTCCTTGCAGGGCACATCTTTGTGTTTCCAGATTTCTGTTAGATGTCAGATGTCTGACCCCCTTCAGGTGTCTTTTACCTATGGAGTGGGGTATCCAAGATGAGAAATGACCCTTCTCTTCTGAGGCAAGGTGGTGGGTTACATTTTGGTTTTTTTATGGTGATATACAATTTATTTCTTGGCAAGATACAGCTGTAGTAGTTCTACATAAACTACCGATGTTGCTTAACTGGGGAGAAGGACAGCATAAGATGCCCTTTTGGTGAAGTGTCCATTGAACAAAGGACACTTTTTTGAATTAATTTAATAGATATAATCCATTTTGATTGCTAAGTAAAGTCCAGAGTATTACTTGTTGAAGCCAAATAGATAATGTAACTGAAGCTTTCAAAAGTAAAAAAAAAAAATCCCAGCCAAACAAAAAAACCCGCAAACCTACAACCCCCCTCACATTTGGCTAGCAACACACAGTTTTTCTACACACAACAAAAAGTTTGTAAATAAATGCCTCTTCTCTGGAGACAAGTGTACTTTCATTTTAGTTAATTGTCTCCAGTAAATAATTAAATTCCTCGGAGCTGTATGTCTGGGCTTCAGGTATATGTTTCAGTATGCTAATGGGATATGTTTTAAAGAGTATCCCACATATTTCTGCAGCTCTACAGAATGTTCTATTGTTCTAAAGTACCATTCTACTATCTTACAGGATTGTCAATCAAAATGACAGAGTAGCTGTGTCTTAAAAGATTTGAAAGAATTTGACAATAGTTTATATTCTTGAAAATATTTTTTTTTAAAAAAATAAATTTTAGGAACTTGATGGAAGAAAACCTTGCATTTTTTTTTGTGATTGTTTTCAAGCAAGAGAGATCAACAAGCACACAGACAATGTGACAAATACTGATGCATTAACTAATGGCTAATGTTTACAAGATTTGAGCCTTTTTTTTCCCCTCCCATCTACTCTCTTTCCTCTCTGTCTTGAAGTCTAGTAGCCTGTGTTGATCTCTTCATGAAGAAAAAGTTTTATGTGATAGTGTTGGATATTAGAGGAACGACTAGTAGGTCTCATCACCATTAATGGAGTGGGAGGAAGAGACATAAAATGAATGTTCGGCATGTTCAAAATAGACAACATGGGTTTAGTCAAAATCACTGTATGTCTAGAATAAAGAATTATTGGTTTTGATTTTGGTGAGTTTTTTTTTTCCTCACACCAGCACCCCAAACCTCGAAGTTACAGTTTTGATTTCTCTGTTTTTAATAGTCTCTGTTACTTGTAGATAACCAATTTGGTGCTCCTCAGGATAATCATAATGGTAGTTATGAATACTCATGAAGCAAAGGGTGGACATAACACTTTCAGAATTGGTTTTATATTGTTGCTTTGGTTTTTGATACTGTCTTTCAACTGTTAATGTTTCATTCTCCCTTTCTATGTTTTCATAGAATCATTAAGGTTGGAAAAGACCTTTAAGATCATCAAGTTCAACTGTTAACCTAGCACTGCCAAGTCCAACACTAAGCCACTTCCTGAAATGCCACATCTATACATCTTCTAAGTACCTACAGGGGTGATGACTCAATTGCTTTTCTGAGCATTCTGTCCTGATGTTTGATAAACCTTTCAGTGAAGAAATTTTTCCGAATATCCAGTCTAAATCTCCATTGGCACAACCTGAGGCTGTTGTCTCTTGTCTTTCTCTTGTCTTAGTTTTGTCTTCTTATGGATAAGCAGTTATATAGTCGTTTCAGATGTAATAAGATGAAACAAAGGACAAAATATAAAGTTTGCTAGCACTAGGACTATGAATATTTGAGTTTGACTTTGAAGAGCTATGCCACTACTGTAGCCTCTTCTGATCTGATATCTGTTCCAATGAAAGGAAAAATTCTGTGTACTTGCTTAATTAAAGGCAGATAGCAATGCAGTGCTTCAGTTAGAGGCAAAAGGTTGACTATAGTCTGCGTTTGCCTTCAGTTTGTTGGGCTTTTGTTGAAAACCAGAAGATTTTTTTTTTCTTTTATTGTTTTAAATGTCTCAGAATCAATTGGCAACATCTTGCTCTGCCCTGAGTACAGAGGACAGTAAGCCTCCACTTCCCAAAAGAAGAGGAAAGGGCAGAAAAGAGTCGTGCACTGTACTTTATCACAGTGATGTGGGGAAGCAATGAGAAGTAGTTCTTTTGTGCCTTGGTGTATACTGTTCTTCCTCCTTTTATCAAGCTTAGAAAAAATTCTGTTGCCTATGTTCAATTTTCCTTTTTCCACTCTGGTACCTTTTTTCATTCTTACCTTCCATTCACCTTTAAAGCAAATACAAATAAAAGAAAGGGAAAGGAAATGTGAGAAAATGGCAAGTGTCATCTGGTAATTCAGAGGAGGTAACAGAACTGTAAATTATTCTTCTCATATAGGCGTTTTCTGTTTGTGTTAATGCTCTTGTTTTAACAACAATTTAGGGGAGAGTTTTTGTTGTTTGCTTTGTTTTATTTTTAAGTTTTCTTGTAGTTCAGTCTAAGATGAAAATTCTGGGAAGGTGCTTGTACTCTAGACTCTTTATGTAGTATTATATTAAGTAAAATTATAATAATTAATCTTTTCTTTACACAAATTGAATTTATTTTATTATTTTAGTCCATATTCATAGGTATGTCTGTGAAAATAGTAGAGCTATTGCATTTGTTGCTTGACTCTATCTCTAAACACTATGATATATGATCACAGCAGTTGTCATCTTTTTAAATGTTTCTGAAATGGTGGATTACTTAGCCCAGCACTTTATTGGACAAAACAAAATGTACAGATTACCTAGGAAACATAGTTGGGCTCTAGGTGAAGCAACATGCTGAAGTTGCCTGAAAATATTAATGTAAAATGTAGGGATAAACAGTTATAAATGCATATTATACATTCAAAGACATATAAATAACTGCGCTCATTTGCAGGGATTGGGAAAGCTGTAGAATTGGCGTTTGCCACAGTTAGAGGAGCATGCTAATTCTAGTTCATTGGAGGAAAAACTGTTGTCCTGAGATTTGTATTCTGCTAAGAAAAGTATATTAAGAATTATAAGGGATGTTTTTCTTGCATAGAACTCATTTAATCTCTCCTAACATAAATGGAAATCTTGGCCATCTGTGTTAATGGAAGAGCATATTCCTAAAGCAGGTAATTTGTGTGTGCTTTTTATTTTCTTTCTTATGTTAAATTCTAAGGCAAATCAGCCTGAACCATAATTTTAAAAATTGTTTGATAGAATTCCCCGCATTAGTGCCAGAGAAGTAAAAGTACAGAGTAGATCCTTATTTTTAAGTAATTAAAATGAAATTCAACTTTGGATGTATTCTGTAGCGCTAATGTAGGGCCCTGCTGGCCATGCTTCTTTTCGTGCAGCCCAGGCTACTGTTGGCCTTTTGGGCTGCCAGGGCACATTGCCAGCTCACGTTGAGCTTCTCGTTCACCAAACCACCCCCAAGTCCTTCTCCTCAGGGCTGTTCTCAATCCGTTCTCTGCCCAGCATGTATTTGTGCTTGGGATTGCTCTGACCCACATGCAGGACCTTGCTGGTGGTCTTGCCCTAAAAATGTTTCTAGAAATGCGTTCTGGGGCTGAACTGAAGCATTCCTTTTCGAAAGCCTTGAGAAAGGATTGACCTCAAAGACATTTAGATAAGACAAGATGTAACTAGAATTAGAGTAAGCAGGAGAGGAAACATGGTAGTAGTATGGGTGGAAGAAGAAAAGCAGTGCAGTTTAAGAAAAAAGAAGTATGATGTGTATATTGAGTACTTTAAATCAATATATCTTTGGGCAGAACACACCTTTGTTCTTTCTTATCACATGTGCGTAGCAGTATTTTATGCTTTTGTAGAAAGCGAACATAGCTCAAAATGTGTAAGAAAACTGTGTGAAATAATCCTGCTTCATCATTCTAGGCTGGATCTTATACCAGATTCACAGCTGAACCCTGGAAAATACTGATATATGCAAAAATCCTATTTTGCTAAGGCATGAACCCAGCTCTCCTGTGCACCTGATGTGTTTAAAAGCGATAGCGTGCCCTTCCTCCTAATGGACTAGCTTTTTTTACTCTCCTGTTGTTCCTTTTCAGTGTTATTTTTCCTGTAGCAAAAATCTCCACCTCCAAAAAAAACCAATACCAAGTGGAGGCAGAGTACATTAGAATGAATCCTCTTAAATATAACCTCAGGTTGTGCACTTCAAATGAGAAGAATTTTCCAACCCATCATTAAGGCACACTATGACTTAAATCAACATAATGAGCAGCAGTGCCGGAGGCTGTGTCTACCCTAATACAACAGTCTTGGTCTAAACATTTTCATAGTGTACTCATTGAATATGGCAACTAAAGGAGTATAAATAGGAGGTAATAGGAATTGTACATTAATTATCTATCTTTGTTTAATGGAAACTAAAGCTAGTTAGGTGATGACTCAAATTAAGTCAGTTTGTATGTGTTTGGGGAAAGTACATAACTGTTAATCTGTGCAAGTGTGCTTTCTCATTCTGGCAAAAGTTCATCTTGGTGTTAGTCATAATGTATCATGAAAATTGTTTGGGTATCATTATATAAAAAGAAATTCCTTCTGTTAAATAAACATATATATGCACACGTGTGTCCGTATGCACATGCTCATTCTGAAGATGTCTGAAAAATAATTTAGGATTTGATGCATAGCTATAGTTTGGTTCCTCCATCCAGTTCAGAGTTTGCATTGGTTGGGGTAAGTGAAGGACAAATAATTCCAGTGTAACATTCCTGGTAAGTTACTTGAGTGCAATCAAAATAATAAAACTGACCATATTTAAACTATTTTTTTTTAAATATTTAAGTTAATTACCAGCAGACGTAAGGTGAGATGTGACCATGGAGACTATAAGAAGCCCCACAGTCTGTCTAAATTAACTTTTATTCATATACATCTCATAGAGTAATGAAATGAGAGTTGTACCTTTGCAGAACTGAGGAACTTAATAAAAAATAAAAAAGTAGCGCACTACCCTGAATTTCTATAAATGTTAGCATTGTTCTGTCACATCTATTGCATTTATATCTGTTCAGCCAGGGTGGAAGTTGCTGGGTTTGTAACCTTTGCTTTTGAACATTCTGAGTTAAGAAAGAAAACCTCTAATATTTTCAGCAGACGTGTTCTGTTATTGTCTAGTTTGTTCAGATGTTGCCATGCCTTGAACAAGTGTTCCTCAGCAAACAATTGCATCTCCTGAAGTGGTCTTGCTCAGGAGACTTGGCTTCTCCAGGTCTTAATAGCAGGCTAACTCACAGGCGATAGGTATTCAGATTCTTACAACCACTTATTTGCTTGATTATTTCATTGCTTTTCATATTAATAGAAATATAAATACTTTTTTTCTTGTATTTTCTTATATCAAATAAATAAAACTCCACTATAATTGCTTAGAAGTAAAATAAGAAGGTCCTTAAAAGATGGGAGAGTTTATTAAATGATAGCTTTATGTGTATATATATATTCAATCAATTATGGGTCTCATAATTTTTTCATTTACCAAAAAGACTTGTCAGGTGTGTGTGTAAACATATGTACATATGTGTGTGTGTATATATATATGTATACACATCATATGCCACAAGAGGGACTACATGAGGTATGGTTTGTTTTGCTTATTATCAGAGAAGTAAAATGATGTGGTCTAGCTACTAGCACCCCTCAAGGGAAACTGTAACTTTTTGGGACTTGGTTTTATGGACTATTTACACTGTATAGAAAACAAACATGGTCAAGTCTTTTGCGTTATAAGGAGAAGAAATAGAAACATTTGTAAGACTCACACGGAGATGTGATAGCATCTGACAAATTGCATTAATGTATGTTTTCATGTTGAGAATAATGTTTTCATCTGCGTATGATGAAATTGGGGTAGTGCCAAAACTGATGTCAAGCATGATGAATAATAAAGTTATTAAAGGCGTGTACTGTTCATCTGATATTAAGTGTTATTGCAATAGTAGTACGCATTTATTTTCAGGAAATGAGAGAGATATAATAAGAATGAAAAAATGGCTTCATATCCAAATAAATGTATACATGAAAACTTATCCAAAATGTGCCAATTGTTTGATGAAGTTGTGGATGAGGAAAAGCCTGACTTTATCCTGTTGCTGAGAATAGATAAGAATAAGAATGTGTTGCTGAGATTTGATAAGAAAATGTGTTTCCATTGTTCAAGTCTAGTGAAATTGTTAACAATATAGGCTGTTAGCAAGGTTTCAGGTACATTTACTTATTGGAATTACTATCTCTTTTTGTTTGTTTCCTTTAGCTGTTCCGCAGAGGATCATATCTGATGCAGTCCTGATATCATGAACAGTTAAATTGCTGATTTGTTTTGATACAGTTGGTCTGTTTCATCTGGAACATTACTGTTCAGATTGGTTAGGTATGCTATTTCTACTTCTTGAACATGGATTTAGTCCTGTAGTAGAATCTCCCTAGAAGCTTTGGGAAATGATTTTTTCTTCTCGTTTACACTGTCTGCACAATCTGAACTTTCTATTATTTATCTTTATTCCTTTGTGTTTATAACAAATTAAGAAGGGATGCCTTAACAAAACTCTTAAAGCCTCTAGCAATACATTTAAGTACCAATCTTATGCCAAGACAGCTGGCAGAACTTCCATTGTCTTTTGCTGTGTTGGAGTTGTTTTTTGCCTTCTGTTCATTAACAGCTGTGCAAGCCCTATATCTACTCAGCTATATGTATATGTAAGAAAATAGCCACTTTAAAAGTTATATCAAAGTCATGAGATTTTTCTACAAGATCTTGGAATTTCATGCTTTTTGTTTGAAAAATTGAGTGAGAATTGACTGAATGTGATATTACATCTTTTCTTCTTATATTTTCATTGGAACTGTACTAACGTTTTTTTCTTTGCAGGTTGAGGTCTATCACAAATATCCTACTTAAATAATGAGTAGGTAAGTTTATATAGCAACTCCTTTTGGGGGATGGGGAAAAGGGGCATAGGCTTTATTAGTTTTCTGCAATTCAAATAGTAACTGATGTGATCCACACTTCTGTGAACATCTTCTCTGTTCTGTAGGCCTAATCTGATTTTTTTTTTTAACTTCAAATTTTTTGAGAACAAATGATACCTTAGTGGAATATGTGCTTAGTTGTCTTTTTGCAAGTGTTGATAAAAGAACAGAATTGTATTTACTTGGAAAGAGAAGCTTTTTCTTTAATGGCTTCATGATAGTATTCTAAATGCATCTGCCAAGTGTTTTAAGGTTCCTATACAGTTTTTCTTCCTTACAGTGTAATACCACATACTTCAGATCATATATCCTTCTGCCTCTGGAGTAAAGTCAGTGTCTACAGTTCTTTTCTTTGTCAGACTACTTGGTAGTTAATATATTGGTCAGATTCTTACAGTAATTGTAATTGGCATCTTTGTTTTTACAGTTGCTTAACATAAGTCACTGTTGAGTTGACAGGGAAAGTATGTTATTTATCAGTCGTATATTCCATGAAATCCTGAGACTAAATGTAATTTGTCAGTGTGTCTACAATGACTATTTCTGTAGTTTTTATTCCCAACCTCAGCAGATATGCCCATATGTGTTTTAATAGAACAGATTTCTGATCAGTCTTTCTAGAGCTTTATTATATGACATACTTTCTCTTAAACTGCAATATTGATATTGAGTCACCCGCAATAGTTCCAAGGAATAAGTTTTCTTTTCTTTTCCTGCATTGCTGTTTTCTTATTGCCCTGATAAAAAGCTTGAGAACAGATTACTACCACATATTCCTACCAGGTATCAAAAAAATCTGTCCTTAATTTTACGTGGAAGGTTCTAAATAACCTAGGAGAGTACTTTTATTGGAAAAAAACATTGTTGTGACAGTTCTTCTGGAACTTCTATCTTCAGAGGTTGAAACAGCACTTTAACATAGCTTGAACAAGGCTTGGAAAGAATTTGGCTAAGCAATTGAAAAGTTGTAGGAGTTATTCCAGTTGCTTTATGCTTTCTATTGTAGACATTTATGTAAATGCTTGCATTTTTGATGCTTTTGGTGCCATGCCATACTCAGTGGTTACACAGCCAACGTAGAGTAGTTTAATCTGCAGCTGGTTTATTGAATTTAAACAATCTCTTCTGATATTTCTACAATCTGTCAGACTTTCAGCAAGGTAATACCATCTATTAGCCGAGTAATATAATCTATTAGTAGTTAGATTGTCTTTATATATTGTATTGTAATTGTGTTTCTTAAATTCTTTTTTGTGGTTCATAACATCTTGCTTATTGCACCATAGAATGTCATTTGACTGTGTTCTATCTGTGACTTGATTTCTTTAAACTGTTACTGTTGTAATACTTCCCATTGCTGGTGACACTTCCAAAACCTAAATGTTTTCCTGAGAAATCATTTGCTGGTTTTACTATTTATTTTGCAGTAGATCAGATCTCTGAGAACCATAACATCTTAATAGATGATGCAGGATCTTATTACTGGGTTTTGCCAAATTCCTAACGTGTGCAAAGTAAAACAACATAAAAGTTGTACAGAGAAAATAAGCAATGAGAACAAAAGTCACATGCTTTCAAAAAAAAAAAAAAGTTAGAAATGTCAGTAATATCAGTGGGTGGTTTCCATAGAAACTAGTCTTGAGCAGAGAGCTCATTGATAATGACAAGCCATGACTGATGCTGGTGAAAATAGGCCTGATTACTTCTACAAATAGCCTTTGATCTAACTTAAGTATGATATAAACAAGGCAAATAAGAAAGAGAACATGGAATGAAAATAGCAATTTAAAATTAATGTTGCAATAATATTTCAAAATCTTTTATTAATTCTTAACATATAAACACCTAAAATCAACCATAAACAATAATTAACATGAAAATGTTTCCTTCTGGCATTCTTGCCAATTACCAAATGTTTATTTTGTGATTTGAATGACACCAGTTCAGAAATACTTTTTGCAGCACATTATTTTTTTTGCAGATTTTAAATATATGGCAAAAGTGCTAATTGATTTCAAAATAAGGTAAACAAACCAAAACATTTTTCATAGATAAACTATGGCATATAGCTACATGTATGCCCAGATCACAACAGAAGGGAATTTTGCAATAATTTACTCAAACTGGAAAACTAATCCTCTCTGAAAAAGCAATGCTCACAAATTTCATGGGTTTTTTTAGCCATCGGTATTTGACCAACTGAGTTTCGCATGCATCTATTATCTGCTTTTGTATACATAACCAAAATGATACTCTTTGCTGAGAAGGAAAAATAACTTTTTTCTTCAAACTAATTTTTTAGATTTAAATTTTTGGTATTTTTGTGTTTTTTTTTTTTTTTTCAACTTAGAAATATAATTTTAATTGGCAGTGAAATAGAAATTAACTGGAATAGTTGGTAGTTGGGTCAGAGAATCAGCTTTACTCTATCCCAAACAATTAAGTAGCCTCATGATAATGATATTTGCCTCCAGCATGGGATATTCTTTGCTTCCATCTGTTAAATTTGATCTTTGTATAGTATGTGGGTGCCAGAGCTACTAATCTATTTTGGACTTCCTGTACTGGCTAAGTAGCATCTTTCTGGTTCAGAACTTTTATTCTTTTTAAAACATTTATCCAGATTTTTTTTCCTAGCAAAAATATTTTGTTGAAAATCTTTTCCATCTGTAGTAATTCATGACTTGGAACAAACTGAAGTCTCTCCAATGGCAAATATAAAAAATAACAAAAAAAATAATAAAATTTTAAAAATAAAAATATAAATAACAACTTCCATTGGTTCTCTTCTCGCATTCTTTCAGAAGACTTTTCTCAGAGTATCTATTCGATCCACAAGAGCTTTAATGTAAGTATATCGTTCTTTCATAAAACAAACACCTTGTTGGTAGATCATGAGATTAATATACTCGTATTGATTATTCTGCACTGGTAAATGCCATATATTTAGCAAACAGCTTGGGGAAGGTAAACAGCTAGATACATTGTGCGTTTTTCTTTATACGAGCATGATATACAATCCTAATATGTTCAGTGATACCTGTTGGATAGTTAGTCTTTCTAGTCCATATTTACTGTTGTGTGTAATATTTTACTCAGTAGCAGATCTCAAGTTTACATTTGTAAAAATGAGATATTTGGTATGAAAGAAATAAAATTTTATACAGTATCAAGTATAATATATTATTAGCCCTGGAAGATCTATTTTGAATAGTCTCTTCATTCCAACGTAGAGTATACCAATTCCAACATACTGCTGTCTTTATATTTCATGTTAGTTTGACATTTAATGTTAGCTGCCTATCCTACAATAATCCATCTGAACCAGCATGTGTGAATACCAGTCACTGAAATGATTGGAGCTTATCCCTGAATCTCTTTCTTTCTAGCAAAAGTAGACACTGGTCATGAAACAGGAAATATCAGAAATATCTATGTCTTTCAGAGACTCACATACTTGCATATACTTTCCCTAAATCCATTTGCTTGCAGTATGGGCTTGGGGAAAAAAAAAAGTTATTAAATTCACTTGTTTGTAGGAAAAATGGTGAATAAATAAAAATGTCTAATATAAATAACTTTATGTTGTTCAATTTAGTATCTCCATACCTCTGCTATTTTTCTTGATTGCAAAACCTTTCTTATTTACGTTAAATTTTGAATATTGTTTCCAAGTTTCAAATTGCATACTGTTGTCACATACACACATATAATTTTATTTGCATGTACTAGTTTAAATATGAGTGTTCAAAAGCCAACTTTCCCCTGTAACACAGCAGTTAACGCTAGGGGAAAGTGTGCAGTCTTTTTGTAGAAGTAATTTTTGACGCGCTGGGATCTCATTATGTGAAAGAGCAAGAAATGCTTTCAGCTGCTGAATTAGGAGAGCTTAGAATCTGGCCCATGAAGCCTTAAATGTGCAGACAGAAGAAAGGCAGATACAGATTGCTGTAGCATATATTTCCTTTAACAGCATGTTTAATCCTTCCTTATGTAGGAAGTTCATATAGGAGAATAAAAGGGGAACAGATTACTTTGCAATCTTACCAGCTAAGTAAGGAGCCTTTTAGGAATGTTGATTATCGTGGTAAATGTACATTGTCTGCAATGAGCTGTGGACTTGTTATTTATAATGAAATGACCCATTAGACACCCGAGAAAAAAATATTTCCCCTATTAATATATTATGCACCCTTGTCTCATGTTACACTGCTATGTAAATGTCATGGTTACTTATTCCGCTATCTGTCCAAGCAATAGAAAAGATGTGAAATGATCACCTTTGGATTGCTCTCAAAGTACCTCTTCACTACCTTCCCCATGCATGATATTTCTGTGGAATGTGGTCTAACATTAACTACGCTTTTTCTTTTGTTTACCACAGTAGAATTTGGCTTGAGTCCCCCTCCTTTTTTTTTTTCTTTTTTTTTTTTTTTCTTAGCAGAAAATTTAAAGCTAGAAATTCGAAACTCTGCTTTTTAGGAACTTCTACTCCTGTAAGAGCAAAACATAAATGACACCAGATAAAGACATCCGAGAACCCCTTCTTACTAGTTTTCCTACTGTTCCTGAGTTTTAAAGACATAGCTTTTAAAAGACACTTTTTGGCTCAGAAAAAGAAAGAAGAGGAATTTATAGCAAAACATGAGAAAATATCCTTTTTATTTAAAAGAATAGAAGTTTTCTGGCCGCTTTCCAGCTACACTAATCTGAACTTCTACAAGTCAACTTAATTTGAAGTAGAGCAACACTAGTGTACTTGGCTAGATGCTAAGAGGAAATTGATGCTTTTCTTCTTCAGGGTCTAGTGTATTTCGTGTTACTCGCTTTAATTTATCATACTAAAACATAAAAATACAGCACAGGAAACTTATCTGCCATGAACACCAAATCACTTTACAGAAGCAAGATGACCTTGTCAGCTGAGATAGTAGAAAACCAGAATTATTGGTGGGGAGGAGAGAGAAGTGCAGAGTCATGTATGTATGGGCTGTTAATAAAACAGTTTCCTGGGCTACAGTGACTCTTGGGTGTGGTTTGATGGTTTTCTCTTCTAGAACAGAGCAAAGTTGTTCTTCCCTGGGATTGTCTGGGACAGAGAGAGAAAACACGCCAGTGATAGTTGGTCTCTCCTGAGCCTTTTTGTGCTTTCTCTTGTCTGAAGTCTGCGTGGAATTTTTGACGGTGTTTTGTGCTAAGTCTGGCACTTCATAAGCATAAAGGCTGCTACCTCATCACCTGACTTTCTCAGGGTGGAATCAGTACAATTAACATTTATTCTTTTATTTTATGTAAAGATACTCCTTTTACAAATGTTTTCAAAACATTCTTCCAAACAAGCAGCAGTTCTTTGAGCAACCTCTGACAACTAAGCCTCCAGATAGATCACGCTAAGAACAGGCAACAGAAAGCAAGCTTTGTTTTTCACCCTTCCTGAATTGTGTCTCACTCCTAATCTGGAGGATTTATTGAATTCTTGACTTATTTTTATCTTTTTTGTCTGGTCATCTTCTCATTCTTTTGAATATGTCTAAAATTTGTTCTTTCAAACATTTTTAATATCTTAAGCACATTTGTCTCATCTCAGAACTAAATAATATATGGAGGATGAATGAAATATATTTAATTGCTATTAATCCGTATTGCCCTATAGCAAATCAGCCTGACAAAAAGTCCTGTGCTCTCAGAGGTCAGTTCTTCTAAGATCTGTACATTTCACAGTCTGTTGATTTCTCATGCATGGCTAAAACCTGTTTCTAGTGTCTGAAAGAATGCAGTTTATTTTAGAGTAATTTTATTCTGAATTTTAACATTGCTGTTTTTCATTCATTTTGTTGTGAGGGCAAGTATCACCTAAAAAGTTGGCTTTGCACATGGGATTTGAAGCACAGATAAACTATTTGAATTAGCTGTGACCACACAGGTCATAGTGGAGCAAGGACTTGAATCCAAGATCTTTGAAACAGCTGGCTAGGGCTAATATTGGAAGGTCATTTATTCCCAAATTTGTACTTCTATGACTATTTCTGAAGAGATGAAAGAGGTTATTTTAGCTTATTCATGTTTATGGACATAAATGCCATCTGTTTAAAGTATTTGCCCTAAGTATACAGTTTTCTTTGATATAAAGAATATCAACATGGAATGACTGAAATTTTGGTTATATTTGTTTATGCACTATTGTAGAGATTTAGTCTTCAAGGTGGTTTAGTAGTTTTAGTTTTAAGTATTGGTACTTAAATAATTTCTCTCTTCTTAGTAACTAGAGTAATCTGTTTTAGCATTGTAGGTCATCTCTTACTGAGACTATCAATAAAATTGGTACTGCATATCGTCATGTTTATTTTCCAAAAATTATTAGGACTATCTGTTTTTCATCCATTATTGTGCTTTCCAAATGTTATTAGGAATCACCATTTCTTTAACTTGTCAATAAAATAAACCCATGCCAAATACTCCCAGTCCTTCAGCTACATGCACGCCTATCTATATGTTTGTGATTAGCTTTAATGAGGTGAGTGAACTCATAAATTAAAAATCAGCATATATGTTTGCAGAATCAGGATCTCGTTATTTTGGGATGTCCTACAGATACTTTGATGGTTAGACTTGTGTGTGCAGAGGAAATGAAGTGTCCTTGTTCCACAGCAGATCTGAACTAGTGTTCCAATCTGAATGAATTCTACATCATACTTTCTATCTTCTTAGCACAACTAGTAATTATTAGTTATGATAAAAGAAAATACTGTGTATGATTAGTTGCTAATGACAACTGAATGTCACAAATGACACTCGCTTTTCTAGCATTGCAGGCAGGCTGAGGTGGAAAAACGAGAAGACAAATGTTACACAAAGTCTCCTAAATCCAGACTTCTTAAGAAAACCTTAAGAAGGGTTTATGATTACATCTGTGTGGTTTCTTTTTCTTTTTTTCCCCCACCCCTGAACTGAAGTCTCTAACCATTGCGATACTTATGTGAAAATGCTAACCTGTAGCAGTAAACTATTTTGCAATACTGCTTGTAGTATAGACTTTTTCCTCAGCTTTTATGATGACTGGTACATTTGGAAAAAATGTCTGCAGAATCAGCAGAACACTGGATAGATATTTTATATTTTTAATTTTGGCTTATTTCCCATTAGTAAATTGTAGTCATTTTGCCTTCTAAGTAAGTGACCTTTTAATAATAAGGTTTCTATGCTTATAATATGAGTAAGATTTGACCCATAGTCTACTTCTCTAAAGCAAAATTAACTCCTTAGTGTTTAATCCTGGAAAAAGTTTCTCTAGAGTGAGGAAAAACTGCAAATGGTAATATGATAAAAGCAAGTAATGTTAATGAAAAAGCCTCATTCTGCAGAGGTATGTGTGAAGAAAGCGTGACTGAGAAACATCTTTAAAACAATTAGATAAGGACAGTGTCATTTCTTTTTTTAATTTTTTTTCCCTGTGTATTAAAAGCTTACCAATCGCTAGAACAATATTCCAGCTGTTTATCTAATTCTGTGAATATTTATAAGGAATTATGTTTCTGGTGTACAAATTTCAGCTGGAAATATAACCTAATTTGGGGCAACTGTTTCCAGATACATCAATTTATGGCAGACAGATAGGTGAATATTCTTACTTAATGAACTGTAGTTGGACTTTGGGTTAAAAGAGCTGTTACCCACCTATTGTTAATGAGGTGCTGAATTTCACAGTACATTTTTCCTCCTTATGCTCCTGGGATCACTGCTAACAGTGACTCAACACATTTAACAGAGCACAGAATACAAGTTAGAGAAGATGTCTTATTTAGTGGATTGCAAGCCTGGTTGGTTTCACTAGAACTCTACAATGGCTGTTCTGAAGTTCTCTTGCTGTTAATTATTGAAACAGTAGATCTCTTTCAGGACAGATATACCTTTCTTTTTTTTGAGTTTACCAACTTTGAAATATTCAGGAATAACAGCATATGTAAGAGTGCCATGTAGTGCTGATAGGAAGGTCTTATGTAGAAAGAGGATGTTTCTTGTTAACTTCCTTTAAACTTACGGAAATTTTATTACATGTTAAGTGTTCAAAATGGTGAGACTTGTGGCAGTATCTAAAGATGCCTAAGATAAAGTTAATGATAATCATTTTTATCTATGAAATTATAAAAATAAACCCAAATTGAGTCAGTTTTCAAAGTTCCCATTTATGACTGTAGAATAAAAAATTTTATAAATTTATAAATTTTATAAAATGTAAAGGGTACTTCTATTTTAATGTATTTTATAAGTTACAAATTAAAATTCATTTGTAGTCTGAAGGATCTCCACATGTACAAAAACAGCAAAGCTGATGGGATGTAAGTGCCTCTCAAACATAATGTAAAATGGGGATAAAACCTTTACTTAGGGTTCTTCTGGGAGACAGGTGTTCTTTTTCCCTGTGCTATATAGCCTCTGTAAAATCACACTTCCAGCTAACATAACGATATAGACTGAAAGAAGAGAACAAAAGGAGAACTGCCTGTGCAGTTTTGTTACTTAAAAGAAGGGTAATAAATTAATGCCTTACTCATTAAGTGCCAAGTATTTGGAATATTGAGGCAGACTGACTCACTATATAGCAGCCATAAAGTGTAAGGTTAAAAAAGAATGGAAAAAAATCCCAGGGAACTTCCTTCATTTCCCATTGTTACATATTCTTTTTTGGTCACAATAGTTTCTGGCCTTACTGTTCCTTGAGCACCAAGCCACTCCTAGGTCTGGGTCTGATCATTGATAAAAAATTCTCATTTGAAGATGATTAGCAATATGGAATGTGGAGTCAGCCAGACATCCCCAGCCACAGTCTTGTCTGTCCAGGAGATCTTGTGCAGAGAAGCTCTTGCAGAGAGACTCCTTCTGGATAAGTAGTGAGTTGGGGTTTTTTTTTAATACCTTTTTTGGTGTAGATACATATGTGGGTGTAGGACATAAGTTTCTGGAATAGTTGTTGCGGGCTTCTATTTTCCTAGGCATTGAGTTCATTATCAGGGTTTCTTTGTCCTGCACCCATCAGGGTTTCTTTGTCTTGCCAACTACTCCCCACCAAGGATGTTCTGGCTGAGCTTATGAGGGATGTCTGTGGACTTTGAGAGATGCCATTCTCAACAGTATGTTTACTAGATCACTTTTGTGGACCCTCTGTCAGAAGGCAGGACTAGATGTTAAGCTAAAGAGGCAAAAAGGATCCAAGTAAGTTTGTAGGTCTGTTTCTTACAATGTTTACTGTCCTCTTGTTAACTTTAAGGTTGAGTGTTCGTCTGGGTGACATTGTAGTTTGCAAGTAGAAAGTCAGTGCTTGGTGATAAAAAGAAAGAGAAGAAAAAATCCCAAGCATGGCTGTTAATGTAATTGTTTCGGTCAGAGAAAGACCAGGACCTGAATGCCAGATGGGCTCAAAGAAAAGTACTATCATGTACAATTTTGACCAGGTCCTGCAAAGTACAACCCCTGGACTAATATCAAGCAAAGTTAGGGCTGAATTTTTATTTAGGGCTGAATTACTGGGAAGCTAAATTGAACTACAGGTTGCTGAAAATCGGTTAGTTTGTGTCTCCTAAGGGTTACCAGACTAGACTTAGAAAAGAGGGCCTAAGCTTGAAAGAAAGGATTCTTTTATAACTAGATTTAGAAAGGGAGTTTTAGGCAGATTTTAAGACTTTATGCTATTTGTAGCCTCCAGGGTACATTTAGGAGAAAGAATAGGTCCCCAAGCTAAAGTTAGGTTCTGGATCAGTGTTCATGTCCATATGCAGGGGAGGATTCACTTGGGCAAAGGAAGCAAAATCCAGGTCTAGGCATGGCATGAATTTTTTGCATTGGGATCACAAGGTGTAATGAGTTGGCATAGCTTTGCTCATTTCTGTGTCTATCCCTTTTCTAACTGAATTCTTGAAGAAGAATTTAATTTAGAATTGCCAGTAGGAGATGCTGCTGAACTTAGTGGTGCTTCATCCTGAGGCTGATAGCAGACTTGCATCTTCCATGGCTTAATCACTTTTCTAAGTTAACTTCCATTTCAAATATGAAGTTTTGTCAAATAGGTAGCATTAAGCTTTTTTTTTTTTTTCCCTGCCTTCAACTTGAGGTAAGGCACTGATGAATTAGAATTTTTTGCGTTCTACAATATGAATAGTGTTAAGGTTTCTAGCCTCACAAAAATTCAAAAGAATAGCTGTGGCACAAATTTCTCTGCCTAAAGTAACTCAACTTGACATATTCTGTACTACAATTTTGTGATGTTTTTTCTTATTATAAAAAGAAATGAATCTCTCTGGATGACAGTGTCTTTCAAACTCAACTTTTTAACAGGCTTAAAATATGCAAGAAGAATTTCTTTAAAGATTTTCTTTGCATAATTCATATTCATTATTCTACTGCAAATGTTTCTTTCAAGAAAAGGAGGACTTATGGAGAGTATGTTTAGAAATTACGACTAAGTCTAACAAATTTAAATATAGATGTGACCAAGTGGGCTCTCAAACTTCAGGAGCTTCTGAGTGTGAAATGGAATAAATTGCTGGCACGTTTTCATACCCCTTGAACTACAACATAACTGTCTAAGTCCTGGATTTCTTTTTTCTCAAAAAAAAAAAAAAAAAAAAACCAAAAAACTCTGGTAGTGAAAGATTGGGTTTGCAACTTCAAGTGGAGCCTGAAAATGAAATAATTTCTTGCTCTGTGTAGAAAAGCTCATATTTCATCTGAATTGTTTTACCTTCCCTTTATAATATTTTTTGTTCTTTAAAACTACTTTTATCAATTTTTTTCTATTATTGAAAGCAAGAAGAACATGGAGGAAGCTGAGAAGGCACAAATTCAAGGTAGATTTTTCTGTGTAACATAGCGTATCCCTACACTCAGAGCTCATATGTACCCCAAATCTATATAAAGATAAATAAAAACTAAGTTGGCAATTCAACTCTGTCCAACTGTCAGTGAATCTCATCTTTTTTCAGGCACATCTTAGCATGTTCTTGGTTTTCATTTGTAGTTCATGTGGTAAAGCACATCAGGAAAACCACTAATTCAGGAATATGTAGTAATAGAGTTATGTTCTATTTTTGAGCCTCATTCAAAGGGAGAGTAGGAAGTTCATAATTGGTGTTTATGTGGGAAGATTTTTGTAGTGTGATTTAGGATGGACAGCCAATGCACCTGTTGGCTACAAGAATATTAAAAAGTTCATAGATAAGCATTTAGAAACTCAGAATTATCTCACCTGTTTGTATTTATTTCTTGTAACTCTGTCCAGCACATGCCACAGTAAGTAACAGATTAATACCGAAACTAACCTTTTCTAATGATTTCTCATGTCAAAAAGGAAGTTAATAATAATAAAATTACCCAAATATATTTTCCTGTATATGAATCTTAGATTATACTGAGCACTTTGATTAATTATCAGAAGTGTTTTTTAATAGATGAGATACATAATGGTAAATATGATGTATTATTCTTCTTCTCTGCTGACTCAATGAGGTAAGTTTTCAGAACTTAAGTGCATTTTATTTGGCTGCCTCATGCTTGTTCCTAAACAGATACTCTCACACCTGAGTCTACTCTGTTTTCTGGTGTGAACTTGAGCTTATGTTATCAGAAAGACAGAATCTGAAAATGGCTTCAAAACCATGGGCTGTGGAAAAAAAGGGAACTTCTTTTTCTATTTATAGTTTGTCCTCATCAAAGATCTTTTCAACAGAATCAGATGCCTCTGGGTTTCACAATCCATTTATGTGCCTTTTGGACTTGTCTAGTATGAAACAGTTTACTGTAGACCTTGGAAAACTAGAATTTTATTGGATTTCAAAAAGTGAAGAGATTTTATAATGGTATAGTTATGTGCATGTATGTAAAATGTATTTGTAAAAGATATAAAAATGTAAGTATATGTTACTTAGAAAATATGCAGTTTTACATACATGTCAAGGAGGTGTTTAGCAGAGATTCATAGCAGTCAGATTCTAACAAATACTAATTCAGTTTCTTTTCCTTACAACAGGATAGATCTGTTGTAAGGCTTCTTCAAGGCTTCTAAAATTGGAAGTAGAATACTTACAAAAATGAGAAGTTAAATAATACCTGCCTGTTAGAAAAGAGAAGCATTCTTATTTTTGTGTTGGGTTTGTTCTTTTATTACTATTATTTATTTATTTACTGTTTTATGTAGTTCTTTTGCAATGAAATTCATACCAATTTGGAGTGTCAAGCTGGTTTTCTTCTAAGATAGAAATTGGTTTTTGGGGGTCGTTTTTTGGTTGTGTTTTTTTAAAAATAAAAAACATAATAAAAATTAAAGCTTGACTGGTAAATTCTACACTGCCCTGAGGTGATGGCTGCAGACACATAAACGGATGCAATGGTTGGCTGTGAAATCACAGCTTAGTTAAAAATTCAACTGATGCAGAAACAAGACAATTATCCATTTTACTTATCCAATCTCATAAGCATTTTGAATCTGCTTACTATGTGCCAAAGGGAATAAAAGCAAAATAGACCACCCCCCTCCCATGTTGAATTCTGCAGATCAGTTTTCAAAGTTGCTATTGAAAATAGAAAAACAGTTGAAAAGCTAAACTTCTTAAATGTCTCTCTAATCCACAGGTATTCCCCCAGACCACAACTTTGGATGGAGTTTCAACCACAGTCTTTGCCTGTTGCCATTTGCTCTGAATCAGTGTGTTCCTTGCAGTATCCCTAACCACAGGTAACTTGTCATCCTTGCCCACTTGAAAACCCCTGTCCTTACCCTTCTATAATACTACTAGTTTCATAAAACTGATTTTTCCTATTGTTTTCCTGAAGATCAGGTACCAACCTATGTTAGATCACAATACTAAGATGATGTTAGATGAGAGTAAAGCAAGCGGCTGGCTACTGATAGTTTGCTCGTTTGCGTTTTTTTTTTTCCTTTGATTGTAGTCTGTTGTTCCCTTCAAGGTTTTTTTTAAGGACTTTTAACAAAATTGCAAACAATAGGAAAAGAGAAACAGAAATCTGTTTTTGTAATTCCTACTATAGAACATTCAGCTGCTTTTATAGTGGAAAAGCAAATGCTGAGGTGATAGGAATGTCAATTTTGAGGCCAGGCAGTAAAAAAAAATCAGTGCAGGGCATTATTGCCTCTTGCTCTACTACTAGCAGCTAAAGCTCTGTAGTTGGCTTTATGAATTTGAATAAACCATGAATTTGCATATGGAATTTTTTTTTTATGCTGAAAGAAAAAACACATTAACTAATCTTTACAGCCTCTGACAGAAAAATGAAGACCTCAAAGCTTTCATAGATATCATGTGGACATATGGAACAAGTGAGTAGTTGGTAATGCAAATGAAGCTAACACTGGTTTCATAGTGTTCAGCTAGAGGCAATGTATATCATTATCTGCATTCATTAAAGTTTGGAGCATCTGTATCTATTTGAAAATAAAAAGTCACTTTCTGGACGAAATATATTTTGGAAGGACACACCCCCAAAAAAGGGAACAGTAGAAAAATCTACTGCTTGCCCTGCCTTGTCCACTCTTCCAGATAAGAATATCTTCCAGATAATTTTAACATTGCCTTTCAGCTTTTATCTAGTGCTTGCTCACATTTTCATCTGGTATCCTGGGTGTTGGATACTTGCCATCATTGTTCTCCATTTTCCTGACAGAAGTCCTTGTATTTAAGAAGGTTATATTAGCAATTTAATACTTTTTTTTGTTGTTGGCCTTGGTGACAAATTTTGTGCAATCTGTACTTTGTGCGAAATTATTGCTGAACAGCTTCATATCTGTTTATTATTTTCACACATTCATATCTCATTCAAATGGTGGATAAAAGAGGAAGTATGTAAGATTATCTACAGTGGAAACATCTAACATAAGAATTAGCATTTTCTTATTTGTTCCTCTGTCGCTGATTCAGTTCTCTACTGCTTCATTATACGTCACAATACAGCAAAGTGTAAAGAGCTTCATGTATGATGCTGATCTAGTGCCAGCAGAATTTCTCCTTCACAGTTGATCCCAGTGAATGTAATTATCTAGTAATATTCTTAGAAATGAAGAAATAGCACTTCTTTGACTGCAGGGTGAGGTGACATACTTTGTTGTAAAGTTGGTCTTGACCTGCATAGCCAAGAAGACTTTGTCTTGTAGTCATCCTCAGTGGACTATCGTATGAAGTGACTGTAACCACTGAGCTATGTGACCCCTTTGGAATCTACAAAGCCAGTGAATTCATATGGACTGCATGTTGTGCAAACCAGATTAAATTATGTCCAATTGTGAGCCAGGTAAACTCACTTTGTAGCCATATACCTGTTCTCCTATGTTTTTAATTGTCCCTGTCTTTGCAAAATGACTTTCATCAGGTGGTAAAGCGCGTATTCTTTGAAATAGTGCCTGTGCTGCTTTTTCAAATATAGGCTATTACTGAAGCTTATAGTAGGTATGTGAGGTATTGTGAATACTAAACAAAACCTTCCAGATTCTTAATGTGTGATTCAGAGGTCATTATTACAATAAAATGTCCCTGGTTTGCAAAGTAATATGGGCAGCCTATAGATGAAAATTTCTTGCAAAACTGAGTGAAGCACTTTGTAGCAAAGGTCTGGCTGACTTTAGTTTTTGAAGCTGCAGATTAAATGAATACATGGAATGTGACACAGGGAATAAAACTTCTGATCTGTGTTTGTGGTCCAAAGCCACCAGTACAGTTCATGCCAGTAATACTCAAACACACGAAAGAGAAGTGGGCATACTAGAGAGAGCCCAGCAAAGGACCATTAGGGTAAGAGGGTGAGAGAGCTTGGACTGTTTAACAAGGAGAAGAGAAGGCTTAGGGGGAATCTCATCAATGTGTTCAAATACCTGAAGGGAGGGGTGCAAAGAGGATGGAGCCAAGCTCTTTCTAGCGGTGCCCAGTGATGGGGCAAGAGCTAATGGGCACAAACTGAGACACAGCAGGTTCCTTCCGAACATCCAGAAACGCTTTTTCACTGTGAGGGTGACTGAGCATTGGCACAGGTTGCCTAGAGAGGTTGTGGAATCTCCTTGTTTGGATTTATCCAAAAGCTGTCTGGATGTGGTCCTGGACAGCCTCTTCTGGAGTGATCCTGTTTGAGCAGGGTGGTTGGACAGATGATCTCCAGAGGTCCCTTCCAACTTCAACCATTCTGTGATCCTGTGTGAGTGTCCTAGAATGACCACCCTGAGTCCCACCCTCAGGGCAAAAGTCAGATTTACTTCCTCCTTTGGGTTACTTAAGGTCAGCTTCTGCCAAATTATATTATACTGTGTTGTATATGATGTGATTTAAGATGACACAAGTAACCCAGAGCGGAAGCAGGAAATTAAAGAATTTTTTCACTCTCCCTGCAGCAGTATTTTAAATTGCAAATACCTGGATTACTGTTATACTGCTTTAATTTGTTGATAGAAGCTGTGAAATCACCTTGGCTTGGAGTGCTAGTTTTGCTGTCCATCTAGTTAACGTATTAAGTTTATAGATAATTGACCTGAATGGGATTGAGGAAAATAGAGAAACATTTTTCAATGGCACTTCAGTGGTATAAGTGACATCAAGAACAACTTAAAAAGTAAGCAGGCATAATTTATCACAAAGCAAGGATTTTTTAATTCCTCTAGTTTTATTATACTCTTATATATAGATATTGCATAGCTTGAAAAAATAAGTCAGCTCCACAATTTGGATTTTTCCATGCTTGTGTAATATGTCTTATTCTCAGAAGTGACCAGTAAATCAACTACCCTGAGACCTGTTACCATTAGCCATGGAACTTCACCAGAATACCCATACATGGCTCAAAAGATATTTAGTCTGAAGTAATTATTAGTCTGAATAGCAGATTAAGATGCTTCATATTTCATTTGCGTCTTCAGCTTCAACTGTGTCACTGCTCACCCTGAAAACAAAAAACAAAAAAGACCTAGAGAGTGATCATCTTTAAGATGGCAAATGTTTATGACTCACTTTACAGCTGCTCTGAAAAAAACCCTACAATCCTTTATTTAAGCTTCTTTCCCAGTCAATAGGATTTATTTCTGGACTAATGGTGCCAGAGTCCATACAAATATTAACATTATAAATTTCATTAAGAAGAAGTGAAAATTAAATTAGCTCAGGAATATAATGTAAAAACATGTGAATGTAGTGTGTGTATGAATATTTATACACACGTATATACAACTTAAAATTTGTGCTTATTAGGAATAAAACAATTTCTGTCGTTGTATCAGCTTATGTTTTATGTTATTTTCACAAATCTCTTCTAGTAATGGATGGATCAGGATTCAGCACTTATCCTAGTAATTCAGTCCCAAAATGATGATGGCTCAAAGCTTTATATTGTACTGTGTTTCCTGTATGTTCTCTGCCTGAAAGGAAAATGAGACAGTTTACAGATCAGACTTAGATCATTAACGCAAAAAATAAAGCATCATTAAATACATCTTTCTTTAACCAGTTAGAAATCATTGTGTAAGTTTGCATGATTGCATAGCTAATACAGGCAATTAAGTTTGCCTGTGAAATATTTACTTTTCTTTTTGAAGCAAAAGTAAAGTAAAAAATTTGGAAGAATGATAAATGCTATTAAAAATGTTGTATTAAAATAAGGCCTAGATTTTAGTTTTGCAGTGCATGTGTAACAAATTCATCTTCATAGTTCGGACAAGACTGTAATAGTCCAGAGCTGACTTCTCTTTGGCAGTGTATACCAATGGTTTTTTGTGTCTTTGTTTGCCATTTATTTTTGACTAAAAAAGGAAGCTTAAATATTTTTGTTGGTCTGTGCCTCTGTCTGCGTGAAGGAAACTCTGAGGAGGAACAGATAGTAGAGAACAAACTAAGTATTAATGATCATGTATCGCAGCACAAAACTAAAGCTTCTATTTTGTTTTTTTTATTAGTTCCCTCATTCAATGCTGTTGTATGATTTAACAGAAAAGTGCTGTGATCATATCCTAAAAAAAAAGAAAATATCAGTTTACTGAACAAAAATGCGTGCTTCAATGGCTCTTACCTTCTCATTAGTTGCCAAGTGTTTGGATGGCAGCACTTGAAGTGCAAAGAAACTGTAGAAGTTTGTGGAAACGTAGCACTAGTTACTATTCTAGTCAAGAAGATATTGCTGATTCAGTTTCACAAGTACTTTTAAAGAATACTCAGTATTCGAGTCTGAAAAGTATCAGATTTATTTGCATTTTTTTTTTTTTTGCAAGAATATAAGTCTACACAGGGTAAAAAAAAGACCCAAAGTTACATTCTCAGAAGCTTTGTGGTTAAGTGTCCAGATAATTTAAATCTATTTTTTTATCATTTCCAAATGTTACAGAAACTTTATACTAAAGTATTTGATAAGCAACAATTAATTTATACTATGCCAGGGTGATTGCAACGCATGTAGATATTGCCTTTGATGTGAAAATTAGAGTTGGAAACATTCAACTGGAGATTACGAATCTTTCCAGTAACTGAAGAACATGATATATTATACCCCTCAAAGGCACAACAATTTTCAGAGTTCAGGCTATTTTGTAATGACAAGATGTATGAGAAGTTAATTTTACTAACATTTATTCCCGAAAAATGAGTGTGTTTTTTACATGTGTTAAATTGTATAGTATCTCTCATGTAAATACAGAAACGGACAATCCTTTTTAGGGTTGTTACTGAATAGAATGACAAGGAGCTCAGGTGTAACTTTTCTTAACTTGATTCATTATTTAGCAGTACTTCTGGACAATGTGGGTCTGTTTCCTTTCTCAGGTGTACATTCTTTGGGAAGGGTTCCTTTAGTCCCTGTTCCTCTAAATTTATTTCTGGCCTGTTGCTTTTTTGTCTTCATATGAAATCTAAAGCTTTGAGGAAAAAAAAAAAGTTTCCATTCTGTAACTGAAACAGTTCCAATTTTGTTCCTTGTGTTTTCTGGAATATGCCATTTCTGACATCTTCTTTTAGATTTGTTTTTGCAGGGCATCAGATTCCAATGCAAGACACACTTCCTTGCCAGTTGATGAATTACAGTTAGAGAAGATAGGGCTGTTTTCTTAGCTGTGATGGGGAAGTTGAAACAAGAAACTCATAGCCAGCCTATTTCAGAGGGAAACCTTGCACGTATTCTGAACCACCAGAGTCCCAAAGCAAGTAAAAAGTACTAAAGTGGTGCGCGCTTTAGCTGATTTAACAGCAATAATACCAAATAAGTGAACAAGAAAGAGAGGGAACCACTCAAAGATCATGAACTCACATGTAAGAACAACCTGAATTGAGAAACCACAGTTTTGGCTTGCCATTGCTGACCAAAGACCGGCTGGACAGGATTTGCTGTTGAGGCATGAGAAGCCATAAAAGCTTTGATCAGCAGTCCTTCCTGTATAAGTTAATTTGAATTCTCACAAGCCTTGCTGATTCAGCAGTAAAAATGAAAGCAGAAACTACCAATTATTTCTGAAAATTATTTCCAGAAAGTTATGTATGAGCAACAAGGCAGAAAATATGAATTACATAGGAATAAGATGTTTCTTTGCTACTTCATATCTTAAATCTAAGATTGCGATGAGCCATTTGGTTTATGCAAGCCACTGGTCCTGATGTCAAAGTGCTGTATACAGAGATTTAATAATGTACTAAGTCTTTATTTCTCACCACATGTCATTTATAGGTAGCTTGATCTGCTCGTTGTTCAAAATAACCAGAAGCCATGTGACCACGAAAGCAACATCAAATGTGAGCTGATAACTTAGATTCAGTCATGATAATGCAAGCACAGAGCTCTCCAATATTTATCAGTATGGCACATGCTCTTAGTCTGTGAGTGAGAAAAGTGGATTTTGTAACTTGTTCCAGGAGAAGGTGGTGATTAAGGTGATTAACTTTTATTTCTGATTTTGATCCTTAGATCAGAAAGTCCAATTATTTTGCATCTGGCAAGTCTGCGCTAACAGGATCCTAGAAAAGAGTTGAATCTCTATTGTATTCATAGACTTGACTTCTTTAAATATACAATAGGCTTATTGTAAAAAAAAAAATAAATAAATTACTATTTACATCATATCTCTGATGCAGAAATCCACAGCCAAGTCTCTTAAGACATGTAAATTCTCAAAATATTGAAAACCTTGTAGTGGTAGTTAAGAAAAATAGTTATCTGATATAGTTTGGATAGCTTTTCCCAATGGGGATGTCTCCCTGCATTTCCTTCAAGGACTCTAGTTTATTAATTCCTTTATGTTCTTAATCAAACTGCATTTTCAAAAGGAAGTTAGAAATTGTCAGAGCTATTCTGACAGTAAGGCTGAAAAGTATTGTTAATGTATTTGCTGATGGCACCTTGGAAAAAGGGGAGGTGGAAAAGTATTAACAGCTACTTTTAATGTCCAGTCTTAAGCTGGTGTATTTTTATTCTCTCTCTGCCAGTTTGACGGTCTCCATTGTTTATTCGAAATCTATGTCAGTGTTAGGTTCCTTTCAAAATTATGTACTATCACCTGTGGAAGTATTTGGTGAGTTTAACAGGTAAGATAATTTTGTGGGTAATACCACTAACTGCATTACATCATTTCAGTTATAACTCATCATCCTTCTTGAGAGCAGTTCCTCTGGATTTTAGCCATTAGATAAATTACTTTAAATTATCGATCTACCTAAATAACTTGAATCCATAGCTAGAATGACTTTATGCTGATCTTCACGTTGTGGTAGAGGTTATTTTGAGAGATATAAAATATAGGGAATGTGTGTCCAAAATATAGAATGTTGAGTTCTGTACAGGATTTTATGGGTTGTAAATCATATCTAATCACCTATATTTTTTGATCTGCTGGGAATCTTTTTTTGTCAAGCCCCACCTTGAACTTTTGATTTGGTTCACAAATGATTTTGGGTTGCTTGTCTGATATTTGGTGGTAAGTAAAGGAGAAAAACATATTTGAAATACTCTGGATATTTTTCTTATCTTCTACTCAATAGCTCATTCCTGTTTTAAAAATAAAGGAAGGAAAATAATTCTATGGCTGTTGAGTATGCGACAGAGGAAGTGTTGGAGAACAGAGTGTAAAGCTGAGAAGAGTGACAAGCTGAGGAGGAAAGCAACTAAGATGCTTGGAAAACCTGCCTTTACAAGAATAAATATTAAATGCAACATAAATAGAAAGACTTGGAAAGCCAGAATAACATTAAAATCAAGGAACTGAGCTTTCTGTAGACCTCTCTGTCATGTAAGTATTGATAGGTGTTTATAGGGCTGGAGGACACTGTTAAGGAGCATTCTAGGTTGTGCAAGGAGTGATACACCTGATAGATTGTTCAATAGGTGAGGGCTGAGAAGGATGACACACGCAATATGTGCTGCCCTTCGAAAATCCTGAACTGTTTTGCACGTTTTACTTACCCTGTATATTGACCCTCAGTTTACAGGCACATTTTCAGGTTGAAACTTTGTATGCTTTACAGTAAACTTTAGTAGCAAAAAAAATAAATACATGTTTACTGCTGCTGAAACAGTGGTGCTTTTTAAAACTGATAGTATGAGCTTAGCTGATGAGACAGAAGAAATAAAATTAGCAACTTTATGGACTTTCACACTTATTTACATAGTCTTTAATCTATGAGGACTACTGAGATTTTAAGAAAGAAATATTTGCAATACATTTAGAAAATGTAATAAGCAATCAGTGAATGTTTTATTTCTTTCTGCTAATTCATAATATGAATTAATGCCTTCTACACTTTGTGTCTGTAAGATCTTAGAAATTTCTCTAATGTCCTTACCTTTTTAAAATTGTAGAAATAACTTTAAACATAGAACCAGGAATTTTTCTGCTGGTTGCATCTCTGCATGGAAATGCCTTATTTCTTCAGCTGTTGAGCTACTCTCATTTTCTTTCTTAGATCTAGTGATTGTTCTGTGATTGGGATCTGGTATCACATTTTGTCAGTATTGTAGAGCATTTAAATCCAGTAGAGATCTTCCTACAAGAAAATGAATCTTTAAATTTATATTGATGCTTGACACATTTATGGCTCTCATCAGCTTAGTGTTTACCTAGTTCCCTAGTATGAAGTTATTTAAATAGAAGATGCATACAGAAAATATTAATAAAAAGTATATTGTGTGGGTTATGCTTACTAATATCTATTAAAATGCTCTTATTTTTGATGTTCAGAAATTAAGTAGCAGTATTGTGCAAGAGACTTATAAATTATGCCTTAATGCTGTGATAATAGAATCACTGCAGTTATTACTACCTTGATTTCATTGACAATTGTTTCTCAGAGCCTTCTTTAGTGCCTTTGATAGCTTGATTTCTCTTTGTTTAAAACTGCTGCATGGAGCAAAGGGCTGAGAGGAAGTAGGAAATGCAATATTCTCCTTTGAAAGCAGGTCAGCTCAATGATTTTCATCCACACGTTTCTAGATACATTATGCACTGCAGCTTACAAAGTTTTCTGTGTGTTACTAGATGTGGTACAAGCCAAAAAGGGGTATAGTTACGGATAAATATTCTGCGGAAAGCCTTTTATTTAAAGAAAGATATCCTGTGATAAAATGTATTATACTTAAATTACACAATGAAATTGTACATGCTTTAATGAATTTTGATAAGTGAAAATGAAACTTCTGTTGTGCAACATGAAAGCAAAGGAAGGTTAGAGGATAAGTTCTCCCTGCTGTGCCTGGGTTTTCCCCAGGCTGAATATTAACAACATGATTAGCAGCACTAAAACTAGCAAAAGAAAGTGCCCAAAGAGTGAAATTTGCATGGGAATTTCAGGAGGGACCTCGGGGAGGGGGAAAGCAGTGAGAAAGGCCTGGGTAATTTTGCCAAAACTCACTTCTGTTCATACCTCTTGTGTCAACTCTTGAGAGGAGGATGTTTTTGCAATTGCTTGCATTTCTTTCCAAGTGGGAAAGTAAGGATGTAACAGAGGAAAGATTGACAGTGTGAAAAGTCAGAGAGGGAATTGGTGTTTGTGAGAAGCGCTTGCATTTTAACGTTGGACTCAGGCTAATATGTTCCTTTTATTTTCCTGACCACTATCCTTTCCTGAATAAATTATATTTTCAAGATAAACAGAAGTTGTTGGTCACCCCAGCCCAGGGGAAAAAAAAAAAAAAAAAAAAAAAAGAGAGAGAAAAAGGAAATAGAAACCCCTGTTATGTTTTGCCGTACTTATAAAACTGCATGGAAAATGTGAGGCAAAGCAAACAGTTTAATCGAGCCCATTCTAATATTTGGAAAACAAATGGTTTGGGAGAATATGGATATCAGTTATCACAGAGAATTTTCACATGAAGTGTAAGTGGCAATTATATGGAAATAAGCATCTATTTTGGAGTTGTCAGTGTACATGTACCAAAGGGCAAGCAAGCCCAGTTACTGAGCTGGTGAACAATCGTTCCCCAAACAGTGTGACCAGTTGCTCATGCCACACCTGTGCTGTCAGCTTCTGCTGATGGATGTTCAGTTTTGCTACCACTGCCCTTAGATGCAACAAGCACCCATGAGGCATCGCCCCGTGATGGGTCTGGTCCAGGTGTGAAAGGCAGAGCAAAGGCAGATGCCTCTGCATCACCAGCTGCTGAAAGATGTGCTCTGCTGCAGAAGGGCAGCCAGTCCTGAGCCCTTTGGTTCAATGTAGCCTTTAAGTATTTGAACAGATTGAAGAATTAATAACAATGAATTGATTAAGGTTCGGGCGATTGAAATTCATGGCAAAAAGGATTTTCTTGGTCTTTCCCCTGAATATTTCTGCTCGGTAATGTTACAATGCATTTCACTCAGCTAAGGTTAACGGAGACAAACACGCCTCGTAAGCGGTACCTTCCAAATTACATCAGGGAAGTTTTACTGAATTCCCTGAATGACATGCTAGGGGGGAATCTGAACTTCAGTGGAATTCCTTCAAGTTATAGACTGTAAGATAAGGAGTTTTCAAATGGTTTTGTTTCCTCTTCAGACAACTGTGTTGGTGTTACTGCCAAAACAGATTCAACTTTCTTATGGAAGGCAAGAAAGAGCCTTCTCCTTCTCCTGAAATTAAGTATTTTACTGCAAACCAACATCTTTGTCATTTTTCTATTGTGTAGATTTTCCTGTTGTGCCTGAAAGGTGGTATATACTGCTAAACTGTGAAAACATTCAATAACATCACAGGTAAGAGCGTTTTTTTTTATGTGGTGAAACTGTTTGGTTTATATACTTCTAGATCTCTTATGATTAATAGCATGAGAAAATTCTTCACTAGAGAAAACATTTTAAGCTCTTGCAAGTTACTACTCAATGACAGAGAAACTGGAAGTGATAAATCTGTCACTAACCTAAAAGGATAAGCCAGTTTTTCAATAGTATTCTTTCAGACTAGGTTATTAACAGAAAACAATTAGGATAAGTTTTTGCTCTGGCATAATTCAAAGCATTTTCAGACTGTTATGGGTTTTAATGCTTATGTCATTTACCAGTTAAGTATTTCTAAATAACTTGCCATCTGGTCCCAACTGGAGCGTTCAGGAAGGCTATTCCCATTGAAATGAGTTAGATACCCATGAGCTCTTGAAAAGTGAGCTTAAGAGAGTCACTTAAACAGAGTCGTGGGTGCTGAGAGCTAATGAAGAGGCTCACAACTCTTTTCTTTTTTTGTGGGTTGATTTTTTAAAATAATTTTACTTTTGTTATTTTATTTCAACCTTATTTGAAAGCATAAAAAAGTTAAAAACAAATTCTTCAAATTTCATTGCTGTCTTTACCACAGGACATAGATATTTAAAGTACAGAAAATTTATTACTATTTAGCAGCTGTATACCAACAGAAAAGAAAATATGTCTATGAATAAGTTTATGGAGGAAGGGGAGCGGTGGTTTTGGTGTGTGGGTTTTGTGGTGTTTTGTGCTTTTTTTCTATAAAACTTACCGAAGCCCTGGAAAATATGGTCCCTCTGCACTTGTGGATGAATAAATTGAGGCAAAGAAATCACGAATCTTGCTTAAGATTTTAAAAATATATTTATTAAAAAAACCAGTGGTCGGCATTCTTTCATCTGATTTGCAGTACACAGGCTTGGGTTAGGCTTATATATAAAATGTGAGATTTTGTCCATTTCCAAGTGACCTTCATGGGTAAGCATCCATCACATTTGTATCTCAGGATTTAATCTGACTGTCCTGTGTTGATCCTTTAAAAGAAATAAAATAGTTTTGTGGGGTTTTTTTTAAAAAGTATTGCTTTTTTAAAAATGAAATTAAGAATCAATGATTCAAGGTAGAGATAAACTCTTCTGAAAAAGAGCAATGGATTTGAAAACAGTGATCACTGAAGACTTCACTTATAAAATATACTATGAATTTTTATATCTGAAAGTTTCTTGTAAGAGTATATTGGCTTATGTGTATCATTTTAACAAACATCTGTAAAGAATATAACATTTTGAAAGGCAAGAAACAAATGTAGCTGGCTGACAAATCTTTTTTTTTTTGGCAACAGATGTAATACAACAATTTTACTGATATCTGTTTAAAATTAATATCACTTGAATATATTCACATTCATTTTGATATTTTATAAATATTTTTTATCAACTTGCCCTAACTTTCCAAAGAGATTTATTATGTTTTATCAAATATCTCAACAAATTCTTCAGAAATATTTTAATAATACAATTAATGAGAAACTTCAATATGGCTCTCTAGTGTATTCAGAGAATGATGAAGTATTTAATCTTAAATGGGTAAAAAAGATATGGAATGGAATGATAGACAGAGCTTTGATCCTTTAATATTGTTCAGATATGCGCATCAAAAGACACCCTGGAAATCTTTTCTGTGCTCTAATTTTATTGTATTTATATGCCCACAGCTAACTCTAAGCTTTTAGTGTGTCCTTTCCCCAACATTTCAGTCAGAAGGATCTGAGATTTAAAATTAAAATGAAAAAAAAAAAAGTTGGTAATCCAATTTGAGGCAGTTGACTGACAAAACTAATTAACTACTCAAAGACAATCTTCAAGGATAAAGACTCTAAAACTTGAGAGAAAGAAAACAAGACTTCAGAGTTTGTCTGAATCCTAGCACTGTCACAAGAGCACTAATACTTATCAGACCTAAGCTCTGAATATTTTACATTTAGAATTGTACTTCCATTAGAATTTAATTGTGAAAGCAATATATGTAAATAGCCTTTTATAAAAATGTAATATTTAGAACACACAAAGCTTTAATGAGTTGCCTGTCTCCTAAGATCTAATTAACAGCTTGACAAAACGTACTATCTCTGAATCCATTAAAAAAAAGATAAGTCCATTTTGCTTGCTCAGATCACATCAATGACTAATGAAATGAATATTTCACTGAATTTTGAAGATACTCATCACCTACATGTTCCTATAATACATCCTTTTAAATCTTTATTTCTAAGGGGAATAAGAGATCTAACTTGTTCAATATCTGTAAAATCATATATGACAAAAAATATGTAGGGTTTTGGACCTGCAAGTGAGACAATGGCCATAGTGCAGAACAGAGTAAGGCTAATTGGTTAGTATTAAATCACATCCTTTTCTTCCATGTACTGTTTGTGTAAACCATACTTCTACAATATTACAAAAGAATAACATTTTGTAAGTGGGAAACCAGATGTACTCAGCAAGTGACCTTGTAAAACTAGGCATATAATGTTAGACTCCTGTCGCAGGTATCCCTGCTGCTCTTCTCTCCCAAGTTATCAGCCAGTGAAGTGATACATTTCAGTATGTGTATGTTAAGATCCACAAAATGGAAAACATGAGAGTCACAAACTGACATAGCTGCACACCATTTCAAACTAAAGGTGTCTTTTAGCTGTAGGATTCTAAATATTAGCATTTCTCTGTTCTCACTCTAGAAAATTGCACATTCTTGTATACCTTACTTTAGTTTTATGACGCATTACCACTGGATGCTTAAGTTATGGAGGAATGCAAGATGGGATAGACAGCAAGCAAATGTGTAATTTAGTTTTGCAACAAAGTTATTACTATATGTCAGTGAAAAATCAAATGTGAATGAAATAACTCTGTCCAGTCATTCATCATGTGACAAAAGTTGGGGAACAATAGAAACAAAAGGTTCTTGAAAGATGGACAGACATTTGTGCAGTTGAGATACAGCGCGTATCTGTGCTTGCTAATAAAGTTATATTTGTATTTGTTAAATTGTAATAGGCAATCTAATCACTTGAATTAGAGGAAATAGAATCAGTTTGTCATTATTTTAATGGAAGAACTTCTAGAATGAAAATTACTCAGTTGGCCCACTATATAGAGGTATATCTACTTACTTAGAGGCGTTTATACCTCTATTTTACAGGTATTTATACACTTAGCCACAATGGGGTTCAGTAGGTGCTGTAAAAAGAGTCATGGGTCTAAGTGCGTTTTAGAATGTATGCATTTGTATATAAAAATATATACACATACAAAAATGTATGTGTGTATATATAAAAACAAATAAATCAGAAGACAAGGAAGACATAAGAAAGACATATTAAGAGGTTTGGGGATGGGACTGTTAGAAAGTAGCGGGTATGTGTTTGTAACCTGACAGCTAATGTTAAGAATAGAAGGGAATTTTAGCATCTGATCTTTACCACAGTTTGTAGTTTCAAAATTCTTGATGTCCAAGGAAACAAGGTACGGAGATAATACATCACAGTAAATTTTAGTATGGAATATTCACTTTACTCTCTATTTTTAGCAAGATTAAACATTAGCTATGTAACATAAAAGCTCGATGTCCTACCAGTCCTATGTATTTACACAGTATAATAAAGAAGAGTTTATTAGGAATGTAATCACTTAATAGTTGCATTTACAATTACCATTAACTTTTTCCATAAATGGAAATTATTGCTAGTACTTTAGCTAGTTTATTTTATGTTACGATGCTTTCTGAACAGGGACTGATTATTTCAAGCTCACCGGGATACAAAGAGAGAATAGGAGCAGAGGAAATAAGAACAAATTATATTAGTTATGAATCTAACAGCTTTAATTACTCAGCATGACCACGTAATGCTGTTTTTAAGTAACTCTGGTACAGAAGCACTAAAAGAAGACTGGAGTTACAGGGCAGAGAATTGATGATATCAGCAAATCATACTGATTTGTTGCTTAGAAAAGAGCCAGCTTAATGAGTTATGAATAATGGCAGAAGGACACGGTCTACCTTTATGGTAATGGGACTATTTAGGTTGTTCAAATGTTGCAGAATGAGTGGATTTGCTGGTTTGGGTTGGTTTTTTTTCTGGTGTCTTTTTCTAGTAGCTGCAAGGAAGGGAGTCCTCAGGGTTCGGTGCCTTGGAATCCACAGGCCTCTGGGCAGATCTTTGTGCCTCTGCAGCCACTCTGAAGTGCTGGCAGCTCTTTTTTTGCAGGAGCAAACTGGCAAAGCAATGTAGGTGGGTTTCACAGCCACTAAAAGGTCTGTTTCCTCATTTCCCTCTTCTCTGTCTGCCAATTAGCTTCAATATATGCAAGCAAAAGTATTTCTGCAGTTAGAAAAGCCAACTACCTCACACTTTTTGTAAAAGCATTTGGATTAGCCTATCATGAAAAGTGCCTTTCAGAGCCAAATCTAAATAAAATTAATCTACACGTGCCTGTTGATAGTCAGTCTGAACAGAATGGATCAAACAACTCTTTAGGGTTTTGTTGTTGTTTGTTCCCAGCAATTTTGGGTAATATATAGAACCTTGAGGATTCTGCCATATTCTGGAGTACTTTGTGCTTCTGGAGAAAATGTTTTATGTGTTGTCTCTGTCCCTAGGGAGGAGACTATTTAATTTTCAGTAAAAATACTGCAGTGATTACGTGTTATGCTCACCAATAGCCATCTAATTTCTTTTTGACTACTGATTAATCTTCTGAGAGATCCAAATGATCAGCAACTTAGAACAGCCTTTTTCCCTGTAGAAGAGATAAGACTGCTAAAGGCAGGGAGGGAAAAAAAAGATGACTTAACTGTCCTGGGGGATTGGGAAAGTAAAATTAGCATAGGTATGTAGGAGGGCTGGAATTCCACGGATGCCTCTGCAGAAAAGATATTCTAATCTAAATGTTCTCTAACTCAGAATATAGCCCTGAAGCTGTGTCTGTTTGTCTATACGTTTCATTGTCTCACTGTAAACTATCCATTTATACTACATGCTGATGAAAATAAATTTCTCAGTATTCAGTAATTTTTTTCCCCACTTGCTTCCATATTGTATTTACACATAAATCTGTGATCTGAAAATGGGTATCCTGCAGCCACTGTGCCTTTGATGCAGTTCTAGGGACCTATACTATGTGTTAAGGATGATCTTTCACTAATATATAGTGTTAATTTTCTGGGAGAAAAAACTTGGTGACGGTAGGAGTCGGTAGGTGGTAGCAACTTGGAGATGGTATGGAAGGATTAAATCAAAAACAAACAAAACCAACAAAAAACCCAAACAAAAAGGCATTGTGCTTGTGTATGCCCATTCACTCACACTTATTAGCTCTATACCAGCGTATTCAAAGACAAAGAGGAGAAAATGAGAAGAGCATGGCCCAGCTCTAGCTCTATTCCTCCTTTGTCACAGGAGCTGATTGTCTGTGCAAATGGTCCCAGCCCAGTTTAGGGACAGGAGAAAGGGATGGCATAGAAATAAGAGGACAGTGTAGGGGCGCATGAGCTTAGGCTGGGATTGTGGATGTAAGCAATACTGCAGTAATACTGATGCCTTATAATTTTGGTATTGGATATATTTAAGATTATAATTATATTTTATATAGTTATATTTTGGTATATCACCTGTCTCTGAGCCAGATTTTATTTTGTCTTAATATTCTTGTTAATAAATGCAGTAAAATTTTAAACACCAGCTATTTTTCTTCATGGCTTATATATTTCTAGTATATATTCACCCCAGAAAAGGATTTATGTCATTCTTTTTTATGTAGAGATTTTTCTGAACACTTCAGTAGTTGAACTAGATGGTAATCAGTAATAAAACAGCTTGAATAAAATGGTCAGGTGTAAGTTCTTGAAAAACATAAATTCCCTTTGTTATTGAAGTTGTGCGTGCCTGTTTTGTAATGATGCTACAGTGAAGTGCAAACTATGCAAGCTTTAATTTTAATGGGAGAAATCCCAACTTTACTAGGATGTATAAAGCTTACCAATTTAGTAAGTGTTTTATAAATCTTATCTAGATGAAGGTCTTTTTTTTCATTTTACATTGACTTGATTGCTTGGATCCTTGTATCTAGTAAAAGGTTCAGTAAATGCTATGAATTTTTTTTTTAACAAAAAGTTGATTTTTTTTTTTTTTTTTTTTTCTGTTGAGGATACTGCTTTCCTTCTGAAGCTGACCCAAGTCTTGGCAGACTCTTGTGTTTGAAATCAGCAAAGATTAGCTTTTTCTCTAAGGCTCACCTAGGAGAAAACATGAAATACTTAGAGGTTTCTGTGTATGAAAAATATATATTTGGTCAAGTGAAAATATTTCAAGAAATAATAATCCTGTTTAAAGCCCTTCTTAGTTTTTGCTCTTGCTTTAACAACAAGACAAAGGAGACTGTAACAAGTCTCTAATTTCTCCATCTCTGGAGCCTGTTTTAACAATAACTCTTAACATTTTTTACTTTCCCATGTACTATATAAAGATGACAGGTATTTAATTTCCATGGAGTTTATTTTGGTAAATTCTAGACATATAATTCTGAGAATGCATATTGTTTTCTGGTTTATTTCTTGTACTTTCATGTATCTGTAAACAACAAATATCTAAGTGTATCTAGATACTTATTTGAGAAATCTTACCTGTTCAGAAAATCATCCTTCCAGCTGAAGACAGTTATTTTAAAATGAAGAGTAGAATTTTATTTTATTATTATTGAAGTAAAGATACTTGAGCCTTTCTTGGGATGCTACCAGCAAGCCAAAGATCGTTCTTCTAAGCTGATAACTTAGTACGTTCCATTTTCAAATGGGCATTTGTACTGTTATTTCTAGCAATTTTAACATTCTTTTCCCTTTAATCTCACTAACCTAAGCCATTATTTGACAGCTTTCTATTACTTCTTTTTTTGTGTGTTCTAGTTGTTATGTTAGTGGCTACAAGTACAGACAAGAATCTCATTTTTCTAGGCCTTTGTGAGATATATCAGGTTATCTACCATCTGAAATATGCTTT